>CM044399.1:51775000-52115000 GCA_024322285.1 Musa beccarii
TTGACAGGGAACTGGTCAGCACATATACAGGAGGGACAGCAGTTTGGAAGTATCCAAAGGCCATTCTGGCAGGGAATTTTGAAGTTATTTCAGTTTATCATTTATAAATTGGTAGAGGATTCTAGAGTAAGTTCTTACTAGACTTAAGTTAGGACTGTTGGCATCAGCGGCTCTATATATATGAGAAGTTTTGACTTTTTCTTCGTCGACCTAGAGAAGGCTGAGAAGCACAAATTAGATGGTGTATATCCTATCCTAGAGCCTTTCATTGCCATCTTAAAATTAGATTGGCTCTTAGCTCACAAACATTAGGTGCTAAATTTGACAACTGGTCTTGCTCCTGCACATGCCTATGTGCACCAAGTGATGAAATAATATATTACAGTTCCAAAAAATTCATCATTGAAAATTTAATAGATGCATTACTGAATACCAAGAAAGACAATAAACCTTTTTCCAAATATGGACTTGCCGTCCATATAATGCCGCAGATAAGACTCCAAGAACAGCACCTGCATACTCGGCCAGTAGAGCACTGAAGTTGCAAAAGAAGAATAATGAGCAGTAAGAACTCAGCATAAATTTCCAATTGCAAAATGAACATGCTTTATATTACTGGTACAAATACAAGAATCGTAAGTGCCTTACTTGTCACATGTGGTTTTTTACTTTATTCAAATATTCTATATGTAGACTAGTTAAAAATTTATTTATATCAAAAAAATAGTTAGATTAAAGTCACAAAACCATTTTTTTAACCTAAAGTATAACATAACACTCATTATGGGTAAGTTGGGAGTCCTATTTCAAATAGTATATTCTGTTTCTAACATCACTTGGTCATCTATAAACAAGCATCTACCCGCAGTTTAACAATAAATTGACTCTAATTTAAAGACATAAATATTAATTTCATCCAATATAGGAAACAAGTCCAGCTTGTCCAATTTGAGGAATTAGAAGTCCATTTGCTTAAGCTTTATAAGGCAAAGAAAAGGGAGAAAAGCTTTTTATCACAATACTGTGCCTAGATAACCTTTTTGCTTGTGTTTCAGTCAGTTATTGCCAAAAATACCACAAAAGAAAAGTTCAATCTAAATCTCAAATATGTAGAAGCACAACTTACATTAGTGGTCCACATGATAAAAGTCCTTTTCCCCATAATATAAAATATAATGCCATTATTCCTCCATTAATGACAGTCGGTATTATCTGAAAGAATGCTGACTTCAGAAGAAGAATAAAATGTAACAGATGGTTGCAAATTGCAAAAAATTACAGAAATGGCTAGTCTTTTATTTATATAAACTATAAAGAGCAAAAAGATCTTAGGTCACCTGTGAATTGGGTAAAGGCCTCCCTTTCCAAGGCTTTTGCAGCACCAGGAAAATAATAGAAGCTGGAACCAAGCAACTGAAAATAAAAGCTACTACACTATCTCCTTGATGCGATAGATAGTGATACAAGGAGTAAACAGACCATATTCTCATAAAGTTCCCAATAACATGTATTATCTGCAAGGGAGTGTGCCTATAAGAGCAATGTGAAAATTAACACATGTTTTATTGCTAGTTAAACCAGGTTTATCTATGAACAGAGAATGTCATTAGCAAACCAGATAGAACAATTGTAAGGGCTCACCATGACAATAGTAGAGGAGCTTAGAATCTCCCACAGGAGCAATTTTACGGAACACAGCACTGAAAATGGATAAAGAAAAGTAGACACAAACAAGCTTACTATGACATCTACAGAAAGGCATAAACCGTTATCTCATATATAATAATAAATATCATCACATAAACCATATTCAAACTGAATTGGTACGAATTTGATCTCTATCATGGGTAAATTAAATGTTAAGTTCCTTGGATTATCAGTATCATATTTTTCATGTACAGACAAAATAAGAAACATATTTTCTAAGAGGCTGATGCGCTAGCAGACTAGCTTGCCAAACTTACTATTGACTTCTGTTAGAGGATAAACTTACAACTTCTTCTTTCCTAATTAGTTGTTCAAATTGACCAACCATGTACTTAGTGTTTTCAACAACTGACCAACAGATCGAAATATAAATCAGCTTGAGCTAACATCAACCCCTGATATTTTTGGTGCTAATAAATCATCACAAGTGTCAGTCAAGATAGGTCTATAGGCTAGTCTTGGGCTTCTTGTAAAACTCACCAACTCTTACCGATATAGTTGGACCTACATTGATGCCAATGGGATTGATCTCAAGCATCCAATCCAATAGACCGATAACATTTTGTTAATCTGATTAATCCAATCCAACTATGATCCACAGTTAATACTTAATACCAACATCGAACTCAATCATTTGGACCATGCTACTAAGAGATGTCCATCAAAACATAAGCTCATGTGCGCACTTCCAAAGGGTTCTGCAGCTCCCTACACCTGCTTGCATGCAAAGCCCCTCTTACCACACTATACAAATTAATTTCAAATAGCAAAATCTTGGACATCAATTCCCACAAAGAATAAGTTCGGCTGGTAGTATTCACAGCTGCAGCTAAATGTGTGCAGAACTAGATATCTTCTAATAACATTGCACAATCACATTCTAGGAATTTTATAGAATCAACATCTCTAGATGCAAGAGAAGCGAAAACAATTGGCATTGTTCTGCACCTAACGTCACTCCAAAATATGGTGTTATTATGTAAACTGCAAGCGCCAACAACAACAAGGGCCTCTGTGGTGCCCTGCAGAAAGACAGTTTGACTATGTGATGTTACTTATGTGTCGTTGATTTATGCATTTTCTGTCAATTCCCACAAGCTGTTCTACTTTTTTCTAATTGCAGAAATCGTACAAATCTGAAACTCCCACGAAATGCAATATCCAATACCAGGAATGCATGTAGGTCTCATTTGCTTTTCCTTCCGTGCCTACTAAGTCATCGTATTCGTGGGTTCAAGTCAAATAAAAAACGAAGACCGAACCCCATCAGAGATTCCCCTGTTAGGGTTTTCCAAGATTAATGCTCCCACACTCAAACCCAAAAGGAATAAAAGAAATCGATCCGCTTCACTACCCTAAAAGCACCGAGACGAGGGCGGGCGAGAGAGAGAATCACCTGGAACTGGAAGACGTCGAGCGAGCAGCTCGGGCATCGGACATGGCAGGTTTCGGGGACATCATCGTGAGATCTGGGGTCGTCGCGGTCTGTTTGGCCGAGGGATCTATTCGAGACGTAGAATTAGACGACTCGCTTCGGTTGGCGAGGACGGACGAGGTGGTGCGACCCGTCTCGCGTGAAAATATTTTGCCTTCTTAGGGTTCAAACCCGGCTGCCTCCCTAAACGGGTTATAGGTCTCATCGCACTCGCGCGTGAAATGATTGCCTTGAGCGTCTGTCGGGTCCACAACCGATCGTCTTCCTAAACGGGTTATAGGTCGCATACCAAGCCAATTTGACTGAGACTGATGTCGAGTGACGTCTCTGAAATGGAATCGTTCAACCACGTCCATCTGCAAAGAGAACCCATGAGCGAGTGAACTTAAACCATGCAATTACGACTTCTTTCCCGGATCAAGTAATCACAGTAATTGAATGCGTTGAGATTGATGATCACTGGTGATCTGCGTGGCTTGTTCTTATCACAATCCTCGTTCCCAAGCTGAGATTTGCATGGCGATGAATAATGATTTCTGCTTGATTCGGTGCTAAGTTTTCATCGAGGCTCACGATTAATGTGGCAGATTGATTACATAGGAAAAGGAAAGAAGAAAGATGTTGTTGGATCTTTCACAAGAGATTTTGGTAAGTTAGTATACTGAAAAATCGAAATCGAATTATCGTATTTTTCATTTTACTGCGGGGTTCGTTGGGTTGGTTTTGGAGCGAGGGAGGAGAGAGTGAAAGGTTGCGAGGATGGCGTCGAGAGGATGGAGGTTCCTTCGGCGCCATCCGTCGATCCAGATCTGCCGTGCGTGCCGAGAGATTCGTCCGATCACGAGATCGGGACCGCGTACGAGTTTGTAATCTTCTCTTCCATTCATTGCCTTGCCCTGTCTTCTCGGTGTGTTTGAGCGGAAGGTCCTTTGGTTTCTGATCATTTGATGGTAGGCAAAAATCTACTTGTTTCTGTATCGTTCTTGCCTATATTTTGTCTTTGGATCATGATTTTTACTGCGTTTGTAATTGACAAGGGTGCATGAAAGGCAGAACATGGAATAGGAAACTGGAATTACATGTTATAGTTACTGAAATCGAAGAAAGTTATGGTCTCTTATGCCCAAAATTACACAAAGATGGATATAATTCTTCCTATGGGGACTCATGCTTCTATCTTCATAACTATATGATTTGCTCTTTTCTTGTACTTCTGTGTTTAATATTATTGTTGAATTATTAATTTTTCTTAGTTTTTTTTTTTATGAATAACTTTTGTTAGAGAATAACGTGTACCCATAAGTAGTTAGGTCAGGAACATGTGAGTTGATGGGAACTGAAAGGGATTATTAAGGATGATTGGCACTTCATCAGAAAAAAATTTGCTATGACCAATCTAGGTAAGTAAACAATTTCGAGCCATGTCATATTGTCATGACTAGTGTGGATTTTAATGTCATCGATATAATTTTATGTTTGTAAGAAAACACCGATTAAATAATATGATAATATGTTACAGTTAGCATGATATGCTTTTCTAGGTTTTGTCTCTTTTTCAAATTAGCTCTGGATTCCAGAGGCATAAATGAAAGCCTTTTCTTGAGGCATTTTGGTGTATGGTATTTGCTTTGGTTAGAAAACTAGAGATAAGATGCTTTAGCATCAAACTTTTCTAGTAACTTTTGTTGCAGGTTAGTGATGGTGTCATAGGTTGCACTGTGAAACTCTGAGTTGCCACTGTCTCTAAGGAATTTGTGTCTGTATATTGCTTTATCATGGGACAAACAGATTTTCTTGTCCTTCTCTGTTGCAGTCTATACCTTTTTGATATTTATGCTTTTTGCTCATTGTAACTTCTATTCTTGGTTTTTTTCTTTTATCCTGTGATATAGAGCCTTCCCACAGTTACCTTTGAATGGTTTATGGTATTATGATAATTGGCTGCTTAGAGGAAATATAATGCATAATTTAGTAAAATATAATGCATGACTTGGTGAAAAGGGCATCAGATTTTCAAGTTCCTGAACATGCTAAAGCATCAGACATAATTGACAATGGAAAGTGGTTTTTACATCCAGTTGTTAGTTAAGTTACTGAAGTGATCTGGTAAGAGACTAAAGCAGTGAGAATTCAGTACATGGGCAATAAAATGATCTGGTTACATAATGGAGGAATTTTTTTTTTGTTTTAAAAGAGGCTTTGTATTCTATAAAAGAAAGGTAAGTATTGGCTGGTGGTCTAAGGTTGTTTGGTTTAACAAGAATTCCAAAGGTTGCTTTTGTGCCTTGATGAGCTGTATGACGGAAATTGCTTATCCCAGATAGATGTTTGATGCAGTGTTCTGTCTGTGCTTAATAAAGATGCTGAAAATGTTGACCACTTGTTTTTTATTTGTATTGAAAAGACCTGGAAGGACATTGTGAGTTTCTATAAGATCGGAAGCAAGACCATGCCATTAGGGCAGGAGACCACATGCGCAAAATATTGATTCAATCTGAGAAAATACATGGTTGATTTAAAGCCACAATCTATAATCTCTAGATAGAAGGAAATCATAGCATAAACCCTCACTGACCAAAAGAAAAACGGAAAAGAAAAATTTTGTGAGAACCTAGCATATGCCTATCCAACTAGAATCCAATCAGGGGTGCTAGACTTGTTGAGCATCCAAAAACACATCCTTATATGATAACAAGACAAAGTGATCCATCTGGAAATCCTTGCCATCGGCATCTTTGTTGAACCATAATCAAAGTATGAAAACTTGAGTTCTATATGTTCTTGCAAATGAGATGACTACTTTTATCTGCACAATGTAACAGTATGTAGAGACACAAGGCATGCTGATGAAAATTTAATTGCTTTCAAGGCTTCTTTTTTTGCATAAAAGAACCTGAAGATTATAGGAGCACCTCTCTAATCTGCTGCATGGCCTGATTTGTGTTGTGAGGAGACAAACTGACAAACTTTGCATAAAGTTTGACAAGATCTTCAAAGTTTAGGTAGTAGGAATAGGCTCTACCAATTGACAAACTGTTAAATTCTTTCTGCAGTAGATTGCTTGCTGAAATCTTGCTAAGGTAGTTTGCAGCATGTATAGAATTGTCACAATAATGTGAACACTGGTCTTTACTGAATTCATGCTGGTTTTTTCTTGTGAAGGTGAAGATGTGCATTTGTATCATTTTCTTTGTAGATTGAGATCAAGGGTGAATTATTTAACAGTGGTAATCTCCAAGTGAACACTTGTATTTACTAAATTCATGCTAGTTTTCTCATGGATGGTGCATTTTTATCACTTTCATATTGTAGATGGTGACCAAGGGTGAATTCTTTAATTTTGGTGATGCTTCAAGTTCTTTAAGACTTGCTATCATTAATATAGGCTTGATATTTGATGTCAATTGTGGTTAGGTTCTGAGTTCATTGGGTACTTCATCGAATAGTAGCCCATGTTGAGTGGAACATTAAGATAACAACTCTAGTGTTGGTCATAATAGTCATTTAGTTTGAAATAGTATCTACAATAACTTTTGGCATGGTCAATCTTTTTTTAGAGATTTTTGTTTAATGATTTTTTTTTTTTTTGTGGCCGTATGAAGGTGTGTGGAATGTAAATAAGACGAGAAAGAATCGTTTTAACTTTTAAGATGGTATGACATATTTTAAGAAGCCCTGTAATATTCTAATTAGAATAGTTGAGACAAATAGTACTAGTGTTGTGAGGAGAGGCAGAGGGAGATAAAAAAACTTTCCTTGAAACTATAAATAAATATTTAAATACTCTTTGTTTAACAAAAGATATCACCTTGTATAAAGCCCAATGATGGAAAAAGATTCAAGTTTAGACATACAAAGTTATATTTAAACTATAAAGTTATACAAGGTAATATCTTTTGTTGGACCAAAAAATATCAAATAGTTGGGAACATTAGGACATGTTGCTGTTGTATCTCTTTGCCATACAAAGTTGCCGATTCTTGTGCCAAGTCGATTGGTCTAAACTGTATTTTGAATTGAAGTGGTATTTCAAAGATACTTCTGTGATCTAGATTAACGCCAAGGAAAATCATGAGAAAATTGATCGACTAGACCTTAATTCTAAAGAAGTGAAGATCGCAACATAAACAAAAGCAATACAAATTGAACAAGTAGAAGAGGAATTTTTATTTGATTTGTTTTTGTTAGCTTACATATGTTTGCACTGTGTGATGTTAGCTCTACCTTAGATCTCAAAAGGTGAATGGTCAACGTTATGCTAAATTAGAACCATATGAAAATCTAACTGACCAGAATTTGGAAGATCCATGAAGCAAGAGTATAATGGACCGAAGGGCTGCTGCTATATGCCACCAGAGGAATGGTGCAAGATGAACATGGAAGGGTTTGGCACCAAGTATCAGGAACTGCCAAATCTCACTGTCTGTGACACTCTGGTTTTTTTTTTTCTCTTCTTTTATTAGAAAGTGGTTTTGGAGATCAATAGAAATGATAAAGTAGAAATGATAAAGTAGTGTTGCTTGTTGCACTTGTTCCCCAAATATTATGTTCTCTTTTCAGTTATTACAACCAATGTTTTATCCATTATTGATTTGCACTCTGCACAGGTAATTCATCCGACACTGTCGTTGTCTTAGCCACTTTGCTTTGAACAGAAAGCAACTGGTGGCCTTGGTTCCAGGTGAGGAGAATTGTGTGTTCATCATGCCATCTTTGAACCGGAGAGGTGGAGAAGGAGAATTGTTATTTCTAGGTAACATGGTGCGTTCATCACACCATCTTTGAATTGTTATTTCTAGGCATAGATGCAACAAGGGAGTGGAAGTCTTGGGTAAAATAATTAATGCTTTGATTTTTGTTTGTGCAGTTAGCAATGATGAAAATTATGAGGCTGCTTTCTTCCAAAGGTTGGAAGGTCTCCAACCTTGTCAGGTCTCTGAACTAAAACCTTTCACCCACATATTTGCTGTTTATGGTCTGTAATGTATACCAATCTTTTACTGCAGTATTGTCTTGGATCCCTATACATACACACAACCAACTTTCTTCTTCCAGATGATCAGTTTGCAGACCTGCTGCATATACCATTGAGTTTTGTGCCCAATAACACACAAGGATACCAGTGAGGAGCTTAAGAAAATGACTAAAATTTTAGCCAAAAAATGACACAATTTGAAATAGAATGTAGGGAAGTATTAACTTTTGGTTTTTGGTGATATCAATTGGTGGTGCATCATTATTTAACATTTAATTTTCTTATTGTTGTGTAGACAGTTGCATGATTTCAGGCGGACACAAACAAGTATATCAAGAAAAAATATATAAGTACCTTGCATTAAATTAACTTAAGAATGTCACTTAAAGATAGTTTCTTTTTGGCCATTTGGAGCTGGATAGCATCTGAACTTTTACCTTGTTCTAGCTTGCAGTTCTTTTGATTAGTTTTTTATCTTTCATTTTAAACAGTGATGGTGAAGTTTGACAAATCAACTATAATACCACCTATATCTTCGTTAACATACTTGCATATTTTCTTCATACCATGTTCCTAAATGCATTTTTATATAAATATATTAAGATGTTCTGTTCTAACCTGAACTGAACGAGATTAGTTCTTTCCAGAGTTTATATGGTTTTCTGTTTATGTACTGTTCGTTGCAGCTTGATGAACTGCTGAAACAAAGAGATTATCTACACTCCTAGTTTACACTAAATAAAATTGTGATCAATTATAGTTGGGATGCTAGTAGTGGCAAAATTTGAGGATATTAGATTGGATAGCCCAAATGGAAGTCCTGATGTAAAAGACAAATCAAAGCAAAAAAAAAAAAGGGTTCCAATTTCAATCTTACCATTATGATTGGAAAGATTGACTTGTTCTACAGATTTGGTCATATCATGTCAGATACCAATTCAACCAAAAAACTTCTAGGATATGGATCAACCTAGTATATCATCACATGAATATTTCCAATAGTTATTATGCTAGTGATGAAAGGGAAAGAAAGCCAGTTGCGCTCTGCCATTGTCTCACTTGGTGTTTTATCTACATGGTTGAAAAAGAAGTCGTTGGGTGTACATTTCAGTAACCAGATATTTTGTTGCTTGTGGAAAATTTCAATCTCTTTGAAGAATGCAAATATTGTTCGTTTCAGAGAATTGAATACAACCGTTCATTTTCATAGTTTCCTCCAAACCTGCAGACAACCCTTTCACATACTATCAGTCGTCATCTGATCTAATCTTGATATTTCTTGCCTCGTTACTTATTAACTAGTGGGATTTGTTCACAAACTATATGTGTGCACATTTAGAAATTTGTTAAGAGAATTGTCTAGTATTTATGAAAACAAGATCTTCGTTATGTGCCCATTAATTTTCTTGTATTATGTTTCCATTATTGATAGGCTGGATTATATTACTTCAGACTAAATCAAATGGCAATATATTTTTTTAACATTTTAATGGTTATATTCTCTTGTTTTCTAGTATTGAGGAACAATTTCTTCAAGCTGCTTTTGTATTCTGGGTGGGAAAGAGGCAAAAAAAATCCTGCTTGCAGTCTCATTAGGCGTGAAGGAGTTGGTCTTCATCTATCACACAAAAGAGCTGTGAGAGATCCGCACTCTTTTAGCATCATTCAAGCGATGTGGCACACAAAGAAGTAAGCTTCTTTCTCTCCTGTTCTCAAACATGTCAAGCTGCATCTTCCCGTGGGAACCTCCGTTACCCACCCACTGCCCCCATGTTTCAAACTCTATGTTGACCCTCCTAATTGTCCCTTTTCCACTTCAAGTGCTCCACGTAATATGAATTCCTTATTTTATTCGACAAGGCAAGGACTTGATGCCAGGATTATCTTTGTGGGACCTGCTGCCATCTTCCTTTGGGTCCACCTTGGATCCCCGCCCAATTGGGAGCTGGGGACAGCTTGTAGAGAGCCTACACAAAACCATAATTAGCATCCTCTTTGCATATCTTGCCTTTGTAGATATGTCTCTTTGGTGGCCATCTTTAGAGAAAGTGACCCAATCCAACCTTGGTGATGCAAGTCACTTATTTGACAAGAGAAAGAAAGGCCGTGCTCTTCCCTTATCAGGCATGGAATTGTGAAGGGGAGTGGTTGTGGACTTGAGATGCCTCGCCTAGAAAACAACCAGAATAGGAACATGTGTGGCTCCACCCACCACTATCATTTGATGTTTTTGACGTTTGAAAGGCTGAATCTTTCTCTTGATGATGCAGTGCTTGTGGAGGTTGGGTGGAACACATTTTCTAGCTCAAAGAATTTTGCAAAGTGTATATGGTGGGTTAAGTCAAGAAACACCAGAGAGGATTGGTGGTGCAGTGTTTGGTACTTTGCCCATATGCCGGTCTATCAAAAGCTGAGGTAAGGTTTGGAAACTCATGTCTTATTAGTTCAACCACAAATGGCTTTGCTCCTCAGGACTCTCTCCACTGTAGGTTGTCAAGTGGATTCACAGATCAAGTGTGGGAAAAGCATCCCAGTTTGACTGAGATGTTTTTTCTTATTTTCTAGGGTATTCTCCAGCGGAAAATTGTTACTTCTGTGGGTATATTTGGATCAATACCAAGTAAAGAAAAGAAATATTAATAAACCTAAACCTGCAAAATTCAAGTTAAACATATCTTTACGTTAAGCGTGCAACTTGCGTTCGCTTTTTGGTTGAGCGCTTGCAATAAGTGAAGTAATGCAAATTAACTTCATGAGTCTCCAAGCTCTTCCTTAGCAACAAGTTTCTTATTTGTTGATCACTGTGACTCTTAAGGACACACTAAGAGGATAAGATTTCTTTGCTTTTCTGCAGAGTGTAGTTTAGTAACCATGGAGTAATCATCAAGCGGCGGGCATGCAACTTTAGTCTCAAGTGATGGATGGCTCTTTGAAATGGCCACTCCAGCACAGTGAAGTGGAGTGCTCACTATTGTGATATGCCTTTGTGATGTCAGCCTTTTCTCAAGATGCGGGCCAAAGAATATATAATAGAAAAATACTCTTGAATAAACTTGCAGCAGAGTCTTTTAATGCGTTTGATTGAAGAAGCATGAAGCATACTGTCGAGAAAGCTTGTTTCAAATTTAATTCGATGCAGTACTGGATGTTGTCAGCAAAATATAACACATGATGCTCGTAGATCTTGTAGGTTGAAGGGTCGATATCAAGGGAAGGTGGTGGGGGCATGAAGCTGGACATGAACAGTTCTTATCCAAAGGTAATTTGTCGAGACCTATTCAAGCCTAATAGTTTAGGGGAGAAGTTTATTATTATTTTGGCAATAATATGCCCTGCTTATACATGCGAGAGTTTTCTAGCAGAGTGTATACTCTAAAGTAACAACACTGCATGATCTTTGCAACTCTTACTTTGCATAAGCCTTTTGTACTTGTATAATTATCCATAAGTAAGTACTGAATTTAAACATGTTTTTTTATATATTTCTGAGCTGAGTTATGACCGTGCTGTAATTATGAATGAGAAATATATATAATATTATATATATATATATATAACTCAACAATAATATTAAATCTCTTAACTCCATTAATCAAGTTTTTTAGAATTAATTATGATTAATACACTTTCTTATCACTACATTTCATATCGAATTCGTTTATATAACTGCATTTCACAAATTATTATTAATATTTTGCTAACTAAAAGGGGGCGTTAAATTCTTTTTTATCGTTTGTATTTTTTACCTCCTTACTAAATAGTAACAATTCTCTTCCTAATCTTTCTTTCTTTTGGTATTCGTCTTCCACTCATGTTTATAGCAACAATTCCTCTTATTTTGTGATGAGATGAATGTAAATTATAATTTTGTGGAAACATTGGAAGCAAATTAATTGAGAAACATAGCGTTTGACATACCACATCTTACAATTCATACGATAAAATATATTCGATATTTATTTGTTTTTGGAGCTTTACAGGGGAGAAAACACTTGTAGCGGCAACCCACACGTGTACAAGTCCGCCGCTTCAAGCTACATGGGAATGGTCCTTCGGATTCCATGGAGACTGGCGGGATCCGACCCAAAGGTGGGCTCAGCCACTTCTTCTGTACTTCGTGTCATCGTCCGCCTCGTGTCCTTGGACGTCAGTGATTGGTCGAGTGCGTCGGCCGTCGTACGCTATCGAGGCAGCTTCTGAACGAACTACCCCAATCACCGATTCCGCGACGAGCCGAGACACCGAATTCGCTCGTTTCGGTCGCCGAGCAGACTCGCTAAGCTTTTCTTCTAAATCTTTTTGTGTTCTGCGCAAGGTTTGACTGGACAATCTTGTTGGCGCCATTCAAGTATGGGGTTTAAATCACCCCGTGGAGAAAAGAATCACATGGAAAATTGGGAAATCAGCAATTTAGGGAACTAAAACTGCAATAGAATTCATCAGATATTGAGAAGTCGGTCGCACGACACAAAAGAAAGCACGGGAGCATCGCCGTGTCGAGACCGATTCATGAACGAGCGGGAGCGAGGCTGAGGCGGAGGTCCAACCCGTAGGAGTCCTCCGCCCCACCGTCCGCTGGAGCCGTACCCGAGAGAGCGGGCCCACTGGTCGGTCGGCCATCGTCGTAGAGCAGCTCGCTGCCACTGTCTCCAGCGTAGGAGTAGTAGGTTGGTGCCGCCCGCGGGACGACGCAGGCGCGCGACAGGGGAAGGGGCGGGGCGGCGCCAGCATAGTAGACCCAACTTCCGGCGGCAGTCGCCTGGAGGCCCACAACCGTCGTCATCGTCGCCGTCGCAGCAGGGGAAGGAGGTTGATGAACAGGCAAGAGGAGGTGCGGCGGCGGCAGGGAGAAGGCGGAGGCGATGGGTTTGTGGTAGAAGTTACCAGCGGGCGAGCGGTGGGGTGACGCCAAGTGTGGGTGGTGATGGTGCTGCTGGGCGCGCTTCATCTGCTGCCGTTCCTTCTTGTGGGCGTTCTGGTGGCCGCCCAAAGCCTGGGAGTTGGCGAACTCGCGGCAGCAGTACTGGCACTCGTACTTCCTCACGTCTCCACCGCCTGCGACGCTGCCGGAAGCAGAGGAGGAGCTGTCTGCTGCCGCCACATCCCCCGAGCCGTCCGTGGCGTTGTCGCTGTTGGAGACGTGGAATCCGAACAGCTTAAGGCGTCGACTGCTGGTGGCCTTTGTCTGACACTCGACGCCGGCCATCTCCATATCCTATCCTTAATTATGTGTGCTTCACAACCCCGCTGTTCTATATCACCTCTAGGCACACTCACAGAGAGAGAGAGAGAGAGAGAGAGAGAGAGAGAGAGAGAGAGAGAGAGAGAGAGAGCTGGTGCATCTGAGTTCATTCTGGGTATCGTATTTATATACGAGGATCTGAAGTGGTTTACGTAGAGAGATAGGCTTCATCGGACCGTGTGGGGGAAAGGGAAGTTACAGCCACACCTGCACGCTCTTGAGACGGGATGGCTAGAATGAACTGCTAAACTATATTCTACAGTAGCTTGATTGTTTGTGCAGGTACTACTACTACTACAGCAGAACACAACCCACGAAAAAGTTGTGTAGGCTCAGATTGCCCTTGTCCTCTCTTCCTTCTTCATCATGTTACCTTCATACGATATTACCAGTTCATCCCTGTACAGTCCTATATATCTGTGAAACACATTGAGCTGGCTTAGGATCTTTTGATTACAGTAAGACTGATACTTCTGCTGTAGTGATAGCTTCTTAGAACGGTCCTCTTTGTCTGGTGCTTGTACTACTGAGCTAACAACTACTGCTACGATGAAGCTGAGAGGGTGTCTTCTCTGGTTAAACTCTGGTGATGAAAATAAGGACCTCTTCTGAGAAGGTTGGCGAAATGTTAGGGGATAGGAAGAATCAAGAACAGAAGCTACAGTGGTCTGGTACTTGACACACATCTTAGTGCCCTCATGGGTCCTCATTTTCTGGTCCTTTTCTTTGTCGCATAGCTATGTAGAAGAAGGTGGATTATTGGTGTCCTCGTTTCCTAGATCTCGTTTGATGTTCCTCTACTTCGATGACAGAGACAATGCAGGCCTAAAAGTATGGATAATGAACAAGCTCTATTAGCGATCAGAATAAATAGGGTATTAATTAAGACTTGCTGAAACCACACGATGTTAGCATGCTATTGTAGCAGCATTGGGTTCACGACCGTTAGGAAAAACAATAGCGCAAGCATTATATCATTAAATCCCCCCATCGTGGATAGCTACTTGGGGGTTGACACGCGTGCGAAAGCTCCCATCACCTCTTGTGGTTGTCTATCAGACTGGAAACGTTGATACACAACAATCAAACTCATTCTCTTGGTTTTCCTCTCGATTAAATCATCAGTCACCAGAGACATGTCTCTCTCAATCATGATTTCGAGAAGGCTTTATGCATAATCACAGGGAGCATTAATTATAAATGACATAGCCTAACTCTCTTCTCCAAGTACTTGACAATGAACCTCATTCTTTGCTCGTTTTGGGTGTACTCTTGCTTTGACAGACGATGTGCTCCTAGCTATCTTTCCCTAATGCAACTGTTATAAAGACTTGCTCGTTAATCGTCAATATAAATAAACCCCTAATAACATAAGGGGCTCCAAGAGGGACGAGCAATCGACTATCCTTCGTCGATCACTCAAATATATAAACAAGTCTCAGAGCCTAAAGCGGCAAAGGCATTAATGTGATCGCCACTCTATTAATTTTATCATCAGATGAGTCAAGTCGGAAATATCCTTCGACACCGATCATTTATGCGGGGACTTTGGTGGAGCATAGGCATACCTCGGGGCAACACTGATCCTACTCCAAGCGAATAAGAAGCATCTCAGGTTGACGTCAATCGGATCATCTTGCTTTCATAAGATCAATGTACAATGCTTTCATAAGATCAAAGCTGATGGCCTTCGTTTGGAAAACCATGATGCCTGTGTGTGTGTGTGTGTGTGTGTGTGTGTGTGTGAGAGAGAGAGAGAGAGAGAGAGAGAGCAACATTAGTGCAAGAATCACATCTTCCTTCAACTCTCCTTAAGTATTGTCTTACAACCTCCTGTGTTTGTGACAAAGATCGTTTTCTCAGAATTGTCATCCACAGTAGTTAAGGTCTTCCTCAGGCTGCCTATGAGGTTTCTCCTCTCACACCTCTGCAGTTTCCAAACAAACTCATTTCTTCCTCGTTCATCTCTGAGGACCTTTTCCCAGGTCAAAAGTTGCAGGAACGAGTGGTTTTGTACAAATACGACACAATGTATGCGTTGTTGACTTACAGGCTTTGATTGAAAGGACAAAAGGCGCGAGGAGAAGACAGCAGGGCTTAGTTGTGCCGCCACCTTTACTCGCAGAGCCGGTGAAGTGAAAGTTGGATGGAGATGTCGGCGTGATTGACGTCGTATTCGCCTCTTATCCGGTTATTATTTTGTTCTGAAATAAAAAATGAATTATAATATTTTAGAAACCTGATTCCACCACTGATAGATAATATTATCAGGCCCAAGTTGCAGACACGTTGAGACATATAGTGACCACCAGAATGTTCAGACATATCGGTTGTGTAAGGACTACTAGATCTGGGAAAACTTTCATGACTCTTTGACAGTCTCACTGTGACGTCAACTAGAATCAACTCTGTGGTGGTCTCCATGTTCATGAGCTTGGAGACACTTGTAGGTGGAAGGCAGGGTCCCTGCATTGTACAATGCTCTACATGTATCCTGGATATGGCTGTCCCTACCCCACTATATGCCTATATATATATATATATATATATATATATATATATATATATATATATATATATATATAAAGGTTGAAAACTGTAAGGAGTCCTATGGGGCCCATGGTCGGCCCAGGCCCATTGGTTTGGTCAACATAATTGGATCAGGGTTGGGCGGGTCTCAGTGAGCTCCTGAGCCGGAGCGGCCCATCTCATACGGCTAAACTGAGCCCTTCCGTCCTTTTTCGCCTCTCCTCGCCCGCCTTTCGCCGTCGGTGCCGGCCGCCGTGCATCCTCTGGAATCTCATCCTTCTTGACGCCACTATCGAATCCTCCTCGTTGGAAACCGCCGTCGCTTATTCCTCCACATCACGAGGCTGAGACGCCCGAGGACGACATCGCCGCCGGCCGCTGCCAGGTTCGAGTTCTGCAGCCTGAGGTAGCCTACTCCTCCTCTGTGGTAGTCCTATTTCTTCTTTTGTTTATGCCGTAGGTGATGGATGAGTCCATGATCAAGAATTGGGATTCGGAAGCCAGATGGTTTTACAATCATGCCCCTTAAAGCAAGGGGTTAGGACTAGCTTCCACCAAATTCTTGAACCATGTTCTCAACCCCTAACTTGGCTTACCTCGGAAGCAATCGTGTTTTCCTCCCCGCTGATATGTCTCTCCGTCGGCGATTAAGACTTTGAAGGAATAATCGGGTCTTCTTTGTGTTATCAAACCCTCCTATATGTTTGATTCTTGGTGTCTAATGATTCTTTCGCCTTTTTCCATGATTTCGTTGGTTCTTTCTTGTTAATAAGTTGAATGTTTATTATAACGATTATTTGTTGTAACCCAAATAAATTTTATGGTTTATAGGTGTTGGAAGGGCTTAGGTCTTCTAATTTAATATAAAAGAGAAATTCTATGCCAGTAATGATTCTTAAGTTGGAAACTCTTTTCATCCAAGTATTCTTGGTTTCATGGCATTTTAGAGGTGGATGTAGAATGCTTTTTATTGATATGTCTAAATACATTTACCTTTCAATTCTCTCTCTTATTCCGAAGTGAAACTACCGTAGACCTGCAAAACTAATTCCTTTTTACGTAGGCTCACCATTAAACAGAGAGAACAATGGATTCAGGTCAATCTTTTCGCTTCCCTGTCACTCACAATGCAGTTTCTTTGGATATCAAGGTTTGTTGAATTTTAAAGTTGGTAATCTGCTATGATTGTAATGGCTGTGATACGTGACTTCTAATTATGTTAAATTTCTTGCCCTTATATGCTTGATGACTAGTTGTAGAAACTAATAAATTTTTAATTTTACAGTCCGGTAGAATCATTACTAGTTCACATAATATTTTGAATATTAGTTGTTGAGTGTTGGGCAGTTAAAAAAAACAACATATAAAAAAGTTTATACTACTATGATGAGAATGCTGAGATGGATGTGTGGATTTTCTAGGAAAGATAGAAAAAAAAATTTATTCATGAACAATTATGTATCACTTCGATAGCGGATAAGATGAGAGAATTGTTTAAGATGATATGGACATGTACTTAGGACACCCATGGATGTGATAGTTAAAAAGATGAATTGATTAATATTAGTGGTACAAGGAAAGGTAGAGGAAGACCTAAAAAGATCTTAATAAAAACTATAAATAAATATTTAAATATCCTAAATTTAACTAAACATATAATTTTTTATATATCTCAATGGCGAAAAAGATCCAGGTAGCTGACCCCAAATAATTGAAACTTACGGTTTTGTTATTGTTGTTGTTGGTGCAGTTTCAATTTTTTTTTTAATTAAAGCTTTTATTCTCTAGAATACATATATAGTCAGTCATTTTAGTAGGAATCATTTATCCTGTAATCAAGAAATTCATCATCTTCACCTCATATCTTCCAAATTTTGTATGCTCTCAATTTCTTGTTATTTGTATGAAATTCCCTCTAATTATCTTTTGCTGTGCTCTCCAATGTTAGTACTTTTGTGTATTTTCTTCTAAGTTTCTAATTATTATCAGTCTAACTCAACCTAACCTTTGAAGAGATCCTTTTACCTCTAGGTCAAACTCAAGTCAGCTAATGACTTGACAAGCCAGGTCCAAAATGATGAGCATGTTTTAGGAATTAGCATGTTGAGATATATATAAGACTCACATTTATTGGCAAAACAGTCCACGAATATTTTGTTTTATTGATAAAAATATCCTAGAAGATGGTGATGTGAGTGATCTAACACATTTTTTTAAAATATTTTCCCAGATCTAATAGAAGAGACTTGTTTGCACAGGTTAAGTGGATTTAGGGGACTTTCATTTAAATAAGAACTGAGGAACTTATATGAAAAATTGAAAGGATTAGGGGAGAAAAATAAAATTCTTTTGGATTTATCTAGCTTCTTAGGAGCCATTTCATGAACTTGGAGTGGCATGTATGATGTTATTTCTTTTAATGATTCTTTGGTGCTTTATGTTGCTTACATTGACTCTTCTATGTGCTCAGTGTATCAGGAACTGTCTTTTTTTTTTATCTCTCTCTATTTATCTTTTTGTGCTATGAAAGCATGATTCTACACTTCTTTTTTGTTTTGATTGGCTACTGCCATGTTTAAAATGGTCTATTCTCATGACTTTGTTTCATATTCATAAACTTGGTCTATCCTTGGCTTTATATAGAGCCCAATGGCAGGAAAAAGACATATGTAGTCAACCCCAAATAGTTGGGATATCATGCCTTTGTTGTTGTTGTTGTTGTTATAAATATGGTCTATCCTTTGCCTCCTCTTCATCCTCCCCTTCCCTCTCTCTTTTCTCTAGTCTAAACAATATTGACTTGTAACAAGAGTTGGTACCTCTACCGGTATCATTCTGTTTCTTCTACTGATCCATATCTGCAATGGACCAATATTGTAAACCTTGTGTGTTTTCTTGTTCAGTCATATTTATTATTCATCACAAACTAGCATCCAATACTTTTGTTTCATTTCCCTTGTTTAATTAAATTTGACCTTTTGGTGGCTTTAGTGTGAACATATTGTCCTCCTACTTTGTCTGTATCCTTTATATATATTGGTTGCCTGGCTTTATATGATCCAAAATTATGAATACATGCTTAAATTTTATTGACATACATTCAACATTTATCTTAAATTTTGTGGCCTAAATGATGCTTTATTTGCACTGTAGGGGAATAAAACAGAAATTATAATCTGCAAGTATGATGATAAATTTCTGGTTAGTATGATTACTTTTATGCATATCTTATTTGAAGGAAGTTTTGGTGCTAAAAAACTGCCATAGGTCATAGTGACCCAGATTGGATGCATGGGGACAATACTGCATGCCAGGTCAGCATTTTTTTCCTTATTGTATATTAATAGTTTTTACTTTTTAGTACTAATGACAAATTATTCTGTACCTGCCACCAGGTTCCATGCCTGACACATTCAGATTCATACCCCGATTAAAATTATAGTGAGATAACCTTATAATTTGACATGTAAGTGAAGAGTGGACAATGGATGAATTTGAATTGTTTTCCTTTGGTGTTAATGTCCTTACCTACAGAGAGAGAGAGTGTTCTTTGAATGTTAATATGATCGTGCTTGATTACTTTGTTGTTCGACTTGAAGGTGTTATGACTGACAATTTGCTGATAAATGGTTAGCGGTTCATAATAGGATTCCATGAGCTAGATAAATATTTCAGGTATTCAGTTGAATGAGACAGTGCATAGAAAATATATCAAGCTAATCAGTAATGATGAAGACTAGCATCCATTTGCATTAACATTGAAATAGTTTTGATGTAATCACCTGGTTTAGAAGAATACTTGCATCTCTTGGTGATGCTAGCTAACATCAAAGTCTCTTTAATTGTGCTGGCTAACTTGCATTCCAGAAAGTCAATTCTTAGTGACCGACGGTAAATTTTCATCATGGAGACAGGAAGGAGGAAAGTGTATTGACTGATCCAACTTACAGTGTCTCCATTATATTTGGTAAACGAGATGAGGTAAGTGTAGGTGTTTCAGGATTAGTCAATGGTACTATTGCCTTGTTGGGTTTGATGATAATGGGCCTTCATTTCATACACAGCCATGGCTTCTTGCATGTGGTCGCCAGTTGATTGAACATATAAGGTCAGTTTTTATCTCTGCATGTTAAATTTTATATATCCATTATTTCCTAGATGGAGACTATGTAATAGGTATGCCCCATAATCAACATTATTTTTCATTTCGCTTTTTTGCGGCTACAGTTTATTTCCATTTATGATAGCAAAACTTGACCTTCCAAAAAGAAGCAGATGCATTATCTTTATATCACAATTTAGAATGGATTTTTAATCCCAGCATTCTACTAATAGTTCAGGAGTTGAGATAGCATCCACCTATTAAATACTGCTATAGACTTCTAGCATGGTTGTGGAGCTAAATTGTTGGATTAAAGATAACATGAATCACACCATCCTAATCAAAGGTTTTTTATACTATTAGACCGTGATTCATGTGTTGACCTTTGGAGCTGAACTGCTCATGATTTTACAATAAAAACCCTATTTAATTTAACTCCAAATAGCCATTGGGACAAAGAGGAAAAACAGGGTAGGCTAGAGGCTTCTAGTGATGTAGATTTAGGATCGTGACGGCTTAAATATTTGCAGACTTAGCGTTGATGAAAGACGCTGTGGTTCCATGACTTGAGCCATAGCTTTGGTTCCATGTCAGAAAGGAGAAACCTTATGTGGTGCCAAGGCTCACTCTCAAATGGTCTTTTGGAAGTATATATTGATATATTAAATATGATGATCATAATATGCTTCTTTGCTATGACATTCTTAGGATTTCATCTCATCCCTCTCGTTTTACTAACCTTATTTGGAGTTTGGACTACTAGAATCCATCACTAAGTGCTAAATCATTGGTTGTAAAGTTACCTGCTTTTGCATGTTTATTTTATGTTTGCGACTAAGTGTTAATAGATTCTTGTAAAATTATTATCTTATCTCCACAACAATGTAGAAATCACTTTTTCTTGAGAATTCTATTTTTTGTTTTGATTTATGTCAATAGATGCTTGTAAAATTATAATATTCTCTCCACAACAATATAGAAATTGAATTTTCATTGAAAATGCTTTATTAGTTGTGATGATATTTGCTGAATGGAAGAGATCTGTGATTAGATGATTTTGCAAACGAAGGAGTTCCATATGTTACATGAGTAACAGTGTTCACAATTTCATATACATGTGTAGTATTGTTTGCTTGCACCAAGGGTTGGGTTGCATTGGCTTGTTAGCCTACATTTTCTCCTTTAGATGAACACTACTTCATATCTCAAACTGTCTTCTATGCTCTTGATCGAAAAATATAAGAGTCAAATGAGATTGCTCTTTCCTTGCATGAGTTCGTTTTGTAATTGTTTTCATGCCGACGAATTAGGTCAGTGTCTTGCCCAAATTTGTTTTGGTTGAAAATTTGGCACAAGCTTTGGATGGTTAAATATTGCATTGCTAGTTACTAGGAAGATCTTTTCAACGTTTCTGTGCACTTGTGAAACTGATATTAGCAATGTAATGCCTCATGTCACTCATTAGATGAGTACCATTATAATTCAAATTTACTTCTGCAGTTGCTCTGGCTCTTCTATGCATTTGATGCTTTCTCTTGGGCTGAAGGATCATTCTCCGGTATGATACGCAACAATCTGTGTTTCCCTTTTAGTTTTCTGTATTCCATTTTGTGCTCATCCTGAAATATCACCTATTCTTTTGTTGATGGCCATCAAGACTTAATGTGCATTTGGGAACACATTTGAAATATGCATTGGAGGTCTAATGTATATTTTAAATATGATTTTGTGTTTGATGAAATTTTTTCATATCGTATTTGGTCGGGACATTGCATTGCAAATGTTCAAATGTTGATGCTATCTTAGGATAACATTAGTATTTCAGCATTTGCAGGATGTTAATATAATTTTTTAGATTCCTAAAGTATCCTATAGAATTATCCAAAATCACAAAATTATCAACATGATTTGATGGGAAATTAATATGATTTATCTCTTTTATAAGGTGAAATTATATTTATTTATTTTTAAAATTATTTCTATTTATTTATATAATTATATTTATTTTATATCTATGTTATATGAACTTTTTTTTGTAAGATTGCATACATTTATTTATTTATTTAAATAAATAAATATATTTTTTGAATAAATATTCAAAATATTAGACGGATAAATTTATTACATAATATTCAATAAACTTTTGAAATATAATTTTATCAAATAACACTTTAACATATAGTTTTCATCTATTATTCATCAAGCATCCAAAGCATTTCACAATTGCACATTTATTCAAACATTTTTTTTCAAACACAATCTTAGTTGCACTGAAAGCAAAAATGATTACTTCTTTTTCTGGCAGATGGACTTCAATAATGGCCATCTGATTAGCCATGACAGAAGTTAATGCCGTCATCTTTATTTACTTAGCAATTTAAGTTGAATCCTGTACTTTCACCTGCAGGAAACTCTGAAGGATGTCACTCTAGCTGTAATCGAGAATCGCCTTTGGTGAACATGCATTGCTATTCCTTCTTAGCTTCTCAAGCTGCAGACCTGGAAACCATATCTGGTGCTTTTTTGCCGGCATCATCGCATGCTAAATCGATGAGGTAGATTATAGATCTTCTATGAATCGATGTTTCTAAAATATGCTTGGCGTTGCATTGCAAGACTATTTACCAGAGTGATTCCTGCTATGTTCTTCACAATGAAGTGAAACTTTTAGAAATGTTATATTTGTACTATAATGAACGTTGCAACTTCTTGATTTAATCGATGGCTAATAATGTAACTAGGGAATGATTGTTAATTTCATTATGAAATGATAGTTAGCCTATAGAAGATGAACGTAATATTTGTTATCATTTGTGCATGATATATGAGGCATAATAAAATCCCCTGACATCACCAGAGTCATTACCGTGACCGTTGTTGTCAGTTTCAAACATAATGCAGAGCCGATAGTGTTCTCGATGGAGTCCAGTCTGAAGTTAGCCTCTTCGATTCAATTTGCATTATGTAATGCTTCTTTACAACGTTACTCAGTTAAATTATTCACGCATGATAATTCGATCATAATATTTGAGAATAATAATAATAAAACTTTACGATAAAAATTATTAACACACAAGATCATCAACTGGTGAGTTGATTTGGTTGGTTCTCTATCGAAAGTACAAGTCCTTTCTGGTGACTCCTCCTGATTGATGTAGAGAATAGGCATTGTGGGTTGGATGATGAAAATTATAGAGAGGTGGTTTGTCAAGAGCGACTCAGTCTTCGAGCGAAAAAGCTTGGTTTGAGAGTTGGGTAGTCCCCTTTATTGGGTAGTCTTCATGTTGTGCCACCAAGATACGTCAATGATGTTACACAACAGGCTTGCACTGGGGGTGTCTCGGTTCAACGCCCTTAATGCTTAAGTTAGGAAAACAGAGGAGGAGGAAGATGACAATATTTGCATTGTAATCAAGAGAGTAAAGTGTTTATTTTGCCTGCTTGCCCTGGCTTGGTCCGAGGCTTGACTTTTATACCTAATGAGGATGATTTATTAACATGTGTCCCTTGGTGCCTAGGGCAAACCTTTGAGGGACGCTTGTGGACTGACTTTCTTACTGCTTCAGGTTAGATAAGGGGTGATCCCTTCATCAATTATCAGAAAGGATCGACGGGTGATGATAAACTATGTCGTCAGTTGTTAATGCTGAGATACGACTTTTGTTGATGTATTAGTGATGAGTGGATCGTGTGGACTCCTTTTTTTTTTTTTAAATTGAGCCAGGCGGTTTGACCTATTAAAAATTATCAAAATTTTAATTTAATTTAATTTTCAATGCCTGGGATTATCCTATTAAAAATTAATTTAATTTTCAATTATCTGTCATTCAAATTTACCAGAAAAGGATTTCAATGGATTGATACCATCCGACATTATTCTTGTTGTATTTCTACTTATCGTCATCAGCATAATCTCTGTAAGAAGTATCGGTGTGTACCGATCGGCGAAGGTAACGCCACAGCGACGCGACGATCCGAAGCCCTTTTTGGGCATCCTCTCTCTTCCTCCCACGCCTTCTCCTTCCCTCCATGGCGGCCACGTCTGCGTCGTCATCCTCTCCTTCTTTGATCGATACGCTGTTCCAGCGATCCCTCGACGATGTCATACGAGTCCTCCGCTCCTCTTCTTCCGCCGCCTTGGAGGCGGCGGCGATCGCCCGCGCCTTGGATGAGATTCGCCGCGAGATCCGGTCGCCGGACCTGGACACCAAGGCGGTGGCCCTCCAGAAGCTGACCTACCTGGCCTCCCTCCACCACTTCGACATGTCCTGGGCCGCCTTCCACGCCCTAGAGCTCCTCCCCTCCACCTCCCTCCCCACCCCCGCGCCGCCTACCTCGCGGCCTCCGTCTCCTTCCACCCCTCCTCCACTGACCTCCTCCCCCTCGCCACCCACCAGCTCCGCAAGCACCTCGCCCCCTCACCCTCTAATTCCCCCGCACTCGCCGCTCCTGCCCTCCACCTCCTCGCCCTGGCCTCGTCCCCCGACCTCGCCGGCCACCTCGCCCCCGACCTCCTTCCCATCCTCTCCAGCCAGTCCTCCTCCAACCCCCTCCGGCCCAAGGCCGTCGCCACCGCCCTACGTGCACTTGCGGTCTGCCCAGACACCGCCCCGGTCCTCTTCAAGCCCCTCGTCGAATGCCTCTCTCTGTCATCAGATCCCCGTGCCGTTTCTGCTGCCATCGGCGCCTTCTGCGAGCTCGCCCTTGCGGCTTCCGACCCCTCTCCGTACATCCCCCTCGCCCCTGAGTTCTACCGCCTCCTTGTCGACTCCCGCAACAATTGGGTCACCATCAAGGTTCTTAAGATCTTCGCCCGTCTCGCCCCCTTGGAGCCCCGCGTCGCCGCCCGCATCGTCGACCCCGTCTGCCAGCTCCTCCGCCGCTCCACTGCCAAATCTCTCGTTTTTGAGTGCATCCGCACCGTCTTCTCCAGTCTCTTGGATCACGATGCGGCAGTCCGGCTGGCTGTGGATAAGATCAAGGAATTCGTGGCCTCCGACGATGATCCCAACCTGCGGTACCTTGGCCTTCAAGCTCTAACCATGCTTGGACCGGCGCACTCGTGGGCAGTAGAGGACAGCAGGGAGGTCGTGATCCAATCGCTGAACGATACCGATACTAGCATACGGCGTGAAGCACTGCGCCTCGTAATGGGGATGCTGTCCGACAGCAACGTGGTCGATATCTGCAACATGCTAATCAAATATGCCATCAAGTCCGACCCAGAGTTTGCAAATGAGATTCTTGACGCGGTGCTTGCAACCTGTGGGAGGAATGTGTACGAGCTGATTGTGGATTTTGATTGGTATGTATCTCTCCTCGGTGAGATGGTGAGGAATCCACATTTTGCCAAAGGGGATGAGATCGAGAGGCAACTAGTGGACGTTGGATTGAGGGTGAGGGATGCGAGGCCGGAGCTCATCCGTGTGGCTCGGAACCTTTTGATCGATCCTGCTTTGCTTGGGAATCCTTTTCTCTGTAGGGTGCTGTCTGCTGCTGCTTGGGTTTCAGGCGAGTATGTTGAGTTCTCGAGGAACCCGTTGGAGCTAGTAGAGGCACTGCTGCAGCCAAGGACTAATCTCCTGCCGCCATTTGTAAGAGCTGTTTATGTTCAAGCTGTGTTTAAGATTCTTGCCTACTCTTTTATTTCTTTTATCAAGCAAATACAAGCTGGCGAGTTACTGGAAATTGGCAATTCCTTAAATCAAAGAGGAGGGAAGCAAGAAGGATCTGATCTTGTTGCTGCTAAAAGCTCTAGTGATCAAAATAATGCTTTTGCGATTGGAGATGGTGTTGCTACAGCTGATAAGGCCATCCTCTTTGATTCAATTGAAAAGCAGGAAACTTTCAAGCATGAATCTATTTCTTGCCTGCTAAATCTGATTGAAACAGTGGTGGGCCCGCTGTCAGAGTGTGGTGAAGTGGAGGTTCAGGAGCGAGCTAGGAATGTTCTTGGTCTAATTCTCATCATACGGGAAACTCAATTTTGGAATATCGAGGAGGGACATGAATTAACAAGGGATGACAAGATCACTAAAATGGTGGAACTCATGGAATCAGCATTTTCTGAAGAGTTAGGGCCTGTCTCTACAAATGCTCAGAAGAGAGTTTCAGTGCCTGAGGCTCTGATTCTGAATGAAAACCTTTCTGATCTTTTGGACATTTTAGGTGATGATGATATCAATCCGTGTGCATCAGTTTCATTTTCCTTTCGCAATCATCATTCTACAGAGACTAACCAGGATTCTGCAACAGCTATTGAGCCAAATTCTTTTCTTGCTGAACATCGTAAGCGACATGGGTTGTACTATCTTCACATGGACAAAGATAAGTCTGAATCAAATGATTATCCATGTGCTAATGAACCACTGTTGCCTGTCAGTCATGGGGAAGACACTGAAGACATTATGAAGTTCCCTGCACAATCACTTATTCCAGAAAAGGCAAAGCCCACGAAACCACGACCTTTGGTGATAAGGTTGGATGAAGGAGATGGTGTTTCGAGTTCTAATTTGACTACAGCTAAGGAATCTAAGGGTGATTTGTTATCTGGCGCAATCAGGGATGTTCTTTTAAGAAATGAAAAGAAACCATCATTGACGCATAAAACATCATCGGACAGAACTTCTCAAAGAAGAGAGAATGGTGCATCCGAGAATAGTGAATTAATTTCTCAGCAAAAAGAAAGTAATAGTTTTGGTGATAGAGAACATGGAAACTCAAGTTCTAGGAAGAGCAGACATCACCACAAGGAAAGGATTGAAAGCTCTGGGCAGAACAGGGATACTGAAGAGAAGAGTCATAGGCACTCAACGAAGAGTAGCCACCATCACAGAAGGCATAAGCATAGACAAAGGGGAGATGCTCCTTTGGACATTGCTCCACAATCTCCAGTTATCCAAGATTTCCTTTTGTGATTGTTGTTTGTCTACTTGCTGTTATAAGGTTTTGCCTTTACATCTGATTTGATCACCATTTCCCTTGTTGCCAAGGTCAGTCTTTTTTTACGCCTGTACATTTTATTACCGTACTGCTTCTAGTTCTTGTATTGTATCTTTAATCTCTTAAAAGTGCAGGAGTACTGTGTGGTATGTAAGACAAAATATGGCAAAATGGCTACATTTGAGTGAATTTTTTTAATGGGCAATATAATCATTTTCCAGACTTAAGGTCTTTCTTTCTTCCAATAAATGTTAAACTTTCTTTGTCTGAAGCTAACTTCCTAGATCTCAATGCTCATAAGAGTTCATTAGAGTATTTTATGCTTTGGGGGTCCAAAAGAAATAATATTTTTAGTATCTAGAATCTTTGTTACATGTTTGCAGTTGCCGGTGCATAATGTTCAGCTGCAGATATTTCCCAGTGTTTTGCAAAATAATCACAGAACAAATAATAGAACACAAATCTGTTTACTAGGAGGTGAAATCTGACTTTTGGTGAGTCTTTCTTTTATTGATTATGGTGCATCTATGTTTTGACATGAAAATGATGAGTAGCAAGAGCAGAGTGAATAGTTTCTCATACAGGAATTTTGATATTAATTTGTCTCTGTCGATAAACTTTGACTTTTAACAAAAATATGAATAACCTTACATCTAGGCCCATTAACAAAATGCTTTAGAATGAGACATATATCCGACTCTGAGGACATCAAGTGGTTGATAGGTTAACCGGTCAAATGTGCTCTCTGATGGCTTGATGACACATAATTGTCTTCGTGACATGAGAAAAAAGGTTCATATCATTATGATCATTTCAACTATCTTGATTTACGAATATAATTCTCCCAGTATACTAAGATGGGCATATGTATAATCAACAAATAATTTTGTCTCTTAATGTGTTTTCTTCTCCTTTTTCGCTTTTTCGGTGATGGACAGTCATGTGATAGCTACAATCTTATTTAATTTCTTATTTCCGTCCTTCAATATATTTCCATCATTAGATATAGTATTACTTAATTCCAATTCTTCATCCTTCATTAAATTTCCATCATTAGATAGAGAATTACCTGCAAGAATCCATTCTCCAAATCGGTTGGTCGATGAGGGTTTGGTCGCCTTGCAATCTGTTCATCGCCTTCACTGTCAAAATAAAACTTCTTGAAAGAAACTTTTTTACACGGACCTAGGATTGTGCTTTTCTTAGTTGAGCATTCAATGGAATCTTCATAGTGAAGGCTTCATGCATCGACTTTTCTGCAACTTCTGTTCTCCAGATTCTTTTCTTAGGTTTGCCATTCAATATTTTGTTTCTTTGCTCGATCAGATTTTTCAGCTACTACATCAGCAATGAGATCTTTTGATTCAGTGCTTCTCCGGTGGTGTGCCCCCTTGTGTTTTCAGAATTGTCATACTTCTTTTGGATCCTTTTTTGTTGACAACGAGCAGACCAACTTCTTTCGTTTAGATTTCAGTGATCGCTTAGCCTTTGGCCACAAAATCTGTGATTCTTGATTCCTTTTTGTGCAGTTTTGTAATATGAAGATATTTCAAGCTTTCAAAAAGTTCTCTTACCATGGATGACTTCTTCAGATTTTGTAGCAGCTAAGATTAGTGATCTAGATTGCTACAAAAGATGTGGTAAATTTTCTCTCCACTGTGGATGGCAAGTTAATGATATTGGCCCTTGATATCTATATATATATATATATATATATATATATATATATATATATATATATATATATATATATATATATATATATATATAAAAAGTGTAATTCCTTGCTTCTTGGTATTATTGCATACAATTTTTTTGAGCAAATGGATTTTCTTACTACCTTATAGTTCAAGGGCAAGAAGCATGAAAAAATCCGACACTGTGTTAGCTTTTTCTCCTAAAATACCAAGTCTGAATGTATCTCATGCTGTTGTTCATTCTAATCCCAAGCAACAACAATGTGGTTGCTGTTAAAGCAGAAAACAGATGAAAAATGCTGTTGTCATATATTGTAGCTGCAGAAAAGGAACGGGTCTAAGAGAGTAGTATGATCATAGGAAAATAAGAGCAAGTAAGCCATATCATTTTATGGAGAGAAAGAAAGGCATTTGGCTGCTGAATAGTTTTGTTTCTTAAATTTAAGCATATTACTGTGCATACACGCACCCTCCTTCCACATAAATAAATGTTTGGTGTATGAGTCGGAACCAAAATGGGGTCAACAGTTTGATGGTTCCGATTTTGAGGGTTCGGTTTCGATTCTTGGAATCTAGAATCGAAACCGGTGGTGGAATCTCGAACCAAAACTGATGGTTTCGGTTCAACTCTGAATCGGGCAGGGAAATAAGAAAATCCAAATGCCCGTTGATTTGTCCCTTTCAATAGTTTAATAAACGGTTAATTTGAGCGGTATTTTGAAAACAATTAAAATACTTGGAATTGTAACCGTCGACATACGATTCGGTTTCGGTTTCAAAATCGACGGAATCGGAATAACCAGTTCTCGAATCGGGGTGAGGGCTACCGGCCGTAGCCACGAGCATCCCACTGAGTTATTAGCCACCAGTTACATACACAAGTAAGAAGGTTTGTGCGGCCGTCTCTTGATGAATCGAGAGATAGGACATGACCATCTTACGCTTTTCACAAGACCCACATGACCTCTCTTTTTTTCAATGGATAGGGAGGAACACGAGTTACTGGTGGTGAGAGATTCCAATGGCCCACATAGAAGGCTTCTCCTCCTATGGCTGCAGGAACTTAATTTTTTTTTTTTCCTTCATCTTTTACAATCTTACACGAGCTGATTGATGCATTAGACATGTATATATATCCAATACATTTAGGAAAGGGAAGAAATGATTTTATAATAACCTTTAACTAGGATGTAGGGATCGACGTATCGACCCGTATCGCCTGATACAAACTGTACATGTCGATCCGACAAGAGACTAATACGTGGATTGCTCTCTACTAGGTGATACCATAACTTGACCCCGTATCGGATGATACGAAGTTTATACTGGACGGTAACGATCGAAATTCGATCATCATCGACTTGTATCGGTACAGATCAAAATTGCAAACTTTGTTAAATGTTTCACCGACAGTGCATCTTGCAAAAGTTTACTATAAAACTTGACAGATGTTTATAACTGCAAAAAATTCTATTACTTGTACGATAATACACTAACCATCTTGGATGTCTAAACAAAGACTTATAATTGCAAAAGCTCACTAAAAGAAAATCCATCTCGAGTTTTAGCCGTGTTTTATTACAAGAACATCTAATCAGCTCTAATCATCCAACTCAAACATCTCATAAATCATAAAGGCCTGAAAAACAAGTCATCTGACAACGCAATATGAAGTTCAAAGATGTGCAAATCTCAATTTCATTATATTACGATGAATAATCTCGAGTATCAAAAACGTCACTTATTACAAATCAAAGACTGTTAATTAGAGAGTAAAGCAAACCTCTGTTGCACCTGTCGAATCATTCTGACTGTATTGAGAACTTTCCTCGGGAGAGTATTGGCCGAAGGTGTCTCAAGGCTCTTTAGCTCGACTGTCTTGGAGGCTCCTCGGAACCCTTACCTTTGCCTCTCAAAATGTCACTGAAACTGCCCCTTAACATTTTCCTGAACCTTGTATCATCTTGCTGGGCTGGTGGACTTGGCTGTGGCGAAGCAGCATATTCGGGCATGTCACCACCTTCTTTCTTTCCTAGACGGCCAGTCTCGCCAAAGAAACTGCTAACTGAAGATGCAAGACTGATATGGCCTCCCATCGCTTTGCTGATGCTTTCAAATGCCCCACCTGACCTCTCCTTCAGTATAATTTCCAATGCTTCCTTGTGAGCAGGATCTAGAGCATCCAGGTCTTTCATAAGGTTTTGGATTGTGGGGACAAGGAAGTCACGGATACTGGTGGCAGGAAGATCTGCAGAAAATTGAGAAGTCTGGTGAGAGTTCATATGCAAAATAAATATTGGAGTTCTAATAGATTCATGAACTAATCATGACCTGTCAGCAAGAAGATCTACTCTATTCTTAAGAACACTTCCTGGTGCTTTCATATTGCCACATCAAAAAAACAAAAAGTACACATCAACAAAAATTGTAGAATTAGGAATCAACACTCAGGACTGACATCGACAAGTTCCACTTCATGGAATAAAAAGTTAATATCTGAAATTATCTACTTAGGTGAAAATGAAACATGAAATTGTAAGTCCAATGCAACAAACTCTTGCCGATATGTGATCTATGAAGGTTTAATGAATGCAGTCTTTAACGCTGCAATCTTTTTCGAGAAGTTCCATGACTAGAACTAGAACTAATCACCCAGGTCAGAAGGAGCAACTCTAATGACATCGGCACAGACTTCCAAAATGAAATATGGAAGGACCATGCTATTATGCTGACTGAATCACCACTATAAATTTTCTGGGGTGATAGAGTCCATCACAGACCTAATATGTGGGGCTTAGATATGTGGGTTTCACCACATCAGGTATTACAACCCCAGAAAATTTTATTGGAGTGATCCAGTTGATCTAGATAGCATTTCCCCATCTGAATAGGCCTCAAGAAATCATAGATAACCAGCTACACTAACAACAGTGCTGCTTTAGCATGATCCTGGGTTTGTTGCTTGCACTTCTCTAGCAGATGGAGAATTATCATATTCATATCAAATGGCCAAAGCTGATAATCATGCAAACCAGAGTGCTTTTGTCAAACTTATAGCTCCCTGACATTGAAACAGATAAAGCTCAACTACACCAGCCCTTTCCTGAACACCATAGGGCTAGTAGTCCAGAAGAGCAAAATCAATAGACAATTAAGAATTTGCTTTTTTCTATGTTCATCTACTTTACTGTTTTAGTTACTACACTAGGCTTACCAAATCAAAACTGCAACCACATTATGATCGACCTTTTTCTTCATATTTATTTCTGGAAGATGAAAATATTTTGCAAACTAAGCCTACTTCCCTTTAAAGGATTAAAGGGATCATCCATTCATGGCCTATGGTGTTCTTACCAGCTTGGCCTATTACTGGTGTGATAGTCCTGGCATAAGTTCATCTTCATTATGGCCAAAGTTTGCACTCAACAGAAGCTGAAGAAAACTGATCCATGAGGACAACACAATGAATGATGGCACAATATGCTTGGTCTAGCCCTAGGTCTTCAGTGCTCAAGAACAATGGCACTGAAGACAAATGATATTAATTATCTCAACATCTATAAAGGCTAAACAAAAAGACTGGTCCAGTAGAAGTTATATGTCAAAAAGTGAAAATAGACATCCAAGTTTAGGAAATGATAATTAGGAAAAACATCATGTCCAAATTCTAAAATCCACAAAGAATTTTGGTAGTTAATTATAACAGTCAATGGTAAAAGAGACTTGGTGGATGAAGCTCCCACCTATGTGGAGTACAGGGAAGTTAAATATATATAGATTTACGTCTATGGGTGGAGGCTTTAACACTAACAACCCAAGTTCAATAGTCATGCAGTGTTAAGGTTGCCCTGTTGACTTTTCTAACTAGAACAATCAAGACTCGCCTAAAAGAGAAGTATTTGAAGGCATAACAAATAAAGTTTCATGCACATGTGCACCTTAGATAAATGACTGATAGCAGAAGATACATACAATGTAAACATGATAATGTAAGATGAAAATCATTGTTAGAAGTTATAACAAAGTAATACGTGAAAAATATATATCAATATTTATCTTGCAGCACATATGTTGTAATTTCTTTTAATGTTAGGTTTACATGCAGTAAAATAACAAATATATGATTTTGAAGATCTAATGGTAGGAATCAATGAGTAATGTCAAAAGAATTGCTTATATGAAATCTTTGAAAGAAACTAGTGCAAATCCTGCTCGCTGTTAAGAAATTCTGGCACTAATGAAGATCAGAGAATGGATAATCAAAAATGGAGTTTTCATGTAAACTTAATCAGCAAAAGACTCACTAAATAACAAGAATTTGTGAATTTCATGCAACAATTTGAACTGCAAGAGCATTTCTTTAGTAAATGTGAAGTGAGTATGCAAATAAGATTATGTGAAACCAGGAAAAGGATGGATGAGAAAGGATGACAAAATTTGCGGTACAAAATGCAGAATCAACTTAAAAAGAGAATAGAAGATTAAATAAGTATCCAGGGATATGTGTCCACCATTGCCAAAGAGGAGGAATACTTCTTTACCTGTAGTTAATATTATAAAGAGCATGGGCAGAGAAAGTCATTTTCTTTCTTCAACAAAATTAAGTTTCTAAGTCTTTACCTGTAGTGAACATAAACAGGAGATTCTTTTGGAAGGATTAGAGTATACAGCCTTATCCCTACAAACAGGAGATTGTTTCTTAAGCTGTCAACCAAATAACAAGAAAATAAACCAAGGAAGGTGATTCATCCAATTTACCTAAATCTGATTGACCAGTACAAACTAGAAAGTTGTCAGTAGTAGCCTTTTGCTAGTCTTTTTATGTCCCAATAATTTATTGTGTTCAATTTAAGAACTTCACTGTTATCATCTCTAAAAACATAAATAGCACATTTTTTAAATCTACTAATATTACAGTACAACAATCAATTGGCTTATGAAACTTACCTGTTTACTTCTACAACAGAATGTTCTAGTCTGTCAACATGCTCCACTGGCAAGGTTAGATGGCAATATCAGAGCATAAGACTGATAACTAATGATACACAACGGTAATCCATTTGTCAATACTATCTTGCCAAGAAACTAAACAAAGCAAAAGGGAAATGGTTCTGAAGGGAGCAAACCTGTGGCATCTAAAGCACGAACTGCCTCGCAAAATACATTTGCTTTCTCACGGCGGTGTGTGATATCATTTCCATGAGATGGCATGCAAGTAAGTTGGAAAATTTTTGATAACAGATGTAAAAAAATGTCAAGGATAAATGCAGAGATTTAGAAGGTGGAAAAACAAATTTCAGAATACCCAGAACACAAAGGATATATTCACGTAGCCTGTCTGTTGTATGTGGTACAGCCACAAGTAGTGCACGAACAACAGTAATAGTAGCTTCATGTGATCCCTCTTCAAGAAAAGCATCCATTTGTATGCGTATCTTGTCAACAATCTGAAAGATAGTTGCTTTATCAGTCTACTTTTGGATATTTGTTTTAGAAACAATGGAATACTGTAATGGCAATTCCTTAGTACCATATCATTTTTGAAGTGCTGCGCAACAGCTCCAAATGCTTCTATGCTTGCATATTTCACATTTAAATTTGGATCAGAACCAAGAGTGACAAGAGCAGGCAAAACATGTGTAGAAGCAGCTTTTACATCAATATATGGCACCTAATTTTGCATAAATGTCATTAAAACATCCAATGATGTATAAAAAAAAAAATAATTGAACTATTTGTGGCAGCAATTTACAATAACTTTCAAGAGAACTGCTGCATTGGTCTGCATATTCACGTTGGCACTAACGACCATCTCCCATAGGATATTAAAAATGACTCCATGATGCTCATTGAATATGCTGCATTAAATCCAATTTTAGTGAAATCATATGAAAATAATGGATCAAATACTACATGTTATTTCAAAATACTAACCAAAGGAAGCGAACTGCATCAATCACCTCAGCAGTGTGATGAACAAGCCATGAACCTTCTTGAGTATTGTTTTGCACTAGTAGTTTTCTCAAGTAATCAGATAATTTTTCATGACTAGTTGGAGCACCCAAAATTCCAGACAACAATAACGGAAGAATGCACATGACAGAAAGATTCTCTGCCACAGAGGTTTTAGGTTGCAGTCCTGCAATGAAGGAAAAGAAAAGCAAGATCAGCAGTCATTACCAAAGAATGCTCACATTGCTAATGATATGATTAGTTATAAAGTATAATCTTCCAAAGATGATGTGAGCTGAATCTTAACCCATCAAGTTGGTCAACCATTATACAATCCTTGGTTCCTAATTAATAAAAAATTTAAACAGGAGAAGGGTGCCGTGAAGTGGGTACACAGATATGGGTACACAGATATGTTTAATAGGTCATAATGTAAGCTCAAAAACCTCAGAAGAACTAAGCCACAATGAATTAATTTTGAAATGAAAGGATACATTGAGATGGTCTTAATACCTTTGATTCTGGACTTCATGGATAAAGGAAAAAATGTCAAATCCGCACCATCACCATTGCCAACAGCTATCAGGAAAACAGGAAGCATTATATGCACAAGGTATTGCTCCCCAAAGAATTCAGATACATCCAGAAGGTACTTTGTGTGCAAAGAAAAATCAAGAAATGGACATGTCAGAGTTCATTATCCAGAGAAAATGCAGCAAGTTTAAAGTGCATTAATTGAGTTAGCACTAATTACAATCTTACCTTTGTGATTCGAGTTCTCAGATTGCCTTCCTTGTGAGATAAGAGGCAGGATAGCTGAATCAAGTCAGGAAGACAATCCACGTGCATCCAATCAAACATAGGCCAAATTGTACGACCCCTATCCAACATATTTGAGGAAAATGCATAAATAAGCCAATGTTAAAGCAAGATAAAACTAATTCAGAACTAATATGTTCTAGGAATGGACAGATTAGAGGGTCCTCGATCTGTGAGTAGCTAACCCTGCATATAACTGAAGCAAAGATGTGGAGAAGAAGGAATTTTGTTGTTCTGAAGTGGCAAGAGACTCCATAGCAGAGCTAAAAGGGCATGTTTCAATAGCCTTACGATGGACAAATGGCAGCAACCCTGTCAACATCCGAAGCAGTACATCAATATTCCAGCGCTCTCGTTCTCCTAGAACACGGAGATAAGAATCTACAGATCCTTCAACTCCTGATAGAGTTGGACACCGCTGACAAATTATGTGTCAGTGTACTAGCAAGAAAGTCAAAAACCATAATGCCAAAGAAGTCTGCAGATACAAAACATAGATACCTGAGCAGAACCTAAAATGTGGGAGAGTATGACTCGTAGAACATGGTCCAGTTTAGCACCCCAATTTACTACTGCAGGAACAAGTTCTTTGATTGTGGTATCAACAACCGCTCCTGAAGGATCACATACCAACTGGAACATGAGCTCTTCAACCTATGAAACATAAAGATGAATTTTAGATAAGAATTCCAGCTGTGAGCATTTTCTTTAACCAGGAAGTAAGCCCCTAGACCACTCCTGGAGCCAGTTGTTCCAGCCTATTATACAGCTTACATGTTAGACAATTCTGTGAACTCAAATTTCTGCTCCATGATGGCCTCTGAGCATTAGTGAGGCTGACCTTAAAATATTTGTCCAAATTTGGAAAGAGTGGAAGCAAAAGTGCTAAGTTATGAGCAGCAGCTTCTCGAACAATTGTGGCAGAATCTTCAATTAGTTGTTGAATGATGGATAGAATCAGAGAATCACGAATCTCAGGCCGAACAAACTCTGCAAGTTCTCCACATGATTGAGCAACTAGTAGCCTACGCTCCTCATATTTGTGATTAATCTGCATATCAGTTTCATAACATAGTCCCATCATGGAAAAAAAAAACAGATTGCCTAAATAGATGAAGCAGATTAAGCCAACCACTGGGTACCTGTTCCCAACACTGAGGAAGCAACTCTGTTTCAGTTCTCATCTCTCCAACATTTTTAGCTAGGCTCACACAGGCCTGAAAAGGGAAAACACAGAACTCCTTAAGCTACAATTTTTTTATTAAGAAAAATAAAGAAATAAAAAAAACTTGAAATCACTTGGTAACCCTGTCTTAATGAAGTAACTCACATCCATAATGATACGCCGCTGCTGTTCATCTGGCCGTTTTATAAGATTAAACAATGTGTGTGTTAGGGAATCTCTCACTGCGCTATCTGGATGGCGTTCAATAGCACACATAATCAATGGAAGAAGCTCCTGCATTTGTAAGTCATAAATAATATAATCTAATGTTTAAAAAAAATGGAGACAGAATGAAACTTCAAATAAGAACCTCACGGTGGTTGATCAGAACATAGGGAACAATCTTGGGTAATGCATCTGAAAGTATTTGGATGGTCTCCAGTGCCTAACAAGAAACAAGAAGCTAAACCTGTTTGCATATAATATTATATAACCACCAAAAAGAAGGATGCTAATGCTTAAAAATAACACATATTTTCAAGTATTTACCATCTTTTGACTTTTTTCCCTCTTGGGACTCTCTGAATTTTGGTTCAATCCTTTATCCCCAGATTTCAATTCAGAAATGAGTTTATGAACATTCTCTTGGTATTCAACACTATCATTACAAGAAACAATTGCTGCATCAGAAACAATATTATCAGGCCTGGATCTGACATCTTCAGAAGCTTGGTAACCATGATTCTCATCTGAATTAGTAGAAACTAAGTCAACAGATTTAGATACAACAGTTACTTCATTGATCTCAACCACTTTTTCCTCTGATTGCACATCCTCGCTAAGAGCTATAATGGGTTCTGGATATCTTGTTGTGGAATCAACACCTTTTAAGTCTTCTAGCTCACCATGTGAGGGTTTCTTTTCTTCCTTAGACTTGTCAGTATAAGGAGCCTTTGTGCTTTCACTTTCTCCAGCTGTCCAGCTTCTGCTAGCTCGGGCTCCTTCTATGTGCATCTTCAGTGCAGTGATTTCAGCTCTGCAGTCATTAAGCTGCTTTCTCTGTAGACCCATGGACTGCTTAAGATTCTGTACCTTCAGAACAACACAGATGTTAGTTCTATGCCCGTGAAACTAACTTGCAGAAAGATTATGGACATGACCGATACCAGAGCATCCCTATCTTTCAAATCCTTCTTTGCACCTTCTAAGTTACTAGTTAGAACTACTATCTGACTATCAGCCAGTTCCTTGTTTCTACGCATGGACTCTTTCTCATCATTGAGCCTCTGATTTTCTTTCATCAAAAATTCATTTTCTCGAAGAAGGGAAATCTTCTCCTGCAGCAAGACAATTCATTATGCAACAGAGTCAAATGTTCCTCCATATGTTGTTTGGAATATTGTAATAGGAACTTTGCAAAAGCAAATAATATGGATGATTGTCCTTGGGTGAAAGTTATTAGTGAATTCCATTAATATTGTGAAAAACTATAACCATAACATCTGCACATATTCATGTATGAAGCATACATATAAATGCAAAATACCAGTATGACAGATTATGGATAAACTTATATGTCAAACCTTGAAAAAAAAAAAAAAGATGCAAAAGACATTGTAAACATATAACTATCACATATGATGATGCTTGAGATTTTTTTCTATATTTTTAGAATATATAGTAACATATCAGGGTGAACAATAACAAGTGCATAACTGTCATCCCTAACCTGTTCGTCATGGAAAATGGTACTTCAAGCCATGTTTGATGTTTCAGGTACCAGGCCTGTGCCAGTCGCCTGCTGAACCGGCATGAGTCTGGTACATCCTGATGTACGGACACATGGTATGCCGGTACATGCCATATAACTTTTTCTAAGATTTGAATATACATGGTTGCATGAGTCACAATCAATGACACTGACCCAACAAGTCATCAGACTTGTAAGTGTTGTTGTTATGCATTAGTCTAGGCGAAGAACCATGCTTCAAGCATATAGAGAAGATACGAAGAATTTATTATAAATTATTTGATATCATTAGTCATAGACTCCTAATATAATGCTTCACATGAACAGTTTATGAACAATATAACTAGTTGTATACATATTTTGTCTAAAATCAAATTATCAGCAGGTAAGATATACAAAATCTTCTCAACTATCACTGATATATTTCCAAAGCATCCTAAAAGTATTGAATTAGTTCTCTTTTCCCTTTTTGTGTCTTGCCAATACCTCCATGCTGGCATGGCAGTGTGTCATGCCTTGGCAGCAGCATGTACTGAGCCAATCAGGAGCGAGCCAGCAACCACATCACCTTGCTTCTTCCTGCCTTCTCATGTTCGTTGTATCTCCAATTGCTTTAGAGTGGGTAGGTTCTAGATCAGAACAAAGGCACCAAAAATGAACCATTGTTGACGACCATGCCACCTTGTTCTCTGCCACCGTCAATGGTATAAACCTTTGCCCTAGTGAAGGTCAGGGTTTGTATGGTACACTCGACTTTTTCTATTTGATGATCAAGTGAATCTATTGGACCACAAGAAGCAGCCTGACATGGGTGTTTCTGCATTTACTTCCTCAAGCCTGAGTCAGATTGACTGCTAGTAACCTAGTCTCTGATTGGCAAGTCAGAGTGGATCAGATTGACCTACAAAACCAATCAGCAGTTTCAGTTCCAGGATCTTCAGCAAGATATAGTTTGGGTCATTTGCTGGTCAACACTTTACATTTGAGATCGATCAAGACTCGAAATGAAACAAACCATTGCCAGCTCTTGATCCTAAAATGATGAATGTAGGACAAACAATAGTGTCTCCAAGTCATTATTGCATTTCCAAATTAGCCATAAGAGTCCCATGTAAGTTTGAAACTAGGCTACTAAAATCGGAATACTACCTCATCTACTGCTAGTCATTGGGTACTAGTTATGATCTCTACCAGCAGCCAACAGACACCAAATGGTGGGCTGAGGCTGCCAATCACCAAAGGTTAGTCAAGTGGCAGCCATGATGTGCAACACCATTCTTCAGTCCGCTAATGATTAACAATCAAAATATGCCAACTGTTGGCTACAGCTACTCGTGTGCTATAATCTTTGACTGCTGATCATCAAATAATTATTTATAGTGCCATATCAGCAGTTGGTCACCACTGACGCAAAAGATATTTACAATCTCCAGCATCCTGAAATGCCCTATGCTTACCTTGAAAGCGATAGAAGAAAAGAGAGATAAGACATTTTTCTTTTTGACATCTACAGTTATTAAAGAAATCTCGTGGTTCAAGTAATTAATTTTCCTCTGTCCATTTTATTGCTAAATCAAATAGTAAACTTCACAGTCATTTTCTGGAAACATCATCCAGTAAAGTGACACTTTTTGACTGCTGCAACTACTACAAAACAAAACAAGCCCTTCATTAAGCTTGTGAAAGTATGATCTATTAATGAAAACATCATCGACATGTATTAAACAGAAAAAATGACATAGGGCCTCAAAAGCAAATACAATGATTGTACATGACCACATGTGAACGGTATAAAATGTCTTTTTGAGGGCAAAAAGCACTTTGCACAGATTTATGGACACTACACAGACTACAATCGAACATGGAAAACAAATAATTTGGATTTGAACCAAAACTTGCCAAATAAAACAAAAAGACAACAATTGGTTGAAGTATAGTCTATCCTCAATAGTTTTTCTTCATCAAATATTGCTTATTCCACAACCAAAAGAAGAAATAACTATAAACTTGTCAGGATATATTGGATAAAGTACCTCGGCAGCCTCTGAGGTGGATGAAAGATACTGATAATAATAACGTCGCAAAGCATCAGAAACACAAGCTGAACTTTTCAGCCACACATCTAGGTTTTGATCAGTGACCTACAATAAAATAAGGCAACATAAAATGTGCTTAGGCAGGTCATGCACAAGAATGAATAGAGAAAGCATTAGCATCAAGAAAAGCATAAACAGAATCAAGGAATAGGAAAATTTTAGTCAATTAATATATAGGAATGTAAAAGATGTGCTTAGGAGAGCATAGATACCTATAATAAACAAGATATAATTATAAATAGAACAAAAGAAAAACATAGGTACAAAGTATTGTCATGAAGAAATTCATGCAGCAGAAAGCTTAATCAAATCATATGTAATACTGCACAGAAGCACATAGTGCCAGTTCTCATCTAAAATAATCAAAAAAGTGGAAACTAATGTCATATTAGATAGTTATAACTTATAATCACTGAAAGAGCAGATTATAAGGATGCCATATGCATCAGCTTTCTTTACCATGTTAGAAAGTGTAATTGCTGCAATGGGGGATACTAAGACTTGCTAGCATGGTATTCAAAAGCCATGTTCCCATCATGGAAAACACATAACCACCACTTACTAATTTAAGGATAAGTGTTCTTTGAGTCCTTCACTTCACATACTCGGAATTCTTGCAATGAAGGTGTCAACCTCTCTTGTTTCACTGAAGTAGGAAAATCTTGACAATCCATCAAAAAGGATTTCATCCTTTAGAAAAAGATAACATTGATTTACACATGTGTTCCCCATGTTGAATCTCGGATTTTGATGATGAAACTAATTGATTGTGTTTTATTGTCTAACTGCATTTTGAGTTACGCAGGTCTACTATCGATCAGGATTAGACAGTTGACGCTGGAGGAATTGACGTTGCGCCAGGTGATCACGTCAGGATATTGGATGTCAAGCCGAAGGTTCGATCAACAATCGGCAGAAGGCTTCGTACGTCGGGCATCGGGCCAAGAAGAGCTGAGTTGCGCCAAGGATATTGGGGTTGCGGAGGTCAACCGCCGATTGGGCAAAAAAACGCAAGAGAGGACGATGCGCCGAAGAATCAGACGAAGCACCGACCAATGACGTGCCGAGCAACAGAATGTCAATTCGCGTTGTAATAATTGTCTAGATCGAAGTAGAGTTTTGTTTGTGTGTGTGCAGGATTAACTACGATAACGATGAAGACGTAAAGCGAAACAAAGTGCCGGAAGACAAGTGTGATGGATCGTTGGGAGTTCAAGAGTTCGACGAAAGTCCGAAGATTCGTTGGGAGTGCTGCCGAAACTAGCCGAGAACGAGTAGGGAGCTTGCCGAAGGGTTTTCGGAAGTTCGCGGAGCTTGTCAAGAAAGATCAAAGCTTGCCAAATAAGCTCGTTGGAACTCGCCAAGATCATCGTGAAGTCCAGGAGCTTGTCGAGAGCCCGCAGAATGGTTTCCGAGGGTTCGTCGGAAGTTCGCCGGAAGTTCGCCTGAAGCTCGCCGGAAGAAGTCTTGACTTGTCGGACTTTGTAATAGCTTAGGAAATGTATTTAATTTCGTAGTTAGCACGTTAAATTGGGTTAGGATTGGGTGTTAATCCTATAACCCAAGTAGGGGCCAAATGAGCCTTGTTTGGGACTGCTTTGGGCTGAGTTTAAGGCCCAACCAGTGAGCTGGAAGACCTCGGGCGGTGGCACCGCCTAGGACCCTAGAGCCCAGGCTGGGCGGTGGCACCACCCAGAGCCCGAGAGCCCAGGCTGTCACGGACAAAATTGTAAACGGCTTGTTCGGTGTAATGCTTGTGCTTGTCCGTGTCCCTTTTGGTTGGTTGTAATTTGTAAAGCTTGTAAAGGGCTTGTCAAAGGCAAAATGCCCCATTTAAGCGAGTTTGGTAGCCATTATAGGCTTGTACATAATGTTTGCGTCGAGTGCATACTTGTACTAGAATTCGGTCTGTAGTGGACCAAATCTAAACCTTTGTTGTGCAACTGTTCTGAGCTTGTAATATCCATGGTTGGAATGTGCATTGGCTATAAAGTGTTTGCTAAAAGAGTGGCTTGCGGATCCCGTGTGAAGCGCTTTCTCTGTCTCCGTCTTCTCTTTCGTTGGTCCTAAGGGATTGTAGGAGATTTCGGGAGGTGACCTTTGCGGTGATACGCATTGGTGCCGCACGGCTTAGGCAAAACCACTAAGTCCGTGACGATTGGTATCGAGCGGGACAAGCTCACTTAGAAACACTTAGCATGCAAGCGTGGGGACCTTGTCGCACCACGAGGACAACAAGCTAAGAAGAATTGCGGAGCGCATAAAGGTGGGGATGGTGAGTTCGAGAAGCGGTGGCTTGACATTGACACCGAACTTGACGGTGCTCGAGGCAAGCGGGGTGCTTGGCAAAGGATGAGACCGTCAAGTTGCAAAGTGGGTTGCTCAATGATCGAAAGAGTTGTGCAAAGCTCACGAGAGGTGAGAAAGTTGCAAACTCGAGGAATTCGATACTCATGCAAGGTCTTGTATGCGGACGATGGATCGCCCGTAGCCATCCCAAGGCGGTGAAATGGAGCATTGAAACTTTCTCTTCGGCATGCATGTGCAGGATACTTTCGTATGAAGCTGAAATGTGCAACAAGCAAAAGTGCAGTGTATTGGTGAGGTGTCACTATCTCAGCAAGTGCATTTGCGAAAGCGCGAATTGGGCACATTTGTCAAAGAAAGGCGGAGTAGTCCAAAGGGACGGTGGCCTCCAAAACTTCCGAGAGGAAGGATGCGAAGAGAGATGTTGCTCAACGGGCAGATATCCATGAGGATAAGTCTCGCTCTCGAATGTGAATTGGTGTATCGAATGAAGCGCGAGGAGTACCTCAAGACAGAGCTCGATGGATCAGTGAGCGGTGAGAGTCATCGCATGATCTCGTGAAGTGGCAATGCGTTGGTGGACGCATAGTGAGATCAGTGGGGAGCAACCAGGGCAACACAAAGTGAAGGCACACTAAGAGCCGACGGTGAGTTCGGACTCAACAGAGGGCGACCGTGGAATGGTGGGCGTGAGGGCCACCATTAATCCAATGCTAATCGAGAAGCAGAGCAACTTGGGAAAACTTGGTGAAGTACCCAAATCGCGTGAAGGGAGTTGGCTTTGAAGACGGAACATGGAGCGGAGGCTTGGTGCTTTCCTTACACGAGGTCAAGGACATGGACTCTTGCCGAGGCAAGAATCGGATCATGTCGTTCCATGGGTTTCATATTCGGATGGAGCAAACTCATCTTGCATGGTGCCAAAGACGAAGGGAGCTTGAGGCACATACATCTTATCTCGATGAAGCACTTGGTGGAGATTCTAAGGCGGCAGCATTTCTTTGAGGCAAAGTTGGTGTCAAAAGGCCTTGACACGGGGCAAGAGGAGGCGAGTCGATTACTCTTGAAGAATATGCCACGGTGTTGCCATTCGAAAGGAAAGCGGTGCGCGCGGAGATTGTCTTTGGTATAGTCCGAGATCAGATAATGGTGCACCTATTTCAGCAAGTCGGGGACTTCAGGAGCTGCTAGGCAATGGACTATCCTAGAGCTAGACTTCGTCCGAGTGTGACCCGAGAGTGGGTGGGCGAAGGTCGATTGCCAAAGAAGCTAACAGAATCGGTGGCGAAGGCCCTGCGATGTGTTGGCGGAGTCCACACATGGAGATATCGGGTATGATTCGAGTTCATACCACGAGGATCAATGCAAGTCACCAGGAGGCGACATGATGCAGTGGGATCGGGTGGAATGGTTCGTGGCAAGACGACACACAGCTGTGTGTCCGTGAGGGACATGGTCATCTGGAGATATGACCGGGGCGCGACAAGGAGCTCCAAGTGGTGAACAACACGACGGTAAGAAGAGCTATGGATTGGCAATGAATGCCATGGTACCGCAGAGGCGGGTCTTCCGTGCGTGCACCGAATGTTGCATTGAATGGAAGCCTGGACATCGCCTTATACATGGGTGTGCCGCTGTCGAGGAAGAAGTTCGGATGCAAGTACCAGTGAGTCCCATGTGGGGACTAGATCATGCCGAGGTATGATCGGGCTTGCCAAGAGTGGAACTACTTGAGCTCACATTCGCTAAGGAGCCCGGCAAGTCGAGGACAAAGAGTAACATGCAGCCAATGAAGCTAAGGAGAACAGGTGGTGCAAGTCTGCAACATGTGTGGCGGTGGCCATACATGGGAGTTCATGATCTGTCTTTCCATCGACCAAGTACAGAATCGCTCCGAGAACACAGAGGGTGTTGAAGCGGATGGTCGAAAAAGGCGAGAAGCAATGCGAGTCCGGAGGGACTCGGCTACCCAAGATCAATCATCGGTTAGATTGAAGGTGAACTCGGAGGAGTGTCACAATGTACAAAGGCGGATCTACCGATCACGAAGGGATGCAGATGCGAGACAACGGATAGTAGTGCCATGGGTGTCGAATGCCATGGTAGTCGCCGAGGCGGGACTTCCGGAGTCATCAATCCCTTGCTCTCTTAGAGGAGAGCACTTGGTCGTGATATGGTAGTGGAGGAGGAGAATGCTTTGCAAACTCCATGTACCAAGACAAGGTGAATGAGAACTCGTAAGACCAATGTCAGCCAGACTTTCCATCAAGATAGCCGTGAGTGAAGGACTTGGTCTATGTAAGAGTGCATGACCAGGATCGAAAGATAAGACGATGCAGCGGTCTTTGTACCTTTACTACTCAAAGGAGTCGCATGAAATGATGGAGAAGGCGTACAACCCCAAAGGCGACCAAATCTTATCGGAGACTTACTCCAAGTTGGAGTGATAACTTCTTGCATTCCAGAAGTTCAATGGCAATGAGAAGGTGAATCCCGGTAGCTAACTCGGTAATTCGCAAACACTTCAAGTGCGGAAGTGTGGTGAAAGAGCAAAGCGAAGTCTAGTAACCACTTGAAGCACTAAGTACAAACTTCGAGGAGGCGGTGAAGACAAGTAACCTTTGCCTTCTCAACTCTCAAGAGAATGGGTGAAACCGAGTACCCAAACTCTTTTAGTTATCCAACAGAGGAGCTCACACGTGGATTTTCAAGACCCTTCGAAGACAACTAAGTGGAAGAAGATTCGATGGGCAAATTTTGCGGAGGAAGGACTCGAAAATTTCAAAGGTTGCAAGGCGATGCTCGTTAAAGCTCCAACAAGCATCTATCATTCAAGAGACAAGAAGAATTTGAAGACAGCGATATCAATGATGGTCTTTACCTTCACGAGATGAATCCGCAAGAGCCAAAGAAGGATCAAGACAACTCGCTAACCCCACACCAAAGTCGAGTCATTGGCGAGCAAAGCGGCGTATGGCGGATTAAAGTTCGACGACTCAACAACAACAACCGGAGAACAAATGGGAGCCAAGAGGCGATCGCAATAGGAGCGTAAGATCGAAGATCCAACAAAGAAAAGAAGTTAGTTGCGTCAAGAAAGGCTTCGACGAGGACGTCGAAGGAATAAGTGGGGGAGAATGTCACGGACAAAATTGTAAACGGCTTGTTCGGTGTAATGCTTGTGCTTGTCCGTGTCCCTTTTGGTTGGTTGTAATTTGTAAAGCTTGAAAAGAGCTTGTCAAAGGCAAAATGCCCCATTTAAGCGAGTTTGGTAGCCATTGTAGGCTTGTACATAATGTTTGCGTCGAGTGCATACTTGTACTAGAATTCGGTCTGTAGTGGACCAAATCTAAACCTTTGTTGTGCAACTGTTCTGAGCTTGTAATATCCATGGTTGGAATGTGCATTGGCTATAAAGTGTTTGCTAAAAGAGTGGCTTGCGGATCCGTGTAAGCGCTTTCTCGTCTCCGTCTTCTCTTTCGTTGGTCCTAAGGGATTCAGAGGAGGAGATTTCGGGAGGAGTGACCTTTGTGGTGATACGCATTGGTGCCGCATGGCTTAGTAAAACCAGCTAAGTCCGTGATAAAGAAAAACGAAAGTGATTCAAATTTGGGCTCCAAATTTGAATCTTCTTGAGGCCTATAAATACCCCTCTCATTCATGGTTGAAAGGGTGTCTAGAATTGAGAAAGAAAAAGGGAAAAATCTATTAAAAGTGTATCAAAATCTTCCCTCTAATCTTTAAGTGTGTTCTAGTCCAAGAGAGGAGTGAGAGGCCTTGTAAAGGTTACGTCCTAAGCCCGTCAAAAGGAGAGAGCTGTAAGGGAGTTGATCCTCGCCCATTGGAATGAGGATAGCTAGTGGAAAAGCAGGTGGCCTCAAGTGAAGAGGAATCGGGAGTGGACGTAGGTCGTATGACCGAACCACTATAAATCGGTTTGTATTTACTTTCTCGCAACTAATTTTACTGCAAACCATCTTCACTTTGTTGCCTTATTTACTCGACTTCATCTTCATCTTCTTACGTACGCTTTCAACGCAATCGAAACGGTTTTAATCGAAATGTTATTCTTTTCGTATGAAGTTTTCGAAACTTGTTTAAAATCACCGAAGTTTATCATATTTATCCGCTGCACTAATTCACCCCCCCCCCCCTCTTAGTGCCGCTCGATCCCTAACACCCCATTCATGTCCAACTAAAGCTTATACCAACATGGTTTACTATTATCTATTGCAATTATGCTGCAAAACGTGATCATTTTATACTGCTAGTCAAAATCATGACAAAACCAATATTTCATAAACTATCATATGATTCATATCTACATACTAAATAGATCCTCTAAAGCCATGCACATTAGAAAATTAGCCTTTGTTTGTTGCAACACACAAAAACCCCAAAGCACCAGTCTATCAAAGGCTTACACCAGGAATCACATATGCTAGCCATCAAGTATATCAACTATAAGATACCGAATGCATCAGTGTCTGGGTGTGTCGAGTGTGAAGTGGTTTATAACAGATACCTCAGCAACTTTTGCCACTATATAACATCAGGGATGTGTCATGACATAAAATCATACGTGAAACAGAACTAATATGATTATAGTATTGAATAAAAAGAAATAAGTGCAAATGAGAGTACTAGGCAAACATAGGTAGAATTGCATGTGTGGAAATATAGGACAGATGTGTGGAAAAAGAAAAGGTAGAATCCAAGAAGTTAGCCAATAGCATATGAAAATAGAATTGTGTGAACCATGTGATTCCAACAAACAAATTTGAAATGCACAAAGCAACAAAGAATATTAGGAGAAACTAGATACCAGCAGAGTAAATATATCAGTTTTTCTTCTGGCAGTTGTCTTTCACAGTCCTGCTTTTTTGTTAATTAATTGATGGCACATGATTAAATAGTACAGCTAAAAGATTTTTTAGCTTTGTGTTAAGGCTGTCCTTTACTTGAAATGAATATTTATAAATTTATCATGTGAAATGAATAACCAGCCTACTGATATAGTTGAACTAGAAAATTTTTATAAATTTTTGCAATCATAGAATAAAGACCTACTCACCTCTTCAAGAAATGTCATAGCTGTAAGGCGGTACCCAGCAAAGAGCAAGTATTCCTTCACAGCACAATTTAGATCTTTGCGTTCAGTGTCCTTTAAAGGGCCTAAAGAGACATAAGAGATCTTCCTCTTGTTATGTAGAGCTGTAGGGCCATTAGTCACCGAAATATCTGAACTGGATCCTGAACTAGAATTTAAGAATAGCATTAATGTAATGTTGTCACAAAATAATATTTTCAAGACAAAGGCACAAAATAAGTATTAATCATTTAGCATCCCATTGATATGATAAATCTCATGCAATATGCATGTAAAATACAAACCAAGAACATACAGTTACAGTTGCCAAAATGTCATGAATTTAAAATGATAAAAAAAAATGACAATAGCAAGATAATAGTTTTCCAACAAGATGAAAGCATATTTGATGCGGGCAACGAGTTTTGAGATATTATGAGCTTTTACCACCTATGTTATTATTCTGTCCAATCTACTTTATGGATCACAGGCATTATATACATGTTTATGGTTGATGGAGGCAGCTACTACATAAACATTAATGTAAAAGGAGAGCGAGTATATGTTTTTTAAGAGTTTACATACTAAACAAAATGTAACTTGTTTTACATTTTGATGGAGCCATCTACTACACATGCATTAATGTAGAAGGATGGTGGGTATAAGTTTGATAAGAGTTGACAGACTAAACAAAACAAAACCTGTTTTACATTTTGTTCATTGAGATGTTTCATTCTCATAGATTACTCACTTTGAAGCTTTTAAAAAAGAAAAAAAAAATTGTTTACATTTTGTTCATTGACATGTTTTCATTATCATAGATTACTCATTTTGAAGATTTTAAAAGGAAAAAAAATGAAAGTTATCGTCTGCAATTTGATCCATGAAGAGATCTAACATAGGATCCACCATGATTTATGATACAAGCCTGGTTATATCTAAGATTGCTTCAGAAGTTCCATCTTGTTCTATTAAGTTCAAAATTACCAAGCAATCAAGTAGACAGTGAAAATAGTACACATATTACAAAAAAGAAAATTTAAAAAAAAAGATTTTATTAACATGATGATCAAAAGATCTCAACATTGTGCATGCCAGCACCTTAGGATTTTCTTTTCATGTTTTTATCTAGGATAGATGATTTCTGTTTAGTAACCCATAATCTAACAGGATGGACTATTGCAAATTAATTGTATCTAACACATTTTCATCTATTGCATGCTTCACACAAATCATAGGGATTATGTTCAACATTAAGAACGAACCATTAAGGTCATCAGGAAAATATTGTTTTTGCTTTTGTAACTCCTCCCTGAGTCTTGACAAGTCTTCTTGGGCTAAACGAAGCTCATATTCAGTGATTGCCAACTTTTCTTCTACTGTTACTTTCTCTTCTAGCACATTTTGTGCATCTGCAACTGGAACAAGTTAAGAAATGTCATATGAATTAATCACACAAACCATGAGCCAACTGCAGTTAATAGAACCAAATTTATAAGATACAATCAACATAAAAAAATTACATTTTTGTACATAAAAAACATATAAGTTCTACTTTATGTTGCTTTAACTGCCAAGTCCAATGATCACACTTGGAACTTAACAATTTGGTGTAGGATGAAAGGATGAGGCGCTCTAGGAGCAAAGAAAATACATATTTTGTTTCATAAAGGTGGAAAGAAAAAAGAGAGAGAGGAGAAGATAAATATCATTCTCACTCTGGTTCTAATGCATCACACCAAACCTTGTTCTTACACAGGATAAGCCTCATACATGGATGATGGCATCAAGCCGTTGGGGGATATACGAGAATCACCCCTAGGAATGAATGTCTTACACATCCATACACATAATAAGAGAACAAAACTTTCATTCATTTAGTCATGTCCTTCACTACAACTCTTCCAACTTTTCTTAGAACTCCCAAGTACAAGAAGAGAAGGGAAACAAAACTTCTAATTCTTAAAATCAATGGTTAATCAGACTGATCATCCTGTTTACCATTTCTGCAGAATCTTAACTTCCATTTTCACTTCATAAAATGATCTTACTAAATAGCAAAATCTTCGATGGGAATTAGTTTCCTTTCATGTAGAGCATCTTCAGTCAACATTATCCTCCATTATTTTAAAATTTTAATTCAGCTTTTATTTCCTTCTTGGTCAATCTTGGTATGTGATGTAGAAATGCATAAAATGTTGTCCTGATTCAAATGATTACATTTGTAGGAAACATCAAATCAACAGGATATTGTAAAGATCAAATTACAACATAAGATTCTGCATCACAGTTTTTTCTTTCCTTTTTTGGCAGAGGAAGAAATCTGCAAACTGATTGATCTCAACAATTGCAACTAAAAATTGTCATATATTTTATAAAAAATACTCGTGAAATCTTAAATTTACTATAATTGAATAGAAATTTTCAAATCCAAGGATTTTTGTTGCATGTAGTCTAATGGATTTCCATTACTATACTTAAAAAACAGTCCTAAAAATATCTCAACTCTGATACACCTAGGAATTTGTATTACAAGTGTCCAACAGTTTGAACTTATAACCAACCAAGAATGGTAAAGGAAAAGCTAAGATCGCTGGTCCAAAGTTATGGTGACCAGAAATTGAGTTATGGATCACCAAATTTGGCTCCAATTATATTGGCTGCAACGAAACATCAAATAATAGTGGGAAACTACATGACATTTGAGGATCTGAAAACGTCTTGTGGTACAAGTTGCAAGTCCATGAAGTTTTACATATTTACTCAGAAAAGATGTCGCAGCTTGGTCAAGCTTCAAAGAAGAGTCAGAGGAACCGACAATAATAAATTTCACGTTGCTAGAGAGTTTCCAGGAGATCCATTCTTTAGACGTGAATGGATCATTTTGAAAAAAGAAACCGAACGAAGAGGATCAAAGAATCCAAAAACAGTTGCATCAGAGTCTTGACAAACAAATAAACACATATCAATAGCAACCCAATGATGTTTCCATTATCCATGTCCATAGCCAAATGGCCGCATAAGAGTACCGACGGATCATCAAGATCGATCGCATAATGATATTACAATTTAAATTGCTGAAACAAATCCAGTCGTTGTTATCACGAAAATATATGATCAATCGAATGGCCTAAAAAACTCAGGATCCATACATTTAAGCATATTGTTTCTGTCAATCTTACGCAAATGAAACAGCACGCACGTTCACCCCAAGGCTGGTCTGGTTTGTTTAGCCGTCATCAAACATGTTCTAGACAAATCATGCGGATGCCATGGCTGTTTTACGCCACAACAATCATAAGAACGTGATTCCTTTTTTCAAGAAAAACCATTTGGCGAAACAGATTGAGACAAGAAGGGGCCCAAAAGGGGATCAGGAGGAGAGGAAGGGTCTGCGAATCGAACCTCGGAGGGCGTTGAAGCGGGAGATCTGGTCGGAGGGGAAGAGGGCGGGGTCGTCGAAGAAATTTCGGAGGCGGATGGCCTGGTCATGGTGGCCGTCCTCGACCAGCTCGTGGAGGAGCTCGAAGGCAGTAAGTAGGTAGTTCTCCTGCAGCAAGAAGTTCACCACGCAGTTGCACAGCGACGTCCGCTCCACGTCCATCGCCCGCCTCGACGCCGGATCCCCCATCCCTCCTGCCATTCCCTCCTGAAACGAAAATGGATCCCTTCTCTGGTCGTCTTCTCATACCATCTGGGGGAGAACGAGATCAAGCTCTCATATGGCGAAAGAGAATCTCAGTTATCGATGTGGAAGGACAGACGAGGTTTCACGGGTCACCACCACACCACGGAAGGCGCGTCGTGGGGAACTAGCAAGGGAGGGAGAAAGAATAGTCGACGCTTGCCTCCTCGGTGCGCGGAGAAGAGAGTCCCCCTGTTCGGATCCCCCTCCTACTTTAATCCATGTGGCGTTTAGAGTTGACTTAGATTGCGTTTTGTGATTCTAATTAATCTCAATATATGATAGCATTATAACAACTGTCACAATATGTTAGCGCGTTTACGCTCATTATAACAACTGTTATTATGATGGTTTCAAAATCGAGTTGATCAATTATCTACCAAATTGGATTGCGATGAATGACATCACCCTACTTATTTGTGAATGTGCCATGTGACAGTAATTATTTGTGCTCTCAACAGTTGCATTGCTTTTGTTTAGCTGACTATTTTCTCATGGAATCGGGAAAGATACACACAGTGGCATGTATCCGTTGAGGATTTGAACCAAGTGGTACGTGTCTTTGAAATTTGATATTAAAAAAATACACTAATAATTAAAAGTGAATATATGAAGCATTAAATATTTCGATCGATACGACAAAAGAATTAAGGGAGGGAATAATAGGATCAATCACGAATACAACGAACGTAAACACCCAATGAATGACGTAATCGACAACGGTTAAATTTGGTCAATTCAGTCAACATTTTTTTTGCTTCGGCCCAGCCCAATAATTGAACCGGCCCAGTAATTTCCAACCCGGTTCTCCCCGAACTGGTTGGTCCAGATCAACCAAACTGGTCCAGCCTCAGACCAACATTTGATTGTACGCATGCACATATCTGAAGTTAAACTCAAGGACCGCATTTACCAAAATACCCCCGGTTTCCTTCCACAAAATATCACTTATATATATAACCATAATCATAATTATAAATTCTAAAATTTTAGTAGGAGTCAAATATACATGTCTCAGTCTGAATAAATAATAATAATAATAATAATAATAATAATAATAATAATAATAATAATAATGATGATATCTCACTTTTTCGGATGGAATTTTTATCATCATTGAGCTATGTTAAAAAAATTTAAATTTTTAGATCCCTCTTTAATACTAATTATATTAACTCTTCTAATTATAATATTCATAGGTTTTTTACTTATATCATCTTAAATTTCTTATTTAATCCTTATTTAATGTAACATCTAATAATAATAACATCTCAATTATTTTGGATCGGATCTTTTATCATCGTTGAGCTATGTAAAAAAAAATTAGATCTGTCTTTAAGACTAATTATCTTAGCTCTTCTAATTATAATATTAATAGTTTTTTACTTATATCATCTTAAATTTCTCATTTAATCCATATCTAATACTACATCTAATTGTACATAAATAATTTTTGTTTAATTATTTTAGTATCTCTATAAATATCCACCTCAACATCCCTGTATCCATTAGTTAAATATTATTCGATAATTAATAAAATATAATATTTAAATTATATTATGTTTCTCTCTTTTTTTCATGAATAATGTGCATTTTTTGGGTGAATATAAACAGGGAGAATATACATGGGTGTGTATGTCAATCGATCGAAGGATATACTTGCTATGTTAAAATTACAGGGAGAAATATGTCATTTTGAAACTTTGCAAGCATGGATAGATATTAGATATGACACCAACACGTCGTTTGGTGGGGATCTGAGTTCTACACGTTGGCACTGGGAATCCCACTAAGCCCGACTCCCTCTGACCTCTACTTTGTTGGCTTTCATTCATTCTCTCTTTCCCAAGCCACAAGACGCCTCCCCTCTCACCGTCACTGCAGCTCCCAAAGCTCCCGACTCCCCCCTTCTCCACTGTCCTCTGCCCTGCACAAGGTAGGCCGCTCGAGATCACCCGTTTCTCTCCTCTCCACGCCTTATTTTTCTGCTGCGGTGTAAAGATTATTCAGTGTTTATATGGTATTCGTATCTTCTAACGGTCAAATCCCTGGCACCCATTCATGGCCTTGTCATCACCACCACCACCTTCTTTGCTGCTTCTCTTCCTCTTCTGCAATGTATCTCTTCTCTTTGCTGTTGGTGGCCTGAACAGTGATGGCACAGCCCTCCTATCGTTCAAAGCAGCCATCAGAGGAGACCCCAAGGGCTCCTTGGGAAACTGGAACTCTTCCGACGAGAATCCCTGCTCCTGGAATGGGATCACCTGCAGAGAAGGCTCAGTGGTCGCCTTAAGCCTGCCAAAGAAGAAGCTGGTGGGCTACCTCCCCTCTGCCCTTGGCTCCCTCCAATCTCTCAGGAATGTCAACCTTCGGAGCAACAGGCTCTTCGGCAGCCTTCCTGCCGGCCTCTTCGCCGCCCGAGGGCTCGAAAGGTTGGTCCTTTTTGGGAATTTCCTGTCCGGTTCGATCCCGCCGGCGATCGGTGAGCTTCTGTACCTCCAAAGCTTGGACCTTTCCAGCAACTTGTTCTCCGGTTCGATACCGCGCTCTTTGGTCCAATGCAAGCGATTGAAGGCCCTTGTCTTGAGCCATAACAACTTCACCAGTACTCTGCCCCTTGGCTTTGGTAGCAGCCTTGTAGGATTGGAAAAGCTTGATCTTTCTTACAATGGACTCAGTGGTCCGATTCCGGGTGATATTGGTAATCTTCCTAATCTTCAAGGAACTCTGGATTTGTCTCACAATAGGTTCTCCGGCTTCATTCCGCGGAGCCTGGGGAACCTGCCTGAGAAGGTTTTTATTGACTTGACATATAACAATCTTAGTGGGCCAATACCGCAAAATGGGGCTCTGAAGAGCAGAGGACCGATGGCTTATGTCGGAAATCCTGACCTTTGTGGCTCGCCTTTGCAGAACCCGTGTCCTTCTGATGTGCTATCGCCCAAGCAAGATGACACTCAAAGTGGAAGAAGTAGCAGTGAAGGACTAAGTAATGCTGCAGTGATTGCAATTGCGGTGAGTGATGTGCTTGGAATTGGTCTGATTGCATTATTGTTCTATTACTTTTACCGCAAGGCAGTTGCTTCACTAAAGACCAAGGAAGAAGGAGAGCGTTCTGACAAAGGGTTGAAGGGCAGGAAGGAATGCATGTGCTTTACAAAGGAATCAGACACATTATCGGAAAATATTGAGCAGTATGAGCTAGTGCCATTGGATAAGCATGTGACCTTTGATCTTGATGAGCTTCTTAAGGGGTCGGCTTTTGTTTTGGGGAAGAGTGAAATTGGTATTGTCTACAAGGTTGTGCTGAACAATGGACTTACTTTAGCTGTTAGGAGGCTGGGGGAAGGAGGTTTACAAAGGCTTAAAGAATTCCAAACTGAGGTAGAAGTGATTGGGAAGGTTCGACATCCCAATATTGTTACTCTAAGAGCTTATTTCTGGTCGGTTGATGAGAAACTACTTATCTATGACTACATTCATAATGGAACCCTCTCTACTGCTCTTCATGGTATGCTTTCGGACTACTATTTTTCTTTTAGTATTTGATGATATCTTCCAGGTGCGTAGGTAACTTAAAGATAATATTCAGTTTCCGATGAAGAATACTACTAATCTTGGTTTTAATCCAAGGAGGATTTTCCACACTGGATGTTTTAGTGTATTTTCATTTCATGCTGTTTGTACTTTCCAACTTCATCAAATTCAAATGAAATCTAAATCATTTTTAAATTAAAAGGACATTTCTAAGAACTGGATACACCAAATTTGTTGGTGACTGTTCATCTTTAGGAAGTATGGTTTGACATTGATTCAACTTCAATCTCATGACCAGTTTCCCAAGCCTATATTGACCTTGAAGTCTTTTCTGTGTAAGAGATGAATTTCTTGCTTATAAAAGTATCCGTAGCAGGCTGGAGCACTTTGACAAACTAGTTAATTCACATCTCTAGAGTAATTTGGCTAATCGACATCTTCTATGGTTCAAATTTTTACATGCATATATTCTCACTATATTTCTCGGTATTGCGGCTAATAACAGGGAAAGCTGGAACAGGGGATTCTGCACCACTATCATGGGAAGAACGCTTGAAAATCATGAAGGGAGTAGCAAAGGGCTTGGCTTTCCTGCATGAATTTAGTCCAAAGAAGTATGTTCATGGAGATCTCAAACCTAACAATGTACTTCTTGGACTGAACATGGAACCCTACATATCTGACTTTGGGGTTGGGCGTCTGGCAAACTTAGCTGGAGGATCTCCATTTCTGCAGTCGGATAGAGTATTTGCTGAGACAACTGCTAACCAACAATCGGATGTTGCATTTGGTTGCATCATAACCGAAGGATCATGTTATCAGGCTCCTGAGGTGTTGAGGACCATGAAACCATCTCAAAAATGGGATGTTTACTCATATGGAGTGATCCTACTAGAACTGATTTCCGGCAAGTCCCCACTTGTTCTTTTGGAGACTACGGAAATGGATTTGGTTCGTTGGGTTCAGTTTTGCATCGAAGAGAAGAGATCCCTCTTGGACGTTTTGGATCCTTTTCTAGCTCAAGAAATAGACAGAGAAGACGAGATTGTTTCAGTGCTAAAAGTTGCTTTGGCTTGTGTGCAAGCTAATCCTGAAATGAGACCATCAATGAGGCATGTTGTCGATACCCTGGAAAGATTGATCAACTGACTCCAAATGTGCTCACAAGGACCAAAAAGCGGTTTGAATGTAGGAGATGACTACTTTTCCATGTCTTTCCCTGTCGATCATTCCAAGCGCCATCCTGGTAAACCATCAGTCAGTATCACCATGAATGGAGAATGTTGATCGAACTTGTTGCTCATTAGATAACAAAGAGACATCTTGATTCAGTGATCTTGCAACTGTACTGATTTCTAGTGTCTGTGTCTTGGTTTTGATCAGTAGTGCTTGTAACTTTTAGTTTCACCTTTTTCATAGCCATAGCTTTAATGTGTTCTTTATTATGGAGCTTGGGTGGTCCTCAGTTGGCACTTCATTAAGGTTGTGTTGCTTGGTAATATAGGAAAAATACATTAAAGAAAGGTATGGCTGTTGTTTCTCCTGTCATGATAAAATCTTTGCTCGATGATCTGATACATCTAAGTTGAATCACATACCTCAACTTTTTTATGGCTTGTCTGTCACAGATTCTTGAAGGGTGGCCTACCTTTTTGCCAATAGTTTATTGTTCAGCATAGATTTTTATAATGGTCATTAGCCTGTTTGCAGAATCTTGTCTTAGTCTTACCTTCCATAATCTGTTTTGATGAGCTCATTAGGACTTATCTTAATGTATTGGTGCCACACAACTTTTCTCATGTCAAGGACACACCCAACCAGGCTTGCAGAGCACCCAGGAGACTTTTGTACAGCTTTATCTTTCTGCTGGGACTCATCATCAAAAGTCTTCTTTTGGACCAGCAATAGAATGGTGGAGGTTGCTCATTTTATGTAGCTTTGGACAGATCCATTTTTCATTATAATTATTTTCTGAGAAAATTTTGGGTTGTATTATCCAACAAAAATAATAAAAGAATATTAACTACTAGAGGAAAGAGAAGCTAGGAACTCAACAAAGTCTGCCATTCACATCCTAGAACAAACATAATCTCACACCTCCATCATGTTTGTAGGCTTTAGAACAGAACTAAAAGGACTAAACAAAAACTCCTTCAGAGGTCAGATATGATCAATACCAAAATAGATGTAGAAGAGAATCTATGAACTAAAACTGGAGGAATAGAAAGCAGTGTTTCAAGTGTACTGGTGCAAGACTTGAGAGTTCCACTGCAACTCCTTCGGAAGTCAGATTCTTGCTAAAAAAATCAATGTCACGCAGGAAGTTCTGTCAACAAGAACAGCACGCATTAAATGATGACGAAGACGAAGGCTTGGCTGAGTCAACCATGCCACCATCATCATCGACGTCTGGGTAGTGTCTCATTCTGAAAGCGATGTAGGTGGAGAAGATCCAACCATGTGGCACAGCTGTGTAGAATTCTATTAATCATATAATTAAGCCATCCAGACTTTGACCACAACTGGGCCTCAAAATCTTATCTCATCAGCTCCCTCTCCGCCGCTGGTTACTGAATGTTCTGTTGTTTGCCATGAGATTTCATGATCTTGACCTGTTTCTTAGATAACCAATCTCTATCTACTTTGCCATACGAGCTACATGAAACATACTTGAAGAACCTGGTGATCCACAAGACACCACATGAAAGGTCTGCAAAGGAAGCAACCAGGCAGCTCTTCCTCGGTCCTTCCTTGCATTCCAACCTCATATTGTTCTCAATATGTCTACTTGAAAATGACACTATAAGAATAGACTTTGATTGGCTCAGTCACCAGCGGCCAGCTTTCTGCTATGCATGCAGACAACATCTCAGATGGCAGCACATTGACTTTGTCCAACTGCAGCTGTTTCATGCGTTTGTCAGTGTGGAAGCTACTGTTTCTAGCCAAGTTTCAGCTTCCTGTAAGATTAGGCAGCATTCCACTGGATTGGTTGTGCTTGCTCACAAAAACACAAGCTTACCAAACTTTATTAGTCATTCATTAGTCAATATTTACACTGCAGAGATTTCCTCTGCAACCTTCTCCATCTAGCTGTCCTTGCCCCCACTATTCAATGGAATAAGGTATCAAGGTAGTCCAGGAATCATCCATATCAGATTGATGCACTATATTTATTCTAGTTCCCAAAGCAAGCTTCACAAACAGTCCATATGAACTGATTGAATCAAGAGAGCAGAACAATACAAGAAAAAAGAAAGAAAATTTCTGATGCTATCATTCTATTCACTACGCTTTTCCACCCCTCTTAATATGCACAAACACTTGAAGCGATGACTACCTAACCAAACTGGCAAAGCTACAAAGCTTCGTTGCAGTGCCTCTTGATCATCCTTTGTGATGACATCAACTTCATATGATCTCTGTTCCGCTTGCCGGTTTCGCAGGAGGCAGCATTCCCGTCCACTCCATCGCCGCCGAAGGCCGCTGCCGGATTTCTGAAAATGTTAAAGCCGAAGAGCCTAACAACCTGAACAGGAGGCCTCTGCGTCGGAGCTGCCGCGCTGCCTCGGCCAGCTCGCGCCGTGGAATCGATGAACAGCTGCTTCTCGGGGTCGGTCGATCTGTGGAAGGTGATGACGTCGCCGGCCTCGAGGCCTTTCTCCTTCACGAACCGGCTCCAGCCTTTCGTTAGCACGTAGCTCTGGCTACTGTTCCAGTACGAGTACCGGAACCGCCACACCTTCCCATAGGCATCCTCGAAGTTGAGCATCACTCCCTTGCCGGCGGCAGCGCCCGTGTTCTGCAGCGGGAAGTGCTTCTCGGCGTGCTGCTTCGGTATCACTAGCCGGTTGAGCTTGCCGACGTCGCTCGGCGTCACCGCCTTGTCGAAGAGGTGCTGCCTCTGAGCTCCGACAAGCAAGCCGGTCACAGGTGCACGGCGAGGGGTAGTCTTCTTGCCATCGAGACAGAAGGATAGTCTGCTTTTCTGTAGCTCGTCGCCGTAGGTGTGCTTTCGAAGCATGTCGACGATCTCGGCCTTGGAATGAGAACCGAGAAAGGAGAGCTCGGCCGCGTCGGCGTTGTCGGCGTCGTTCAGCGGCTTGAAGTTGGTGATGGCGTCGCGGCCGCGGAACCGCTGCACGGCGACGTCGTAGGCGCGCGCGGCCTCCGCTTCCTCGTTGAAGGTGCCGAGCCAGACGCGCTGGTGCTTCTCGTAGATCTGCGCGCCCCACCGGCCGTTGGGCTGGGGGACGACGCCTTTGTAGTGAGACGACGGCAGCTTCCGGGACTCGGCCTCGACGCCGACCTCCGGGTCGATGACGTCGCTTGCACCGCTGCCGACGCGCTGCAAACTCTTCGGATTGGGCGACGGGACCGGAGCCGGCTTCCTCATCTCGCCACATGCTTCCTCTACGGAGCTTGTCCCCATAATTCACGGCGTCGAACGAGACTTGCTCAAGACCGTGGATGATGGCTGTGAAGACAAGTCTCGGAAGGACTATATGTAAGGACTACTCCGAGTGCTACTGCTGTAGGAGGTGATTGTTTTGTGTTGTTATATAGCAAGTTGCGCACTAGTTTTTCATATGGTAGGATATGGGAGATCTCATGGCATGGGTGGTGTTGGTGTGGGTCAACTCATGTGAAGGTGGGAAGAAGGTTCATGCTCTGGGGAAGTGAGCTGTGCTCTCTGGTTACTTGACCGGATTCCTTGATATGTGAAGGTGGAGCGTCGTGGTGGGAGTTGGGCATGGGCGTGGGACCTAAGAAGGAAGCAAGTTGATGAGCATATGGTTCAGATGAGGATGGACCATTCTGCTTTGCTGCTGTTGCAGAGCTTGGCCTGGCCGTCTCTGCTGCCTCCACCTCCCATCTCACTACGCGTATGCGATCACAGATTTTGACATGTAACCCAAGCAGAAACCAGTGTTCCATGAATAAACAAGCACTGTTGCAGAGAATATAACTCATCAGACACTCCTGTGGGAGTAGTACTTGCAGATGCATTGCTCTCTCAGACATGTAACGGGCACAATAAAAACACAATTTTCACAGGCTTTGCAGGACAAATGGCAAAAGAAGCATTTCTTTATCCATGTTGGAAGACTCTGTAAGTGATTTGGAGTACGAGTGTTTTGTGATACATGCAGCATATCTCAAGTAAACTAGGGGGGAAATATCTCCACACCTCTTCCGCACTCCCCTCACATGGAAAGTGCATGCCACCATTGACTCCTGCGGCCCCATAGATTGCCAGAAAACATAACCAGGGGCTGGCATGGGAGAGGATAGACTTGGGCATCCCAATCCAGCACAGAGTTCAGCTTGGTGCTGGGTGCCCAGTGGCGTCCCGCCAAGCGGATAACAAGTTGAGGATGTCCCGAGCCAAAAGAGTGACCCTAAATGATGATGGAGACCAAGTCACATATCAGCCACATGGATCTTCTTTTTTATTTCAAGCTGAAGGAGAAGAAATGAAGTCAGGCAACAAATCTTTTCCATGACTAATTTTTTGGCTTTCGTGAATCTTTTTCATCCTCCTTTGACTGCCACCATGCTTGTCAAAGACCAAGCCATTGCTATGTCTTCCTGCCGACTACCTGACTAAGAATAATCATATCATTTCTGTGATGGTTTTCGTTCCTATTTCATTCCTTACGCTTCCCACAGTTTCATGCATCCACACAGGTTCATACTGTTCCGTGACAAAGTCCATATCTTTTGGTGGCTTCGTTCCCATCGGAACAGCTCCTTTTCCTGTCTCATTCCTGTGATTCTGTTCGAGACCTCATTGTAAAGCAATCATCCATTCTGATGAAGCTTATCCCGATGAGTTGTCAATGACATTATCGTGCCACAATCTCAAAGGAGTGCGAAACTTTTTCTTCTTTCTTTTGGAATCTTTTGAACTCTTTGGTGTACACGTCCTTCACATCTGCTTCGTACGAAGAAGGCACCGATTCCATATTCCTCGTGCATGCACAGTAAAGCCCTACGTGACTTTGGCCAAGTGAAATGAGCAACAATGATGCTGAAAGAGTGCATCTGGTCAAAAGGATGGTACCTGCACAAGAAAATTATCAATGTAGACAAATATTAGCTAAAGAAAAGTTCACCTACCGCAGCTTTCCCGTCGAAATAGTATACTCTGATCTGATTGAAGTTCTCCTTTAGATGTGGTAAATATAAATGTGTTCTTTGTATGTTAGCAATATGTATGTTGCTATATCCACATGAAACTTAGAAACATATCGCATCTATAGTTCGCAGGTCATTTTCTAATCCCGACAGGCGTAGTGTGAGGTCTTTGTTCATCATTACTATTTGTTTCTGGGACTACATTTGCATGTTGAAGGTACCAATTCAGAAGCATCATAGACATGCATTATCTGTAGACTCCAGTGGAGTTGTCTTCGTAGCTCTCTTTAAGACTTGTCCACAACTCCATCTCTGCTGATGAGCTTGGTATGCATGCACGCTTTTGCAGACAACCTTTACTATAAGTGAAGCCTGCACATGGTTTTGGTGTTACCAAACCTGCATGACCTTGTGGGAAATGGCCTTCTTAGCTATAAATGTATATAGGTTTCTCCAGTTTCAGCTTGTTTCAGCATTCCAAAGGATGATTCTTATGCAGATGGGAATCATGTTGTGCTATTTGCAGATTAGGAGGCTATAAGTAGACAGAAAAGAACAGATGAAGAAGTCTTTATAGAATCAATGGATCAGCAAGTCACAGAAACATAGCCATCATATGCACATCTGCTTAGTTTGCAGGAAAATAAAATAACATGAGAAACAAATTCTGCAATATTTTCTCTCTAACACACACCACTATTTATGGATCTTTTCATGCATGCAAGAGCTGGTGGCCAGTGTTGAGATGAGGTAGGTAGATGAGACAGTCCCTGAAGCAGGAGTTAATTACAAGAGCTTGTGGCCACCTAAAAGCCAGCGAGACCAGTGCATGCTCTTCTGCTCCATCCCCATCTCTCCTCCATCATTTCCATTATTCTGAGGGCCCCAATCTGCACCAATTTCCAGCTCCAAGAATTTATGTATACTTTTATGGACCGAACTTTTACTCGAATCCACAAATCTTCTTCTTGATGGTCATATCAAATGGTTTCAGCGTAGAAAAAAGAAGAGTGTGTACATGATAGGTGGGACAGACATCACAGCTTGATGTTGATGAGTGCCGACATATCTGAACACAAGTTGGAACTTACGGGCCTGACATCAGCTATACAAACAAAAGTATTATATGATGCTACGGGCTACTCGAGTCGTACAGTCAACAACATGTAGAGCCAATACATCTTATTCATGTTGATGTATTTATTATATTTGATTGCATAATAATTTTAATGAATCTTGGTGACCAAGTTTTATGCACGTCACACATATTTATGACTTCTACGTTGCCCAATCTTCCATTTGACGCATCTTTTACGTTAAGCAGAAGTAAAAATAAGTCACCCTTCTTAACAGAAGATTAAGGACTCGATCATCCTCGTAAATCGTGCGTTTGTTGATCATCATGGTGTGTGATGCTCTTTAATAGCATGTCTGGGTTTTCTTTTTTTTATTGATTTGAACAATTACGAATGAATATAAGAGTCATAATATCGAAATAAATAAATGGATAATTTTTCCGAAACATATTCACATTTTTTATTGATTTGTTCAACTTGTATGGAAATATCATACAAAATCGTCTATTTTGCCTTACATCAGTTTATTCTTGGATACATTTAGTATACTTTTAAGACCAAATCATACATACAGTGTGTGTGTGTGTGTGCTAGGAAGTTAAGAAAAAGCATATACAATAAATATATATTATTTACATGACAATATTGAATTGGATCTATGAACTGAAGTTGCAAGAAATAATATAATTTTGATAAAAAAAAATATGAGAAACAAACTTAAGATGATATAAAAATATTCTAAAAACTATAATATAATTAGCATTAGCCATCTGAGGAGAGAGAAAAATATCTTTGCGAAAACTGTCAATAATGATTTTAAATATCCAAGCTTCTCTAGCGTTCAAAGTCAACTGGCCAGGAAGAGTCAACGCCACATCCGCATGGCCGCTAGTCTTTCTTTTCGAATAAACTAATACATGAGAGAGCACGAAGGCCTACGAGTTTGGTCATCGTCTTCTTCCACTGGCAACAACAAAGCAGTGGTCAAAATGTCACATATTCTAGCAACTCGAATGTAGCTTGTTTTGGAACGTCCAATTGTAGTGTGGTACACTCGACATATTTTGGATATCGTATCTGCCATAAGATTTCTCCAGCGTTGACTTCAGATGTAATGGACCGTGATCTGGCTAGTATTGTGTGGTGTGTCGGTAGAAATTTCTCGTATTTTAAGAACAGAGAATAAGTGCACTCCGGATAAGAAAAAAAATGTAATTAAATAATCTTAGTATCCAAATCCTAAGACTATAAGATTCATGATAACATCTTCATCCAGACAACTTTAGTTAACAAAAGAACTCATGTATATTAAACTTTCTCCAAACTACAGTATCAATGAGAGATTTTGTATGCTAATTTTGTGCATCGTATGGTACACACTCAGATACAACAAGCACATCCTGTAGCACACACACACACATATATATATATATATATATATATATATATATATATATATATATATATATATTGTATATATGTGCAGCACATTCCTTGCAAATATCCTTAGACATCTCAGATACAACAAGCACACAGATGTAGCCCAAAATGATGACCCATGAGGCAGAAAAAGCTACTTTGGAAAAAGATTTGGAAAGCCACTGAAGTGTAACAAATAAATTTATATCCTATCAATAATTTATTAGTTTGCTGACGCGATCAATGCCTGCTGACAACAAATCACCATGTACAGCAGCAGATGATTAGGACAATGCAGCAATTCATATACATGTTATCTGAACGGTGACAATCATGGCAGTGAGTAGTGGTGTTTACTGCCGCGGTCAACATACATTTGTTATTAAGATGATGATATGATAAATAGAAGCAAAAATGAAAAAGAGATTACAAAGGGATAAGGAAGAGATGGATTTCTCTGCTCAACTGAAATTTTCAGCACTGAATCTGTTGCGTATAATTGGATTAGGATGAGAAATTTACATTGGCATTATCCTGTAAAAGATTTAAGGAAACACTATATTTGTGAATTTGGTTCTTAAGTTGTCTGCGAAATAAGGCGAACTTCATAAAGATCGGCTTCTCCTTTCCCTGCAATCCAACAATATTTAGTCAAAAACACTTCAATTCTAACTTAAAGCTTATAATTTCAATACGTAAACTAAATGGCAGAAGAAAATCACCAATTTCTGCAATGATTCCTGGTCCAAAGAACGACGTGAATTTTGCCTGAAGGATTGTGAATGTTAAGTCAGTATGCACTTTTCTCTTAACAACTACATGGTGATCAACTTATCTGGTGAAACAGAGGCTACAATTTCCAGGTCAATAGCATGTATAGGATGCAGCTTTAGCTAAAGACAGTGGTAGAATCTCCGCTTTTGATTCTAGGTCACCTTTAATAAATAATAATTGAAATAAAAAAGGTGATATACCTGTCTCTGTTCAAAATCAGACAACTTCAAAGCTTTTGCTTCAAACCCGAGAACCAAGCAGTACTTTCCATCTTCAGTGACCTAAAAGGAGACAACATAATTAAGCCACTGCAGGATTATGCCTGGTCAACAATGAATAAAAGTGCCCACAAACTAGAAAACCTATTCTCGATGCTTATTCAGTATAGGAGATATCAAATCTAATGAACCAGTTCAATAATCACAAAATTACATGGTTAAGGAGCCGATCAAAGGTCTTATATAAATGTGAAAATCTAAATCATCTGACTTTGTTAGGAATTTATGACCCATGTGCATCCTGATCCACTCGAGTAAATATATATATAGGACAATTTGAATCTAATACAACAATTTAGTGTGGCTGTTTAAATTTGACCACAAATTCAGATCTGCTTTCCAAAATATGAACAAGAAATATTGGGCTATCCCCATGAGTTTTACTAACTGTATCATAACTGTGATGTACACGAAGCAAGTTGCCCAACAAATCACAACGATACATGTCTTCAGTTTAGTATTCACATTACAAATTCTCAATAGGAAGTACACAAGTTTAGGGGGTTCTAACGAAATCTATATCATAAAAATATCCATGGGAGGTCATAGACTATGTTTTACATATACAAACTTGAAATTCCTATACAATTCATCCGAACTTCAGCTCAAATTTCAACTGAATCTTTGCAGATCGGGGCTTGCGACCATGAATTATTTGTCCTTGTTCTTCTGCCAGAGATATCTGGATAATCAAGCAATAAAACATATCCTATCCACTGGATTCACATTGCACTTGTGAGATTATAAGTATTGAAGATCTGAGAATCTTGGTGACACAGCTCTATGGTCGAACTGGATTCAACACTCTCTGGTTGAGCAATTAAAAGTATTGCAACTGCAGAATCTAGAAGGGGCTTCTGCTCTATTCTTACAAGTGCACTCCGTTTGCTTGGCAACAACTACTTCAGCTAACTAGAACTTGAAATCTTCTAGTTTGGCAACTCCTCTTCTAATTTGCCCTTCCACGTTTCCAATTTCGAGTTGCCTCCATTTTATCTTTTTCCTCTCTTCTGCTATGGACAGTCTAGACCTGCTTGATTTCAATTTCTCAATAAATAAATATGATGGGCATTTTTTCTAACTTTCTCTAAAAATAAGTAAAACAGTTTGTATAAGGACATTGAAAATTTATAATGTCTGAATGCTAGTATAAACTTTCATGCTCATATTTTTTCCTAGGTCACAACAAAATCAAACTAAATCTCCCGATTGAGCACACTAATGCATTCTCATAGTTGCAATAACAATAAGATTATGTAGTTGCAACATGTCATTAGATTCCATAAATTTAAGAAGCACATTCTCATAATGGGCAATGGAACTTTGCTTAGAAGTGGTAACAACATACTTCTTCACGTATAGTCTGTAAGGTTGGTGCACTACGCCGTGGGATCCCACCACCCTATATAAATCAATGAACAAAAAATGTCAACTAACAATTAGCAAATTGGAAAAGTAGGAATCCACAATGAATATCACTAATAAAAAGTCATTGATCCTCATAATAAGCATAACAACCTATATTTGACTCAATATAGCTAGAAGACTGCATAACTTGGATGATGATGGCAAAATATGATGATGACAACTGTTTATTGGCAAGACAAATTTTAGAAGTAGATAAAATATGAGAATGTGTATCATTACTTTGTAGTTTGTATCATTACTTTAGAAGCAAATAATGTTGTTTCCTACATCTTAAACAAAGGTCAAGAAACAATCACCATCTACAGATAAATGATCAGAGGAAGGTGCCAACTGACTAATTACAATATAGAAGCACTGAAATTTGGGGTGAAGTGACAGATACTAAATTGGCAAAATGACATACAGCAGTTAGGAAGGGTGACTTTCCATTTTCGATTGAAAAAAAGACAAAAACAACACATGAAATCTTTACACTTGAGCAGACATTTGCTTATTAAAGTACAGAAAAACTGTGAATGGAGTTCTGAAATAGAGTAGTAATTGTCAGAAAATCCAAGTGACCCTGATACATTTAGGAACATAGTCACTTTTTTTTTTTTTATTTACAACTTTCACTATTTTATAGTAAATTCACTTATAAAAGCATACTTTCCTTCAAAATATTGCAAAAGCTCCATACATTGAACCAAAGAGAAGCGTATATCTTGTCTAGGTAATAAAAAGAATGGAACCCAAACTAATAAAATACATCAGATTGTTGATTAGTCAGAGGGACTACCTGCCCATATTGGAAAATCCGTTTCAATGCCTCGTCCAAGTGTTGCTCATCACCATAACGATATCGTGTAACATCACTCCTTACCTAAAGAGCTAAGTGGGTGCTAGTCAAATGAGGCTCTACAAAGCAAGCTTCTTACTATATATAAAGATACTTCTCAAGATGCATCAAGACAAAATAAATCTTCTAAAACAATCAGACATTTGATCACAAATGTATTAAACCACACAATCATAACCCATTAAGATTGAATATCAAATCTCAGATGTCCAAAAACCCAAAAACTTGATTCCTACGAAAAAAAGGCTTAAGAACTGTACTTCAAAATTAAGATATAGTCCTTGTGTGCTCCATATCAAACCTGAACCTACAGTAACATGATGATTGAAAGGGATCAACAATTTAATAAGGAAAGATGAGTGAAGTCCTTGTGCCTATCCAATCTCTTTCTTCTGCCTAATTTCTCATTTTCTTTTTCTTGTATCCATAAATAATTTTCTTTTCTTATGTTCTTTAAGATAAAAGACATATTCAGGTTCTGACGTTCCAGAATATATTTACCTCTAAATAATCCATATGCTTTTTTACAATTTAGTTAGGATCCTATAGATCAATCCCCTTTAATGTTATCATGGAACATGATGCATTTCCTTCTAAGAACAATGGAAAAAACAGAAAAAAAAATAGTTTTAATGTTCATAATATCCTTAGTTTGAATCAACTTGAGCCAAAAAACCTCAAGCATCTTTAAAACTTCACCTGCTTAAGAATAGGAGTAGCACATCTTTCCCTCAGAACCTCTGCATTAGAGTAAGTTATGCATGGAACCGGTTTGAGCTCTGCATACTGCATGTACACCACATCGATTAATAGAAAATTTTAAAAGATAAAATTTTCTTTTCAAAGAATCTATGAATTGCCTAAATAGTCATGAAATGAACAAATATGTTCTTCTGTCGTAAATTCTGTAGAATGAGCTACTCATTGGACTTCTAGAATTTTATGTATATTTCTTGGTAACCATGGAAAAAGGGCTCAGATGCAACATCTACAAATTTAGCATGACCTAATGCACAAAAAATTAGTATGAGCTAAGCAAATATTGACTTTAGGAATGTTATCCACTTAAAAATTCAGTCATAATGTTCAGAACTAGAAAAGAAACCTGTAAGTCCATCAAGGAGGAATTTAACTTTCATGACATTAATGAGATTAAAGCTGCCAGCTAAAGCATGGTTAGGACTATGGTTTAAAACATAGGCCAGGTACCTATGGAGGTTGGACCAAGTACTCGCAGTGGAACAGGCGACACAGTATTGCTCAGTATGCTGCCATTTTTTTCATTTTTCTCTTTAGTGATACCAAATATTATAGGTTTATATACCGCCAGGTATTTAAATACCATACTAGTTTGACAGATTATTGAAACCAGTATTGGACTCATATTTAACCCTGAAAACAGTAAAATTTGGTCTTAACACCTAAAAATTGGAATTTTCAGCTAAAAGGGAATTTTCTAACTCCAAGCTCTCTGTATCACAAAGAAATACGACTCCTAAACATTTATTATGTGTGTTGGTTGGTTGCACCAAATGACAGTACTTTAATTTAAATTGAACTAGATATGGTTCCTTTTATTCATTTCTATTTCTTTTTGTATGAGACAATTATTATGACCAAGATTGCAGAATGAACTCAGCAAGTAGTGCAGAGACTGAGAGTATTGCCTGCAAATTTGTATAAATGACTGAGTCAAACTAATATAATATCAACACATAGAGGAAGTGATTTATATCACTAATAATAATCATTATCTTTTGCATTCACCGAGATACCAAGCTTTCCCGAAGAAGTTACTTGCCTTCAAAGCCATACCAATAATTGCAAGAGGAAATCCGTATGTAAGCATTAGAGCAGACCACTCAGACCCAGGCAGAATACTGAAATATGCACCAAATCCATATCTACGAAACAAAAAAACCACTCAGTTATGGACATCAAAATGCTGGTTTGGTCATCTATGTATGTACAGTGCATGAACTTACGAGAGAAGACTGCCACCCACTGCTAAACCAATAACACCAAATGAAACCTGTAACATGAAAAGAAAGCTATGTCAAACATCAAAGTTGTACAACTACTAAGCTTTACAACTTTCTGGACTAAATATATATGAATTAATATACAATGAATTGACCTCAAGCACCCCAAACTTTTAAATGAGCCTGACAGATGATAGTCTTCAGTGTAACTAAGCTTGAGTGGAGCTAAATTCAGCCCTATAACGCAACTTTTCACCTGATCCGAATCTATTAATTTCTATCAAATATATTTTCTCATATACATCCACGGAGAACTTTGCAATTTTCACACACACTGTCTCAGTATATACAGAATGCTTTGAAAAAATAAATTGTACTTTCAGTATACATATAGGTATATCCTAAAACAAACTTCTTTTCAGACTATTGTAGCCAACATGATCAAGCTAGGTTATGTTATACTTGATATGAAGTTCATAAAAAATAATTATGCAGTTCATCTTCAGATTCTTAACATTTACCAGATTTAATCAAGAAAGGAACTAATCCAAGATGAATCTGGACATAATCAATCAAATCGTCACATTGTATGAACAGTCCAGTAGTGGCCTATGCAGCCCAACTCTAAAGCTATTCAAAGAAGGCCCCAGATCCCTTCCATTATCATATATGCCTCACCCCAACCTACCCCCGCCTCTACGGTGTATCGTGGGCACAAGCAAAACAATAATCTCTTTGGTGAGAAAGAAGCGAATAAAGGAGGAAACCTTGGAGACTGAGAACTCGTTGTCCGGGACGACAGTTTTGGCGGAGGAGGAGGAGGGCTGGGTGGAGTCCATGGCGCTCGCCACGAGTAGGAGTCTAGCGCGGCGGAGTCGCGGGGTGGGGGGCGGCGAACCGGGGACGAGGACTCGTCCCGCGGGCGACCGCCGCCAGTCAGATGAAAGGAGCCGCGATGAGGTGCGCGGGGACGGTGTGATGACCACCTCGCGGGCGCGGCGGAGGCGAGGTAGCGAGCAAGTCGCTGCCGCTGCTGCGCCTGCGATCGACATGGTGTGTGGCTTTGGAGCTCCGCTCTCTTGTTTCGCTGATATATCCGTTGCGAAAAACCAGCGGTTGTTGCAGGACGAGCAAAACATGTGGTGGCGGTGATGGTGCGCGTTACCTGTGCATTGGGTGTGGCTCATGTCGTGTCTATCAACTGGGTTGACGATCTGCGTCGAAACCACTTGAAGAGACGTAAAGATAGCTGATTAACAGCTTTAAGATCTGTGCCTATGCTGGACCATACCACCGGTACGATTTCCTTGCTGCACGGGTGACCTCAAGGTCCTCTTCATCAGTTGATGAGGGCTAATCGCAGCCGTCAGAAGTTACTACCAAAGTTGCCTTACAGCCCACTCAAAGACATCAAGGCCGTCAATACGACCTCAGCCGCATGATCGACGCGCCCCTGCGGCACACCACCCGCTCGCTCGTGCGGCTCATCAAATCCATCTCCAGCGACACCACCTTCGCCGCACCTTCGGCCCTCCGCGCGGCACAACAGCTCCACTCGCACGTCCGCAAGGTCGGACTCCTCTCCAATGAATTCATCTCCAGCGCTCTTATATCCGTCTGCTCTGCCATCGGCTTCGTCGAAATCGCGCGTCAGCTATTCGATGAAATACCTAATGCAGGCCTCGTCGCTCGGACGGCCATGGTCCGGGCCTACGTCACCGTCGACCAGCCTGCCGAAGCGTTGCAGCTATTCCGAGCTACGGTCTTGTCCGGTCTGTCGCCAGATCCTATTGCTCTGGCGACCGCGATATCTGCATGCTGCCAATTGGGCAGCTTGTCTATGGTAAAGATGATTCACGGATATATTATCGGTAGTGGGATTGTGATCGATCCGTTTGTCAGCACTCAGTTGATTAAGGCTTATGGCAACCACAGTGAGTTAGATATCTGTCTGTATCTGTTTGATGAAATGCCTGTTAAAACTCTCGTCACTTGGAACACCATCATACATCAGTGTTTGAAGCATGGAGCGATTGAAATGGCACGTGGAATATTTGAAGAGATGCCCGAGAGGGATGTGGTTTCATGGAACACATTGATGTCAGGGTGTTCTCAAGTGGGTAGGTGCAGAGAGGCGTTGGCATTGTTCCATGAGATGGAATTTTCTAGAGAGAAGCCTAACAAGCTCACCTTGTACATTGTTCTGTCTGCCTGTGCTAGCATTGGTGCCCTGGACACTGGTATGTGGCTCCATGCCTATTTAGGCAGAAGTAGTTTGAACTCTGATGGATCTTTGGATCACTGCCTAATTGATATGTATGCCAAGTGCGGGAGCATCGAAAAGGCTCTTCAAGTCTTTGAAGGTGCCCGAGTTAGAAGCTTGTATTCATGGACTTCGATAATATGTGGGCTTGCTATGCATGGGCAAGCTGACCATGCCCTCCATTTGTTTTTCCAGATGCTAGAAGTAGGAATTCAACCAGATGATGTGACTTTGGTCAGTGTTCTAAGTGCATGTGCTCATGGAGGACTAGTGGATCAAGGATATAAATTCTTTTCTTCTATGGAGGAAATGTATGACCTAGAACCTAAGATTGAGCACTATGGTTGTATGATCGATCTTTTAGGTCGTGTCGGCAGATTAAAAGAGGCATACAATATGATATTGAGGATGCCTATGAGACCCAATGCAGTTTTGTGGGGGACTATGCTAAGTGCTTGCAAGGTTCACAAAAATGTGGAGCTGGGTGAAGTTGCAGCAATGGAATTGATTGAGCTGGACCCATGTGATCCATGGCCCCGATTGATGCTCTCAAGAATATATGCAGAAGTTAGTGATTGGGCTGGTTTTATGAAACTGAGGAAGGAGATGAACGCTGTGGGGTTGAGGAAAACACCAGGTTGTAGTTCTATTGAGGTGAATGGGGAAGTTCATGAATTTCTTGCAGGGGATAGTTTGCATTCACAAATCGAAGAGATTATTGTATTATTGGAAAACATTGAAGCTCAAATGCAGGTTACTTGATGCTCGATTATATATAACTGATATCACATAGGTTTCTCCCTAACCGATGGACATAGATTGTTTTGTTCAATAGAAATTTTATGGAAGAGCTTCTTATTAACTGGAAGTTTAAGAAGCTCCCCTGTTGTTTTTTTATGACAGCACAAGCAACTTTACAATGAAACAGCAACCTAGTTCAGAGCAAGTGGAGAGAAATGCCTTGAGAAACAGCTGTTGGAGCTGGCTATCTTTAAGGAAGCATGCTTATCAAGTTTCTATAATCTGAAATTTGAAAGAGTACCATTGAGAATAGAAAGAGCATTTTAAATATTGGAATATAAATACCCAACAAACCAAGAAATAAGTTCCACCTGAAAGGTAATGGATCACTAAATTCCAATTGACACCACCCAGGAAGATGGAAAGAATCACAGCACACTGTTTTGTTGAGTATTAGAGTTTCTTTTTTGAACCTTCTAAATTAATTATCTCCTTGACAACCTTGTAATTGAGGTATACAATCTTGCCTAATGTGAACAGATTAGTTTATGTCTGCTTCTGTTGTTCAAAATATTCAGTTATTGTTTTGAGATATCTGTTCAGTTATTGTTGAGACATAATATTTTGCTATATCTGTTCAGCTATTGATCATCTGAAAGAACGTCATGTGACGATCCTTTGTGCCTGTACTAATGATGGAACATGCATGGCACCTTTAACTACAAGTGTTCATTTCTAAACAAGAAACTAATATTCAGTCTTTTTTAACCTGTTTTAGGTTAAAGTCTTATGTAGAGAGGGGCAAGATTGCCATGGCAATATATGATCATAGAGATAGTAATTTTTAAATAGAAGTTTATGATAAAAGTTTTATTGAGCAAAGCAAATCTGGACAATAAATGATTATATGTTTTAGCCTCGAAGAAGTGACAGTAACAAATGAATAATGTGGCATGTATAGAAGTAGGAGCTCATAGAGGCACATATACGCACTTGATTGGTGCTGTATTAGCCAAGGGTAGTGCATCAATCCGGCATTTTTGCCACAGAGTGTCAATGTGACATAGACATAGCATATTAAGGATATCTTTGTAAATTTTGTGCATACAAGAAGCATTGTATGTACAAAGTTTGAGTGTTGGAGCAAGTGCCAAGTGGGGATGAAGCATCACTTATTAAAACAAGTTGGTAAAGTTAGGTTGGATCAAACTATTAGTTAATAAGCATGGTTTTCTCATTTTCTAATATAATTCTAATGATAGCTTAACCCTTTTATTGTGTTAACAAATGTACATGGTGAGTAACTATTAGCTATAGGATGGATTGATAATAGCTCTATGTTTCTCTAAGGTAGAAGCCTGTATCTAGAGTAAAATTTCAGCTCAGAGAAATTAATCTTTCTGAACTAGTTTTACGTCAAAAGTAAATATGAAATTGCCATGCCTTTGTGAATATGCAAATATTGAAAGGTAATTCATGGTCTTTTTTCTTATTTTGAATTTTGAATAAACAAATCAAGTGTACATTGTTATGTCTTTAACTGCAGAAGTGATCATATTCAAAGGATAGAAAACTAGAAAACAGCAGTCCTGCCAAGGACAGTTGTCTTATCCTGATTAAGACATTAAACTCAGTTGAACCTTTCAAAACTAGTTTGTATTGTGATTCAGGACCCTTTGAAAACTAGTTCTTGTTATGATTCATCTCCCAGGAAGTAGCTTAGTGATTGCAGTAATATCCACTCCAAAGACTGAATGCAGAATTCATACTTTAAGTTTTCTGGTGATCAAAGCACAATGTTATTTTTGTTTTGTTATTTTTGTTTTTTTTTTATTTTATGTCTGTGCAATAATCTGTTAGGACTGAGTGTTCCAAGTGATCTAGTTATGATGTACATAATTTCGAATAGAAAATGCTGATTGGGAATTCTTTGTCTGGTTATTTGTAATAGTGCTGCTTGGCAATTAATGTGCTCCAATAGGAATCTAGATTGATAATTTCCAATAGTAATCTTCAGTTCTTGTTAGGCAAGAGTTGCATGATTGACAATTACCCAGTTATTCTGTTTTGTTGGTCTGTCCTGATTTCATGGAAAACCAACAATATAGACTATTTGAAAATCTTGTTTCTAATCTTCATTTTTTGCCAGATTGAATTCATCACGTTGTTTCTAATCAAAGCAAGTGGAATTTTGTAAATGTGGTACTCTGGTGCTTGCTCTGAAGATTCCCAGAAAGGTTCTTAGGATTCCATACTAAATATAATATTTTGTTACCCTTCTGAATAAGTTACTTTGCTCTGGTAAAATCTGAACAACTTAATAAACACAGGTTTTTATTTGGTGTCTTGCTTGCTTTTTTCGATGACTGCAATTCCTCTCTTTTTTTTTTATAGAGAAGGAAATGATTGTATATTGTCATCGACACAAACCGGTAAAAATACAAAGGAGCATGTCATAGACTTCTTCAACAATAATAACTTTCTCTTTTTCAAAATAGGTTGTATTTATCGCAAAATCCAATATCAAGTTGAATATGAAAACTTTCTTGTGCATTTTACATTAAAAAATCATTACCATTGGGATTTTATCTAATGACATTCCCTTAATTGATTTTTATTTGATGACATTTTTTTTCCATCACTTTGATCAAAATATCCTTATGTCACCACCTCCCTTCAACCGTCACCAACACTACCATTGTTATCTCCTCCTCCTCTTTCTTCATTTGTCTCTTCTCGATGTATCTTTCCACTCCGCTTCCTTCTTTCTCCTCTCTTCATCTATCCCTTCTCGATTTTTCTTTTCGTTTATCATTTCCTGTGATGGACAAAGAGAGAGAAGGAGAAGAAATTGATAGGAAAAGGTGAAGGTGACGATTGAGGAGGAGAGGTTGAGGCATCCTTATCAAAATGATAAAAGAAAAAAATCCTTAGATAAAAATCAATTAGGATGACATCATTCAAGAAAAACCTAATAGTAAAATAAAAATTTTGATGAAATGCCCAACTTTTTTCTGATCAAATGCCAATTTCCAATCACTCCCTACTAATCAGTGCATTATATGAAAACTATAAACATGTAATTCCGAAAAGAATAACTCATAAAATTTAAGAAATATCAAAAATAAAAGAAATATTAAAATAAATTTTATCAAAAAAAGATAATTTTAACATCTCGAGTCTTAAAAATAAAATAAATATTAAAATTTATTTTTTTATTTATTGTTTTCGTATCAATTCAACATGTGATGTCACATAGTTGATAACGTTAAGATAAATAAGATTATTTATTTTATTTTTAAAATTATAGACATCTTGTAAATATTTTGAATACTGGGATCGCAATACTAATTGGCTAAGCATATCGGGTTTTATGTAATTAGCCCGTTATTTGGCAATCGCATTCGTCATATTTCAGCAACCGAGACACCCCCACATCGAGGCCGGCCCTTTCTGCCTTCCGCCGCTTGGCCGTGGATAACGAGAACAGCCCGGGCGGTGCATCGCGGTGGCCATCGGCTGCGGGATCCGGGAGCGTGCCGACGTGGGGGACGATCTCCGCCTTTACCTCGCAGAGGTCTCTCTCCCTACGCCGTAAGACCAACTGATCTTTGCTACGGCCACGGCAGATTCTGCAAGGGCATAGGGTTTCTTCCACCACCGACGCCTGCTTTGTCCTTGCCCTCCTTCTCGCTCTCTCCTGTGCCGATCCTCGGCCCGTAGCCACGGCCTTCCTGACGCTGAACGGCCATCCATAAAGCGATCGGGACGAAGAGAGTAGGGGCGGCCTATATCAGTTCCATGCTTTGAGATTGGAGAAAACCACGTGTGCTCTTACCGAGAACCTCTTTATTGCAAATGGCCCATGTATACTTTTGATCCCTAAACACTCCTATTTTGTTCCCCTGACCCCCGAATTGGATCTCAATTGCTCGTCTCCCCTTCCTGGAGGCTTATTCCGTCCCTGATTCATCAGGTGCAATCGTTCACGACCCGTAAGCTTTTCCCCTCTTTTGGCTAACTTTCCTCTTCCTTGATCGTGGATTCTGACCTTTGATGGATCTGTAGATTTACGACTCCTGTTTTCTGAATTAAGTCGATCTATCTTTCTTTCTCTTTTGATCTCTAGGTTATCGGGAACAATAATCGTTCCTGAACAAGCCTATAATTTTGCCTTGTGTATCGGTTTTATCTTCCCAGGCGGTGGTGATCACATCTGGTAGGGGATTATACTGTTACGAGGTGAGTCAAGAAGGGTATGTTTCTCAAGTTCCACATGCTGTACTTGGTCGCAGTTGCATCTCCATATCCCTTGATCGTTGCAGTGAGATACAACATGTTGAACTCCATTTCGATTGCATCTCCATATGTTAGCGTGTTACAGAATGTTACAACCTTTTGATCCTAATGTTTCTTCTTATATTAAATCCCAAAGTTTATATCTGATTTTTTCCACAGAGTATGTGGATTGGGACTGTTCAACGTGGGGTTTAGGGAACTTGGTCTCTGAACCACCAATTGTAGCCATTTTTTTGAGGATTTTGGGACGTTAGAGCTTCTCGTGTTGTTGTTTTTGTAAAATTTTGTTTTATTACTAGAAACAGACCAGTGCAATAGAAATTTGTTTTCATATCCTATCATCTTGGCTGGTGTAAACCATAATTTCTAGAAACAGATTCTTATTTTGGTTGAGATTTTTATTCTGGATCACGATATCTCTGCCATATCAAAGACACTGACTATATCTTGTTCGTGTTGATCAACCAACGAGCATTTATTTTTCCAGATGATCATCATTAACAATAATTTCTAGTTTCATCTCTCTGTAGATTCTCAAAGTTGTCTTTCACCGTTTTGTGTGTGTATTATAGAGTTTTTCCTGGAATTAACTTTTAGCACTCTACATTCTGTCACATTATAGAGATTCACTTGTTTCATTTCTCTATGGTTCATTTTAAATTGCCATTTAGCTTGTTCATTGTTGCTTTCTGCATGTTGACTTAATTTATGTAGGCAGACAAACAAGTTGTAATACAAACTGCAATATTCATGAACTAGCATAAAGAAATGCTAAACTTCACCTATCCACTTTTATGTAAGTGTTGATTGCATATTAAATAACTTCAACCTTGAAGTTTGGATCTCTGGGTATCCTTCCTGAAGCTCAATTATTGATGATGATCTGTCTTTTCTTCATTAAGTCACATTTTTAACAATAGTTAGATGGCAACCCTTTCCACAAGTTACTTTCAAAATTCTATTACTAAAAGGTCCAGATTTGTGTTCCTTGTTAGTTCTAAGCCATCCTTTTGCTGTATATGTTCTCTCATCCACATGCAGTGAAATTAACAGCATCACATATTTTTAAACTGCAACCTCTGAGTAATTCTGATGGGTCTGGTGGACTTATTATCTAATTTTGTAGAGGCCTTAGCATAAAACACTACAATAATGATACATCTTCTTCTCATCATCTTGAAGCCTTCTCCCATTGGTGGTGGGGTTGGCTATGGATCACAACTTAAAATCCCTAAGGCTTTACTGAGGATTGACTTCTAAGATTTAAATGTATTTATTCTTGGAAGAGTTGTGAATCAATCAAATATTATTTAAACCCACATATTCGAAACTTGTCATGGCAAATTTGTTTGGTGGTGGGGTTGGCTATGGATCACAAGTTAAAATCCCTAAGGCTCTACTGAGGATTGACTTCTAAGATTTAAATGTATTTATTCTTGGAAGAGTTGTGAATCAATCAAATATTATTTAAACCCACATATTCGAAACTTGGCATGGCAAATTTGTTTGGATGCTTTGAATTAGAAGTTCTTTTATGCAATAATCACAAAGATCAGTTAGTGTTTCAGTCATAATTTTTGGTCATTTCTCAGATGTCACTTCAGGAAAGCCTCAATAGATTTAAGCAACAACAGGAGAAATGCCAGTCAACTCTCAGCAGTATAGCAGCTCGAGCTGCATCTTCGAAGGTTGTTCAGCCATACAAAGCAACACCTTCAGCAGCTCCTTCAAAAGTTATAGCATCAGTGAAGTTCTCAAATGATACAGAAAGGCTGCAACACATTAATGCAATTAGAAAGTCACCTGTTGGTGCACAGCTTAAACGTGTTATTGACCTACTTTTTGAGGTATGATATTTTATTGTCTATGAAGGTAGCAATTTGCAAGTGTTGCCTCTAGAAATTTGTGATTGTTCGTACTTTTTTTCTAGTAGTGTCCAAACATCTAGATTTTATGACTTTTATGTTTTGTTAGTTTTTCAAGGCACTCTAATAGAAAATTATTTGCTTTGGTCATCATTGAAGAATTCTCATGTTACGAACCTCGTTGTGAAGATAAGTTGATATATTAGGTTGATCATATGATCAACTGCTGACACTCATAAGGCCTCCATTACAGAAAGGTGTTAGCTGCTGATCCAATCATAATTAATCAAAGTTATGGTATATATTTATGCAACAAATGGCTTAAACAAAAACAATCTGTGCAGTTCATTATGTGCAAACACACAGGAAATAAAAAAATAAACAAGATGATTGCCTGGAAAGTTCATATTTTATAACTTGCTGCTTTTGTAAACAAATCAGAACCAAGAAACCCCTAAATCATTTTATGAGTAGGTTGGTAAGGCTGTTCTTTTGCCTTTTAACTATCTCAGGTTGGGTTCATAAAGAATACTTTGCTATGAAACATTGCATCATGGAACATTTTACACTCTTGGTCTGTACTAATCTATGCCTCTTTCCACCGTTTGCAGACAAGACAAGCATTCACACCAGAAGACATAAATGAAGCATGCTACGTTGACGTAAATTCTAACAAGGCCCTGTTTGATAGTTTGAAGAAAAACACTAAAGTGAAGTATGATGGGAAGCGCTTCTCCTACAAGGTATAAATCTTTTCTGTAAAAAGATCTCACATTTTGAAACCTTCTGCATCTCTTTAGAATGTGCTTCATGTACTTTTAATACTCTGCATGCATTCTTCTGGACTTGTGTCCAATAGTCTACGGTCTAGTTGATGAGTGCACCATCTCAGATAAATTACTGATCAAACAATTTGTTTAAAGATTCCTAATTTTAACAATGTTTTGCATTTTGATTTTGGTTTTACAGTGAAGCTATGAGGTCTACATGCCACATCATTACATATTCAGATATTTATGTTATGTTAAAGATTTTTAACTCGATTATGGATGTCTATATGGCTTAACGAACAACATAATAAGCTGGGTTTAACATAGCAGACCTACAGTCAACCCAATAGATGTCTTTATGGGAATATGGTAAGAAGATATGTCCATGTCAGGATACTCTGGTGTCTGATACATATCTGTGATTATAACGATACTTTGAAATTGAATGATTTAGGTATTGACTTTTCATTGTACCAGACATGTATTTTCCATTTTGTCACCTCACCAGTATATGTGAACATAATATAGGTTGTTATCTAGAATCTTTGAAAACAATGATATGCACCAGGATTGACCCTGTTGCTTCCTTGTTCTTTTATGTTTACAAGCTTGTGAGCACTACACTTTTTTTTTATGGAGGTTCGTGAAGTAATGTTTTATGGATCTTGGGCAGTCCAAGTATGATATAAAGGGAAAAGATCAACTGCTTTCACTGGTAAGAAAGTACCCAGAGGGGCTACAAGTTGTGGAGGTCAAAGATTCATATCCATCTGTTTTGGAAGACTTGCAGGTACTGTACTAAATTTTAGTTATTTGAGCTGCACATATTTTGGTTTTGCCTCAACCATTAACCCTGATAACTTGCTTTTAGTGTTATGGCACACGTTCTTGTAGTTTGTTGCCTGATTTTTTTTTATTATGTTTTACTATTGTTAGGTTTAACTTTCTGAAATTGAGTAATTTGGTCTCGGATACTGGTTTTGCTTCGGAACTTTCTTATCTAAAACCTATAGAGATCAAGACGAGATGAATATGGCTTTGTTCTTTGAGCAAAGGGTGGCAAGTACTTTTTGGTTTCAAACAAAACTTCGGAGTAACTTTTGTATGATACACCGAATTTTACATGTCATGGAAATAGTGATGCTCATTCGTGTGTTGCTTTGCTTAGCAGATATGGATGGCGACAAATCAATTTCATGCCATCTTTCTTCCTGTGTATAAAGCCATGTGTATTGCTTGTTCACTTGCAGGCTCTGAAGACAGCTGGCCAGGTCTGGCTATTGTCCAACATGGACTCTCAGGAGGACATTGTCTACCCAAATGACCCAAAGGTGATGATCAAGGTGGACGATGATTTAAAGCAGCTCTTCCGTGGAATTGAGTTGCCAAGGGACATGGTCGACATCGAAAAGGAGCTTCAGAAGAATGGCATGAAACCCGCCACCAACACCGCAAAGAGGCGGGCGATGGCGCAAGTTCATGGTGTCACCTCCAAGCCTAAACCGAAGAAGAAACGCGAAATCACCAGGCGGACCAAGCTGACCAATGCCCATCTTCCTGAGCTCTTTCAGAACCTGAACGTTCCAGATTCTTGATGCGGATCTGGACCTCTCTATCGATTTCAAAGGTGGGAATGCTTGAATTACTTTATTGTCTAATAGATGCATGCAATAATTACCATAGGATCTATTTTGCATTTATGATTGGATGTATTTTTCCGTTGTTGCGGAGAGAGATATGTTCCATACTGGTCTTTATATTGCTTCAATAGATGATGATGAAGAAACCATGTGTACCATTGAATACCTTCCTTTTCCAAATGAAATCCCTGCTGTGAATCTTCCCCATGCAATAATTAATACTTTCATGGTGTGACATCCAACCATTATTATTGTGAATCACTCAAATGGTCTAAGAAAGCAGAGTAACTTTTATCTCTTTCCTTTTTCTAAATTTATTTATTATTAAAAATATCCTAAAAATCATATTATTAAGTAGAAATAATCGAGGTTGGACGATATGATTGGTATGCAAACTATGGTAAAGCGGAAGGTATTGATTGTTTGGTATGCTGATATGCTGCTTATAAGACAATAAAAATCTTGTACCAATCAATTTCTCTTTTTTTTTGTTTTCTTAGTGTTTTTTTTTTCTATAGAATAATAAAAATACTGTACCAAACAATTTCTTTTTTACTTTTATTTTTTATTTTTTCAAAAACCTGATGTATTGAATGTCCATACCGATAACCCTAATCAGCACCAGTAGATGAAATTAAGAATCTTAGAAATAATTTTTTTTTAAAAAAGAAGTTCAGCTACACCATTTCAAACTATAAATGAACACGACAAACTTCTTGAGATGCAACCTTGTTGAGTCCATAAACAATCCCTCGAAGTTCAAACAGGAAACCCATACGGTTGTGAGATACGGTATTACTCTTTAAACCAATAGCAGATCACAAAATAATAACAGAAAACAATCAAGGAAAGAAGGCATCAGCCCTGATTTGAAACAAAAATCCGAGAAAGGATTGAGATCAACCATCTGATGCCATGCTCCGTGCCACAGATCCAGCTTACATGCCGCGGTACTCGACAAAGATCCAAGAAAGTCACCTGCCAAAGTTGCAAGCGTCTGAACCCCTCTACTGGATTCCAGCCACTTGAAACCGACCACCTTTGATCCTCACCATTGTGTCCTTTTCAAGCACAGCATGCTTATCATTCGAGAACATTGGGTTCTCCCCACCAACGTATTTGTGATCTCTCATCATCCTCTCCGAAAGAAATACACTACTTACCGGCCCTGATTTCAGAAATGCACCGTGCTTCAGAATCTTATCCACGGTCCCTACAAGAATCTCTCACCCTTCGCAGGTTTTTGGGTGGTGCAGCTGAAGGTCACAGGGAAGACAACATCTCCTGCGCCTATCGAGTTCTAATTGCAATGTCATCCATACGACGTAGGATGATAGCTCTATGGAGGAGAGTTCCTCTTGCATCGAGCAGTTCAGGTGAAGTTTTAACATTCCATGGCGTCTTTACCTCCATGAAAACCATGTTTATGATGGTCTGCCAGAAATCAATGAAAGATAAATCGAATCTTGATCTCGCACAAAAGTGAAGAAAAAGAGAGGCAGAGTACATACAAGCTACTCTTACTTACAAATTTCATACCAGATTATCCGAAGGTGGTGTTGACAAAACATATGGAAATACTGATTTATCTCAGAAAAGATGCAGAGGGTAAGTTTCACCATTAATAGAATTAGAATTTGAGAGTTGATAGAAAAAAAAAATACTCACACCAACAAAGGCTCGACACGTGACGGTCCAATCAGCACGAGAAGGACAAAGGACAAAGGGCAAGTGCTAAGAAAATATTTTTCTAGGTTAAACCTGCTACAAAAAGTCCATTACGTCATGAAAACCAAGAGTTCATCCTTGTCGACTACTAACTTGGGCGTAGGAGGGATTGGATCAGAGAATTTATTCGACCTCGATCTTCGTGTAAATTAGTTTTGGAGCACACGTCCAAATCCATCTCAATCTCGAGCGAGCATCCAATCCATCACATTGATCACATTAGATTTTCTTTTTTTTTTTTTTTTTTTGTCCATGCGAGCTCAAACCGAATTAGGTTGATTTGGACGTCGCCTACGTTTTCCCCATCAAAAGTAAAACTAGTGCTTAGACTAGAATAAGCTCGTTAGCACGTGTTAAAACAAAAAAATTCTAGAGCGAGAGTAGCGTTAACAAAACAAATGGAAATATCTATTTATCTCTTGCACTCCACCAGAAAATAAAACTTACAAAGAATGATGCACGATTATCTTACACTCAGTTTTCTCTCTTTGTAACACCCTTGATTTAGTCTCACATTGAAGATGAGTTAAAATCCAATGAGTGTCCTAGTGTCAAATTGGGTCTAAACATTTTGGACAAATGGTTGGCCAAGCCTCACATGCCAATGCATTTAAACTCAACAAAATTAATAGAATAAGTATATTCAATAAAATTAATAGACTAATTATCCTATCAGATCAGATCGTAACTCTCTCTAAGCACCCAGCTGCCACCCCTGCCTCTACACTCAACCGGGCAACGTTGGACTTCGATGCATTTGGACTCGGCTGGCTTAGCCAACACCACCTTTCGACTCCGCCGGATTTCGTTGCTCCTCCTCTCCATGTCTTTTACTCACACGGGGGCTGATGGTATAGAAAGATCTTACCGATGCACTATCTGCCTACAGTAGATAGTCTCCTAGTGCTCTAAAAGCCTAAAAGGGAACCCTGAAACAAGTTGACCACGTCCCACGAGTGCAGTAGCTCAATCAAACATTATAACACCACGTTGAAACGCCCCAAAGTTGAAACGAGGAAAAGAGCCACTCCTGTGTCTCGGTTGCATCCATAATGACGACTATAGTTCAATGCCTAGTCAAATGTGATGGATTTGTTTCGTTAACCACTCGCCGAGACATCCACCGACATCAATGGGCGAGGGTTTAGATCCTCAGATGTTACGCATAGAAGATCGGAAAGATCACCAAAGAGCCAGCACAGATCTAGGGTTTATCTTCAGCATGATGGGATTTCCAAGTTCTCAGATCGAAAAGAAGAGAAGGCACGGAACAAAACCAAGCCGACATTCTAGCGAGCGAACAGAGCACATCGAAACCCAAAAAATTGCAGATGAGAACGACATCCTCTAAATATGCAAGCTCAAAACCCACTTCGATCAGAGAAAGGAAGAAGATGGTGGAGGGAGGGGAGGGCGTACGGTTCGAGGGCGAGCGGAGGCGGCCGTGGAAGGAGCGTCGCTTCGGCTTCCATCTTGTCATCGAAGCCATTCCGTTACCCGATCGTCCCCGCATACCATAAACACCGCCCACAGATACAGAGCTGACCATAGAAAATATATAAAAGCCTTCGACACCCGTTTCGTCCCAAAATATCCTGCCATCTAAACCGTCAATATATTAGGATAAAAAAATATATACTGCTGATTCATATGGACGGTTTAGATGACCATAGAAAACGGATGGTTATAAATTAAGCCTTCGACATCCGTTTCGTCGCAAAATATCCTGTCATCCAAACCGTCAATATAATAGGATAGTGATATCTTTACTACTGATTCATCCCAAGTCCTTTATGGACGGTTTAGATGTGGTGAACTTCGTAGATCCCGATCCTTAATGGCGTGGCCTTTATAAAACGTTCTATTTTATGGCCCATTTTTCTAAATGAATCCCTTACGTTCCCCATGCACAGTGCAATGCGTAGAATGTGAGAAAAGAATAAAAAGTTGGTATCCGCTCCAACCATGCACCTAACTAAGACTTGCCTCGCTCACATCTCTATCATTAGTTGTGTTCGTGGTTTAAGTTTAGACCATAAGATCAGCTCTGAGCCGGTGCGATGATTGGAGAGGATCCTGGCCAAAAATGGGGAACGCTGCGCTTGCGTAACGCCGGCGTGGAGCAGGCGCGTGGGTCCCCGTCGTCAGCGTTGTGACCGTGACATCCGAGGAAGCAGTGGGTACGTACGTGTCAGTACGGCATAACCGGGCCCCAGTTCTTTTCGATAAATAGTACACGACACGTCCCTCTCGCCTTAGAATTTTTTCCCCTCGTCAAGTTCAAGGAGATCCGAGGCACTTAAAAAGGATACGGAATATACAAATGTCAAGGGGTTTTTACCCACCAATCCTTGCAAAGTTAGGAAACGATACATTTTAATAGATGTTGCTCCATATATTTTATATCCCACCTAGGTCGGAACATGTTTCAGTTCAAATAAAAACTAAATCGATTTGACGGTTCACTTGTTCCAAGTTAAATTGGAATCGACCGGGCACAGTTCACTCTCAATTCCAAGTTTTATGAAATTGGAATCGTCGTTTCTGAACCAACGATTCAAGAATCAAATCTGATGGTTTCGGTTCCGATTTCAACGGTTGGTTTGATGATTAAGAAAAAAAAAAAGCAACGCTTGTTGACATTTGACCAATCATTGAACTCAAACGATCATATCCAATGATTTGCGCCTAGCCCAACAATCAATGGAGGGGCAAATAAGTTGTTTGCCCTTCCCAACAACCATATAAACGATTATATTCAAGAGTATTTTGATCATTTTATAATTAAAATATATAAAAATTCCATTGAAAATATAGATTTGCCCCCTTCAATAGTCACTTAACACCTAGTTTTGAGAGTATTTAAAAAAAATAAAAACCTTATAAATATTTCTTAAATCTCTCGTTTATCGTACCATTGATTAAGCACTCATTGAAATTTAAACACTCTTAAGCTCCCTCTCAAGCTCTTTCTTAAGCACCTTTAAATCTTTTCTTGATCGGATGAGAAGTGAAAATTATCATTTCACTAACGATGAGCCTTTCAAAAATTTAATCATGGAAACTCAAGAAAGCCAATACATCAACGTCCATGCTAAGTCGAGCATTATTAATATGACGATCAAAATTAAGTCAGACATATTCAAGTATCACCTCAAAAAGATCTGAAACCCCAACAACTCCTTATATGTCATTTGTAAATATTATACCAAGTTTTCAAGTAAAAAAAAATGAATGAATGATATGAAACATTCAAAAGTATATTGAAAAAAAAAACATCTAATGCAAGTCCACATGGAAAGGAGTCAAACATTTCTAATCTTGGCCAAGATTATGAAGTAAATACTAGCAACTCCACTATTGACAATAGCTATCAAGCAAGTCTTTAGCATGGAAAGACAAATCCTAGATAAAATCAGGTCAAACATGACTCTCAAATTAGTGGAAGCTCAAGCCGGCCTCGACGATTAGACAAGGGCGATGAAATAAATGAAAGCAATAGATCATCTGCAAAAAAAAGGCATCCCTTTGTTTGACCGAGGGGATTATCAATCAAAAAAATTATGATGGTGATTAATTTTTTATAATTTTACTCAATTTTATATCAAGTTTTTTTTTGCTATATCTTTACACATTTAGACTAAAGTCATTATGGATATACATTAATTTTTTTAAATTTAAAATAAAATTATGATTTTTTTTTTATTATGTCTTTAAAAAATTACTTGTAGTAATTGAGTTATATATGGATATACATCATAAAATCATTTTTAAAGATATTAAAATAAAATATATAATTTTCTAATATTAGAGCATGTACCTAAGCTTTTTTCAAAAAAAAATTTAGCTAGTATACATACATACAAAGTCGATACACACATATGTATGTATGAATATATATGTATACACATATATATATACACATATATATATCAACATAATATTAAAATATATACATATATATATATATAATATATATATACATACATACATTTTCATACATACATATATAGTATACATAAACAATATATATATATATATATATATATATATATATATATATATGTGTGTGTGTGTGTGTATATATATTTTGTATATATATATATATATATAAATATATAAATATATGTATATATATGTGTATATATATATATATATATATCACACAGTAAGCTTTAATTCAAATGGATATATAAAAAAATCACTGAATTTGGTGGGACAATTCACAATTGCCCTGATCCAAGATCTAATAATTTGAGGAAAAACTAATCTTATATGCATGAGATAGCATTATGTAGGAGCCAAATTTTCACTGTGTGTTAACTATTTGCAATTCTAGGGCTAAAAATAATTCAATAAAATAATTGAACCAAGATGAACTTCATTTGAACCTGACACACTATGGGGAAGACACAAGTGTTGGTCCTGCCAAATACCAACCTTAGCTCAAGAAATGACAGATAAAACTGGTTTGACCTGGTATATAGGCCCACCTTGAGCAAGATTTACCATCCATCCACGGTTGCTACATCCTTCAGCATTTCCTGGAACCGAAATTTATGGATTTTGCACCGTCAATGCAAGCAAAGGCATAAACAACTCCATGAACTCTTCAGAATCTGATTTATATGTCCACAAACTCTGTTCCAGTGATATGAAGACATCAGTGTCCTTTTATGGATCAGCAACAGTTTACTCCAGCATTTATAGTGCTTACCTTGTTCAATTGGTGGTGCTTAGGATCAATACCCTGCAGCATGAGAAACTACACCATCATAATTAGCTGTTCAGTGCTAGAAGATTTTTCTTCTTATAACAAGTGATGTGTTTCCTCCTTATCTAAATAATTTTCATTTTGATAACCTACATAAAAGGATTTTGTGACAAGTACTCATGTTTCATGTCCTAGATAAATTTAAGGAAGATACAAGTTGATAAGTAGCAGCCCTCCATTTTCTCATCCACTGAGTTATAACATGGTATATGAGAAATTATAGTACAAAGGACTCACAAAGCAACACTAATGAGGTATGTATGCTTATTCTTTACATTTTACATCATTGACATGGATTCTCCAGCTATTCATTTGTGACCAAAGCATTAGGCTTCATTGTTATTTCAAGGAATACCAGAAAGTCTAGCTCAAGCTTTTTTTTTACATGTCACGATTGTGGTCAAGGAACCATGTCAAAAAAACAAAAAAAACAAAACAAAACAAAACAAAACACTTAATTTGTAAACACTGATTCATCGACGACTGATAATGGTATGAAGAGATGATATCCTTAATAAATTATCCCAGTAATTGGAATATCCATAGTCTAAAATATCAAGCTTTATATATCAGAAAAAAGTGGCCTAGATTGGCTTCTGACATATACCAGTGACAAGAAGTTAATACATCAAAAAATAACAAATAAATCAAGTATTTTTTAGTATGCATTAAGAGTATATGGAACTTCTCATACAAGAAGATTAGACAAAATTCACCAACCAAACTTGCAATCTGCAACAGCCAAACCAAGGGAAGAAGAGATCCTACCAACACATCTAAACAACTTAAGAAGTAGTGATGGGCTTAAGGGAAACTCATGGAAGACCGAAAAATCTTTTAAACCTGATCAACAACAGAATGAAGGATCATTAACAAGTCCGGAACAAGAAAGATGCATCCAAGAAGAGATTACTGCTACCAGGAGCCAAGTCTGGACATGGTGTAATAATGTGTACTAATGATTCCACTGACAATTAGGTTAGACACTTGCAGATGGAGTTACCAGTTCAGGACAAATTGGGAAAAATGTTTCACAGTTTTAACCTGCCAAGCTTATGAATAAAGTAGATTAGGAATGAAGTATAGTAAAAATAAGAAGAGATCAATATACAGCATTTGCATTACAATAGCCAAGGGAAGAAATGATGATCATGAAGCATACATTTTACAGATAAATCTTCCTTCAATCCTAAGGATCAAAAAGTAAGAGAAGAAACGTTTACGTTGTTCCTAGAAACTGAACTGTTTGACTTTAGAACCCTAAGGCACATATCCCCATTTCGCGAAAAAGATGCACAAAGAAGACTGAAGAAAAATGAACTATTTTCACAAACAAAATCTGAAATGTATCTATTAAACAACTCCAATATTTTTCTTGAAATTGCACTACAGCAGTAGGATTTTATACCATGATTTAGGTTACTGGCATCCATATTTTGCAGTCCCTACAAAAATTTGCTCATGAAAAGATCAAATCGATATCCGAGAAAACTAAGCAGTGATCAATACCAACCTTGCCGCCAGACCCTATTGCTTCCCCCCGCTTAGCCGCCGCCGGGTGCTCCGCTTCCATGGCTGCAGCACCGAATCCTGGAACCTAGAAGGCGTTGCCAATGGCCTCCTCCTCCTCTTCCGTTTCAGGACAGCTTCAACTCTGATATTCGGATCTTCCTTACTCATATCGATGCCGTCTTGCTTCCGTTCCTCCTGTCCAACTCCATCGCCATCAATGTCCTCCATCTGCAAAGCTGTGTCCCCAAAGACTTCAATGACAGCCAACACCAAGAGGTCGAGGCCTTCGCAACGGCTCGAAGAATCATTCGAAAGAGGGGAATTCGATGGAGAAGACAGGGGCGGGGTGGGATTTGGATTGGAACTGGAGCTCAAAGGTGGAGTCTCTGAGGCTCGAATTCTCATTTGGAATGGCTTTCTTCGGATCGGAGGACTCCGGAATAATTGGTGCAGGAGAAAGATGAGACTTTGGAGATCCCGATTGGGTTGGAATTGGGTGAGGAGATCGGAGAAGGAAGCCGAGGCCGATGGAAGATTCAGACGAGCAGCAGCGAAGCCGAAGGGTGGAACAGATGTGCTTTATTCGCATGCCGCAGCGTTGGCGGCGACGGCCCGTCTAATGTTGCTTCTGTTTTTGGTGTTTCTGTTTCTGAAAACAACAAATGTAAGCTCGGTTTTCTCTCTTCTTTTTAAGAGTACGATGGAGAAAGATAAGAGAATTGTAAGAACAAAGAAATTTAAAGAAAAGAGTTACTAATTTTCGTGTCTTGGCTTCTGAATTTTTTGGAACCAAAAGGTTATTGTTCTCGAAGATTTTTAAAGGGAGAAACAATTTAAAATTCGATGAATCATATTCGTACTATTTGATACATGGATAGGGTTTGGACACAATGTCCACTTGCTTGTCACATGTGAGTTCAGGAGAAGCAGTTGGTAGAGATTAGAATTCTCCCTTTGATGATACATATGGGTTTTTTTGTAATAAGGTGTTGAAGTGATTGATGGAGTGAGATTAGAATTCTCCCTTTGATGATACATATGGGTTTTTTTTAATAAGGTGTTGAAGTGACTGATGGAGTGAGATTAGAATTCTCCCTTTGAGTCAACATTCGTGTCGTATCGGCTAAATTAATATAATATATCATGTTATCAATATATCATGCTCCTCATCTCAAATGCATAAAGGAACACAATGACATTAAACAAAATTTGTGTCTCATTGTAATTTTTTTCACGATTAAAGACACAAGAACCACTTGTTCTCATTTGTAAAGTAATGCTTAGTAAGGATAAGAAATATATCATTACTTTTAGGTGTTAAAAATAAAAATTTAAGGAAATATTTAAGAAACCATGAACGTTGAAATCACCACCGTCCCTCTTGCGTTCACGGTCGCTTATTTATTTTTCTTTTCCAGTGGACAAAAATTACCGTAAAATAAGAATAATCAGCGGCAGCACGTGCTAACGACAGGGATATTTCAGCGCGACGATCGGGTCAAAGTCTGCACGGTTTGACCGACGGAAGGCCGAAAAAGCGGGAGGGAAGGAAAGCTGGTGGGCGCCCGCACGCCTCAGCCGCGCTCTGCTGCCCGAGGAAAAGCCGGACCTGCTCGCCGCGGCCTTACACGGCGCTTCTCGCAGACGGCCGCTGGCTGTTGTCTACTTTGCACTTTTAAGTCGGCAGTTCGCATCTCAGCGCCTTCATCGCTCGTGTCGTGGAGCCCGCGACACACTTGGTGAGCCACTTAACTGAGACAGAAAGAATCTGTCGGCCATTACCGATCAAAAGAGAAGAAAGGCATGCTAGTGAGTCGGACGGGTTAACCCGGCGATTCGATTGACGAGCCCGCAAAAGTAGTCCCATTTTCTCTTTTTCTCGTAAATAAATTGATAAGAACTGTACAAACCCGAGAGAAGGGTTAAAAAAAAATAAAAATAAAAAAACCAAACGGTTAAAAAGAGAAGAAGGGCGAGATGGGCCGTCGGATCTGTCTCAGAAGAAAGGAGCGGGTAGATTTAGATCAAAGGGGAAGGGCTGCTTCTGCTTCCCCGCCTCCACCTCCGCCTCCGCCTCGTCTTCCACCTTCCTCTCCATGGCCGCCCCCAGCGCCTTCTCCATCTCCTGGTCTCCCCTCGTTGCCACCTCAACCGTTCCCAAACGGTACCCCAACAACCGAGATCCGCCGCCCGCCAGAGCCGGCGGAAGGCCGATGGTCAGATCGCGCCCATCAAGCGCCGGTCGCCAGCGTGGCACTGCCGCCCAACTAATCTGCGTCGCGGAGGACTGGATCCCGTGGTCGCCAGGGCAACCGAAGTTGGTTTTCGCCTTGGGCCCACGGAGGCTGCGGGCGGCCTCGTCGTAGGCTCGCGCCGCCTCCTCCGCCGTGTCGAAGGTCCCCAGCCACTTGCGTGTCTTCTTCCACGGGTCCCGGATCTCCGCCGCGAACCGCCCCCACGGCCGCTTCCTCACCCCTCGGAAGTGCGTCTCCCTCACCTCGCGATTCAGCACCGCCGTCGATCCCTTGTTCTCGGCGGCAGTGGCGGCGAACCCGCCCTTCCTCAGCCGCAGCGTCTCCAGCGCCATCGCTCCGAGAGGATTGTGAGGGGGGAACAGGGATAAAGCTGGGTCAGTTATTTATAGCGGAATAGACGGACTTCCTTTCTGCTCGACAGGTATTCGGCTTAATTCCCGATTTATTCGCCATTTATTATTTTGTTTTAAATTATACACGGACGCCATTAATAAGCGTGCGGAGGCGTTCGCGTGGGCTGCCTACGCGCATTCCATGGACGACGGTAAAGTGGGGGGGGCGCTGCGGGGGGACTTTGCTATATTTCCTATTATCTCATTCGGCGTTCATACCTGCGTTATTATTGGAAGAGTAGGCGGGCTCCATCTGTGCCTCCCACAACGAGACACGTGGGTGAGGATTTATCAGAAGCGAGGTACTATTATGTTTATAACGGGCATCGACCAAGGGAAAGGAGCGGGACGACGACCGCCGTCTGTCACACGGCTGGCGTGGTGGGGACCATGGAGCTCCCGGAGTTTGGATAAAGAAGGGGAAAATTGAAGTACGCCGTGATCCGGAGCACGTGCGCGGAGGACTACGATGTGGGCCACTCATACGTAAACAAAGGCGAGGGATGGAACCAAAATGGAATAATTAAAGTACGGGAGGCGCGTCCTCCGGGCTCCACGCGAGGGCGCAGAGAGGGGAAGAAAAGGGATTAAGAAGAAAACCGGTTCACTACCCAATTAGCCGCCCCTGAACGGCGTACCTGTCTTTTGATCGGAGGCACCTAGGTGGGCCCATTGAATTGACAATAATGATTATTAAACAACGTAGAGATTGGGGAAAGCAGGAAAGGTCGGTGTCGTGTGGTGCTATGGTGGTGCATTTTAAGATTCTACTTGCCGTTCTGAGGATGTACATGGCCGGTCTGCGACTCGATGTCGGCAAGCGTACAGATTGGATTTAATTAAGCCACTTAAACCACGTTCTGAGACCGTTTGTAGACCTTAGACGCGTATCCAAGTCGGATTGCGGATCGGTGTCCAAATAGTTACTCGGATTCTGATCTTGTCATTTTTAATATGAGATAATAAATCGATAGAGGGTCATTTGTAGGAGCAAGACTATTTTAGGAATTGATATCATCTTGGGACCCAATTTTAGGGTCGTTCCCAGTAGCGTGCTCTGCAGTGGACCCCTCCGGTGGTCCCAGGCTAACGGGTAACGCACGCAGGAAACAGGTAAGTTTGACAACTCAAGTGGCAAATGTGGTCCACCGAGCGCTCCTCCCTCTTTAATGCTCGCTGCAAGATGGCCCTCTGGCTTAGCCTACGGGCATTTTCCGGCTTTTTGAAGACGCGACTGGGCCTCTGCAAGTCGAGTTTTAATCACACCACATTAACGATGCCTTAATATTTGTTCGGTCGTCACATGCGCTCACTTGGCACGAGGGGAAGAAGTTTCATTTGCTTGCACTTGAAAAATCTTGAGACGGTGTTGGAATGTCCAGAACAAGATCATTCTTTATGGAGCTGTCATGAATGTAATTATTTGACTATTAATTCTAGTTGGATATGGCAAGTTTATGCAAGCAAGTTCGGGTAGAGCCTTTTCCTTTCTCCTTTTAATCAATCAAAATCATTCGTTTCCAAGGTAGTGTAAACGGGTACAAGCAAGGAGTACCAAGATTCATGCTGACAATTGGAGTTTCACAAATCTGAAGCGCTCAGAGGGGAAGGAAAGCGAAAACAGAACACTTATTCTATGCTGTGACATTCTCCTCATCCATGTCAGAAGCACCGACAGGAAGCCTCGTGCTATTTACAGTAACAACTAGCAGCACCGGCCAGATGCTAATTCCCTCCCCCATCACTCTTCTGCTTCAGTTGCCTCTCGAACTACTTTGTTGGTAGAGACGAGGTGATTAAAATTCTCCGTCTTTCCAAGCAGTATCTCAATCTGCATAATAAACAAGGACAAGAACATGTTACAAACCCAACAACAATGGGGATCACTTTGATATATTCGTGTCGCAGAGTCGGCACCTTGGCCTTCCGAACTAGGCGGCCCTTGGCTTCATCTTTGGTGCCGACCGTTGAGGTTTGGATCTCTGCACTCATCAAAAGGTAGTTTTGTGAGCGAGTTTTAATTTCACACAAGGGATTAAGGATTTGGTTCCATGTTGTGTGCTCACTCTTCTCGGTGGCAAGTCCATTGTTCTTCAAAATCTCGGCCACAGTGACGACCGTGCCAATTGCTGTTGTAGAAGATTTTGCCAAGATCAAAAGAAAACACAAATTTGCTGAAATATCTCCTTATTTTAAGAACATGTGATGAAGGGTTAACATTGCTAAGAATTCGGGAGCAAGATGTGCAGAACTGTGATAATAATTAGCAATTTCAGTGACAAGAAATAAGCTGAGTGTTCTTTTCACTTTCTGACTTATTTCCTCTCATTTCGTTGGAACTTCCAAAATGAAATGATCGGAGGAAAAGAAAGAACAGAAAGAAGAGAATATATCTATCTGTGAAGGACCGGATTGAGTTAAAAACCATTACCCATGCCTAGCGCAGAGAGCTCAATCTCATTGTGCTGCTGCATATACCTCTGCAGTCAGAAACAACCGAAGAGGATTACAAGATATTCCACATCAGAAACACACAAAATTCTACAAGGATGCAACAGATTTCTATAGTTGAATCAAAAAGGAAATGACAAGAAAAATTATTGCAGAATACAGGCCAAAGGATCCAAGATTCTGTTCCGGCAAAAACCACCAAAAGACGAGATTGAATCTCATCCACCGTAGACCGATTCCATCGATAAGATGACATCAAAAGAACACATCAGAATACTGATTCCCCTAAAGAATCACACAGAGACATCAAATTAGGTGCACATAGAAGGATCTCCATTTTTTGACTTCAAGAAACCCACAAAAAGAACAGCAAAGAGAAAGATCCAACGCTATGCCGCATCAAGAAGGGCACAAATGCTAATCGAAGAAGCAAAACCCGCGAGTTCAGACTACATCCGAAAAAAATCTGAGATAAGATCGAAGCCCTGATTCCACATTGAGGCGATACCTTGGCGAGATTGACGTAGAAGAAGAGCGGCTTCTTGTTGGTGGAGACCTGGATGCGGTTCCGCTTGCTCCGCCCCACCGCCACCACCTCCGCCGCTGCCGGCTCGTTTACGACCGCCGTTGCCGTTGCCGTCGCCGTGGCCGTTGCTGTCGCCATCTCTCTCCCTTTTCTTCCCCTCAGCTCTAAAGGAAACAATGGCGACAACCACGCCACGAGCGCGCTTATATAGAGGTCGATGGACCAAACACTTTCCGCCACGTGGTCAAGCGATTTCTTGGCGGTTAACGGCCGCAGGATGGCAGTTTCGTTGGTTGCAATTATTCGCATGACGAAATTGACCCTCATTATTTGATTCAACCCGAATCGAAACTAATCGGGCCGGCACATATCGATTCGACCAAAGAGCGATATCGGACCAAATTTGACTATTTATCAAAATCGATATCAGATTAATATTTAGAAGATTATTTTATTAATGAAATATACTTGACTTGACTTGTAAATTGAAAGTTTTTGGGAGGATTTCATCGCAAGACTCCTCCCTCGAGTTGTTGTCATGCGGTACTACTTAGTTCGAGGGGGATTGGATGGTCCTCCTCTTGCCTAGCATTACTATTTTTGTGTCATATAAGATCCGATTCCCATGGTGTTCATATGTCAGATGCTTAATTGTTTGCTCAACATAGTAAAATTTTGGATATACAAATATTATCATTTATCCTCGTCAAAAATTAGATAGTAGGTAAAATTTTGCCTCCTACTAGTAGTACATGAAGATCTCATGAATACAAAATATATTATTTTATTCTTCTCCCTCCATAGATTTAGAATAAGTAGTTTGTCTAATAATTTATATTCATATTAAAGATTTTAGTTATATGATTGATAATCCAAAAGTCTCAGTTATTAGCAAAGGATCAAATGTATTTATAAGGCATCATAGTTTTAAGATAAGATGCATAAATCAATTATTTCTTTATTAACTTTGTTGAGCTCAAAACAGTAGTGGGACATCCTCGTCAAGGTCTTAATATAATTTATTTATTGACTTTGTTAAGTCTAAATCACTAGTCAAAATATTTAACTTGAAATTAACAATAGTACACTCATCGTACTTTATGAATCAATTAATCTTAATCCACTTCCAATGTATAACTAAATCGAAATATTAGAATATTTGATTTAGCATATGTAATAAAAGCTATGAGGAGAGGTTTGAGATGTGTAGTATAAATCTCTATCCTTAGTGCTTAAAAAATCATTAAAAATTAACTAAATTTTATTGTAAAGTAGATTTTTGAGAAGCAGATTTCAAATTATTATTATTTATTGCTGCAACATCTTATTCTTCAGTTGATGAACTTCTGTGACAATATCAGCATCATCAACCTTAAAACAATAAATACTAACTGTGAATTGGGTTTTAAAGAATTGGGGTGAACAAGAATTATTTTGATGGGGAAAAAAAAAAAAAACCACATCCCTTCCATCCTTTTAGCAGGCTTTTGCACATATATATGTTTTACCTTTTTCTTCTTTTTCCTTCTCTCTACTGATATGTTGGTTTATCCCTTCCATGGAGTAGCAGCTTGAGGGAAAAGTTACAGCAATTATTCCAGGATGCATGCCATCTTATTAATCAAGCCCAAGCACACAACAGGACACAGAAGTACAGGAGAGTTTGGGCATCTTGGCAAAGATAACATGAAAGCTCAAGCACACTGCAGTTTACCTCCATTGCTTAGATAAATGGTGCAGTCCCCTCCAGGAGCAAAGCAGCAGTTGCACACAGGGTTCAGCCTCTCACCAGCAGTGGAGTTGCAGGTCATGTACTCTGCTTGCACACAGAAGAGGGGACAAACCTTGGCTTCAGCGCAATATTGGATCCATCCAAACATCACAGTACCTTTGCATCAAGACAACAAAACAAAGGGAAACTAGTGAGCAGTGTCTTCATCCAACATAGCCACTAGAAGCAAAAGAGCATTAGAAGAAGCACTCAGCTGAGGATGAAATACCTGACAACAAGAGAAGAATTGCAAGAGGAAGCTTGGTGGAAGACATTCTTGATGATGGTCTTTTGCTAGAGGGATGTTGTGTGTGTGTGTGTGTAGGTGTCTCGATAACATGCCTAATCACCCAGCAATCTCATAGCAAGAAAGTCAAAATTGGACAGAAAAGAAAGCTTTGCCAAGCCTCTGACTTTGAACTCTGCATCATGTTCCATTTCATACGAAAGAAAGGGAACATTGTCTTCATAAATAAGGCCATTTCAACTATGTCAAATGTTTCTTTCTCATACACCTCATGTCAAATGTTGTGTGTGTGTGTGTAGGTGTCTCGATAACATGCCTAATCACCCAGCAATCTCATAGCAAGAAAGTCAAAATTGGACAGAAAAGAAAGCTTTGCCAAGCCTCTGACTTTGAACTCTGCATCATGTTCCATTTCATACGAAAGAAAGGGAACATTGTCTTCATATATAAGGCCATTTCAACTATGTCAAATGTTTCTTTCTCATACACCTCATTTCACTCGGTGTATGCATCCACACTTGCAGCACATTGAGACTTGAGAATAGAATGAACAGATATGTCTCGACTTTAGAGGGTATATATGGTGTGGTTCAAAACCAGATTTATGTGGAAAGTCAAACTAAGAGTAGTCACTTTGTTTGTCTGATAGCATAAGTCAACATTCAGAAGATATGCAGATCTTTAGCTCCATATCCAGTTAGAAATTATCCAACCTCAATGAATGAAGATCACTACCTCCTGAAGCATAAAGGAGGCCCAAATGACAATGCCATCTCTGTTTCCTGTCAGATCGAGAATAACAAGAACTTCAAGTCCTTGTTGCTTGAAACTGTCATCAGAGAAGTCAAAGTCCTACTTGATTATTTCTTTAGTCTTTTGAATAGTGAGAAAAATTATGTCAGCAAAATGATGATGTCTAAAAATTTAGACTATTGAATCTTTATTTTCTCTGAATTGGCAGACCTCCATGACCATGAACTGACGCTGAGTCTTTATGTTGTTGCTGTTTTGCTGGTGACTGATGATGGAAGGTAAGAAACTCAAATACGAGATCCAACTCCAAAGAGAGGCCAAAGGAGGTGTGCTTCCCGACGCAAGTGAGGAGTTGATGGTGATGTTGACTTCAATTCCATTCATCTTCTTTACAGTTCGTCAATGTATGTTGCGTATTGGTTCTTAATTTTTCCTCAAATATATCAAGTTTGGTGAGACGTAATGCAAACTTATGGAATGGTATAGCGAAAGGTATCGATCTACATGTTTGGACGTCCGCACTTCATTTGTCGTATAAGGATCGGTGGATACATACTTGTCCAACAGTATTTTAATCTTTGAATACGGCATAAATTAAATTTAAGTTTAATGTATATATATATATTATTGTAAAATCTAAAAACTTGCGTATATGTCATTTTATTTAATGTCCGTCAGTGTTGATTGAAATTCCATATAACAGTAATACCTTTAACATGTTTTAGATTTTTATGTCTTATATTATTTTAATATGTGTTAAACCTACGGATGAATGTCATATCAAAGTCCATATTTTTATTTATTTATGCATGCATGTCATATCAAAATCTGTAAAGACAAATGTATCATTTTCAAACTATGCTGGTGAAAACATCAAAATTTTCTACTATGAAACGATAAGAAAATAAACAAATAGAATAACAAATACCATATGATGAGGATGAGGGCTAGTTGACGAGAACGACAACTAGGGAAAATTTTATCTTTTAGAAAATAAAGAATGTTATATGAGAATAAATAAATAAATATTAATAAAAATAAATTAAAAGGTTTTTTTAAAAGAAATCTTTTGAAATATGCAAGTTTTTTTTTTTTTTTTTTCATGGTTTATAAGTATTTTTAAAGATTGCTTCAAGACTTCATTTAATAGTATAATATAAATACTCCTTAATGGAACTATCTACCAAACAAGAATTTGCTGCGGCGGAACACGGTCGGGCATAGCCCAACCACGAACCCAACCTCTTGATCTAAACCCCATCACCGACGCCAACCCCATCACGAGCATAACCAAGCCGGCACCACGAAGGAAGAACCTGCTCGCCAACCCTACCCTTTCTTCCTTCCCTCCCTCGCTCCCTCCCTCTGCCCGCTGCTCCGCCCATGCTCCGACTCATTTCACGGCCTTCCGCCGTCATCGCCGGATTGGCCGCCGTGCCCTCCTTCGCTCCTTGCGTTCTCTGTTCCCTCCGAAACCGTCGTTTCGCCCCCCGCCTCGTTCGTGTCTCTTCTTCCACCTCTGACAGCAACGCCCACCTGCAGCAGCAGCATGGCAATGGAGATTCCTCCAAATCGGTCACTCTCCCCCTCCCTACCTGCATCTTTATTTCTTTGATGTCCTTATAACTGTTTGATGTTTCTATTAGCTTTGCGAGTTTCTTTGCTTAAATTCCGTCGTACGATCGCTATTGAATGGTGCTGTTTTCACCGATGGTTGTCACACGGGTCTTGCTAGTTTTAAGCAGCAGTAGCATTATAGAATGGTTGATGGAAGTCTGATTTGAGTCGTCGATGATTATTTTTCCCAGTGTCGTTGCCCATCTAAATTAGGGTCGGAATTGCGTTCTATACGTTAAGCTTGGTATTGGCTCGGGGTGATCTTGGCTAAGGCAACCGATTCAGACAAGAAAGTCACCTAGCGATTTTGGGCTACTTATTTAACCGTTTTAAGGTGCTCAATGGTTGATATCATAACTTCGAACAAAATCTTGTGTAAGCGTACGAGAAACCATGACACCTCAAGTAGATTGGCTATTTGTGATCATCATAATTGTTTCTCACGGAGAGAACAAGAAGTATTGAGCAAATGCCAGTACGTTATTTGAAAAGACTTGTTTGGAGTCTGGACCAAGTGTAGGTTACCAGGACTTGCTTTTCTATAAGATATGTTCTTGACGGTATTAGAAGTCTTGATTGTCCTGTTGATGTATCTACTTAATATAATAACTTCAATATCGTGCTTGTCCCTTCATTCTTATCTCAAATTTGTGTGATCTTGAATATTTCAGAGCTCTGTGAGATCTGGTTTGTATCTGGTTGCAACACCAATTGGCAATCTGGAAGATATCACCTTGCGGTAAGTGTTTTGGTTTTGTTTATAGATTACTCTTGTTTAATGCATCTAGAGACCTTGTTTACAGAATTTTTAGTAACTTACATTATTTAATCAGCTAGCTCCATATATGAGCATTTAGTATGGTTACATAGAGAATTTGAATTTTGAAGCTTAGTTATAGTTCCTAATCCCTATTGAGAAGGTCAATTCTTTGAATTATGACAGTATATAAAAAAAGAATATATGGAATGCAAACTTTAGAAGCTTGGAATGTAGGACAACTTTGAATTTGGAAAAATTGAAGAATGCAATAAAGTACCAGATATCAAAAGTTTTCATTACCTTAGATCTTCCTTACTGGCAAGAAGGGGATTATGCAACACAGTTCATATAATAATGCAGCATCATTAAAATAGAGGGATGCATCTATGTGGCTTGACTTTAAAACTTAACTATAAAATTAACATGTCATGTGGTTTATAATTTGTTTACGAAATAACTTAACAGCTTGGGTTGCTATGATGAGGAAATGAGATTTAGGTTGGTGTTACGAGGGGCAAAATGTAATGTTTTATTGTTTCTGATGGTGTTGAAGGTATGACCACTTTGTTTGAGCCTTCTTTAACAAAAATAATCAGATTTGCCAATGAGGAATAAATGGAAGATGGAAAGAAGTAATGTTTGTACATGTAGAAATATTTTAGTTATGCTGATGCAGACTAGCTACTCATTCCATGTTAGTAAGATTAATTGTAGATGGGTCCATATGACATATATGTGTAGAATTTTGTAAATTTTTTCTTTAATCTATGAAGAAATGTTCCTGTTTTGTTTTGTTTTTTTTTGTTTTTCTTCCAAAAATGAATATCCTGTTTTGGTTCTTATCAGCCGATCTCTTATTCTAGATTCCACTGAGTTGCAGGGCAATACGTATCCTTAAGTTTGCAGATATTATACTCTCTGAGGATACAAGACATTCTAGGAAGTTGCTTCAGTACTACGGTATTAAGACACCACTTGTGAGTTATTGTTGCATAGCATCTAGTGGTTTTTGTAGTTATGATCATTCTGATATATTTGATCTGCAGATTACATATTGTCGATATTTTTTTTTCTAATTGTCAAACTTAGATTTGCAGATTAGCTATCACAAATTCAATGAGTCTGAGCGTGAAAGTTCAATATTACAAAGGCTTCGACAAGGTGAAATTATTGCACTAATTAGTGATGCTGGTACTCCATGTATCAGTGATCCGGGTATGGAACTGGTGAGCTGTCCTTCTAAAGATTTTCTTGATTAGAAAAATAGGGATTTGTGGTGATACACAAGTCTCTTGAATCTTGACAGAGTTTGTTCAGACATTTTGAAAAAAATCTTTACTACTATTCAACAATTCAGTCAATCGTTAGAGATCACATGTATACTTGATGGTAATTAATGACATACATATGCACACTTGTAAATTTGGGAAGTACAATGTTCAAATATGTTGTGATGCTATATTATCTCTCTCTGTAAAAAGGGAGGGCTGCATAAATTGACCCTCTCTATACCCCATAGTGGGGGAACCTCGTGCATGGTGTTCACCCCTCTTTAGTTTGTGTTATATAAGCAACTTCAGAATATGAAGTATTGACAGGGATAGACATTGGTACTCTCTGTATCATATTTACAATACCATGGCATTGTTAGTTTTCTTTTTTCTGAGATTCTGGTGTTGAGTCTGTTGACATAGATTTCTGCATCCCTTGAGCTAGAAAGCACCTCTTCCTCCCCATGGTCTCTTGCAAGCACCAAATTTCTCCCCTCGTGCTTTTTGCATGGTAAAGATCAGCAAAGCATGACAAAGCATGTCAACATGATCATGCCAATCATTTGATCAATATGATGGCTTTCAGTGGATAAGAATTTCTCACCTTCCAACATAGCCACAATTTTTATCAGAGACTTGATATCTCATGCATATTACTGTCATGCATTGATCTAATCATGTGTAACCAATATTGATTTTGACATATATAAACAGTGGCCAAATCTGTTAATCAACTGGCCTGATGGAATATTTGTTGTAACCAATCTAGATAGAAATTGGAAGTTATATGAATGGTAACCACTGATTGAAGCATCTTAATGCAGGCAAAGATACGTGACAATGATAATATCCCGGTTATAAGCACAATTGATATTGTTGTATGTAAACAGTGGCTAAATGTGTTAATTGATCGGTTTGATGGAATACTTGTTATAACCAATCTAGTGAGATATTGGAAGTTACATGAATGGTAAGTATTGATTGAAGCATCTTAATACAGGCAAAGGTATGTGTCAATGAGAATATCCCTGTTATTCCTATTCCTGGGCCATCTGCTTTGGCTTGTGCTCTTTCTGCTTCTGGCTTGTCCACTGATGAATTCAAGTTTGGTAACTACCCATGTGTCTTTACTGTTTAAAATTAATTTATTTTTTTAAGGGTTTCATCATAACACTTGGTTCTAATAATTCTTTTGATGTGCAGTTGGATTTCTACCTAAGCATGCTAGTTCAAGAAGAGAAAGACTTCAAGTTTCTGCTGTTGAAACTGCAACGCAAGTATTCTTTGTTCCTCCACATAAGCTCCATCAGTTTCTTGATGAAGCCTCTTTAATCTTTGGGGAATCAAGGTAGATAACGCATAAGAGAATTTTACTTGAAATGATGATTTTACAATCTGTTTACCTGTTGATGTTTGCTTGATCGGTGTGTTGTATCTATACCTTCCTTTTTGTGTAGTGTCAAATGTGCATTTTCAATGCCTGTTGATGGGAAAGCTACAATATTTTTACTGTATATTGTTGGTTGTCATTCATGGATTAAAATCTTGGTCCGATTCCGATTGACAGTTGGACTGGTATGGTATTAGTATGAGGTTGTGCACAAATACATATGGGTTACTACCAGTTGGTACCACTCGAACCAGAGAGAGAGAGAGAGAGAGAGAGAGAGAGGAAAATAAAAGCCAGTAGTAGTAGGAAAACAAAAAGTTCTATCTGTACGCAACTAGAGTTAGTCAGTTTCGGCCAACTTTAGCCAACTTGATAGCCATAAAAGATTAAGCAAAGGAGAGTAGTAGGAAATTTTTTTTTTTCCCAAAAGAAAACAGAATGTATTACTTCATCAAACAAGTTTAAAAATCCCTTTTATCAGAGCACATCATAACATTCAGTTCAGTGGGCTAGTCCCCTTTCCAGTTATTGTCTTTCCTATTAAGCCCAACAGAGTTAGTTATGTAATTAGCCAAACGGTTTCCTTCTCTATGTGCATATGGCAAATAGTATTCCACAGACGTATCCAGACTACAGCATGTCTCTAATTACATTTATAGTGTCCAAGGAGAGGCTTTCTCATTGTTTAGTATATGAATCAAAGCTTCAGCGTCAGACTCCACATGTATCCTTTTAAGTCCATCTATAGCTTACTCCAAGCCTTCCTTTGTAACTACTCCTTTGTTGTTGATAATTCATATGTTCTGTGTGAAGTTGCAACCAACAAACATACAAAAACCATAACTATAACAAATGATAAATCCAGCACCCAGCACCTCCCTAATAGTCTTGATTCACCAAATCATCCATATGAAAAGGACAAAGTTGAGATGGAGCAACAAAAGAAGAAGCATATGACTATAATTGTGAAACAAAGAAGTAGCTTCTATTGTGGTTGCTATTCATTACAACCATCAGATTTGCCATCTTACATCAATGCTGTAACCTGTAATGTTCAGTGTCCATCCTTTTGTGAAACAGAGAGGAAAGATATAGGGGAAGGAGGTGATATAGAGTAGCTTTTAACCTCTTAGAAAAATAGGGATGCTAACCTCAGGGGAGTAAGATTCCATCAGCTACAAAATCAATCCCAGATCTCATCATTCAAATATAGGTTCTTCTATATCTTTGGATTACTTCACACTTCATATGCATGGTCATGACGGTCAGAGAAGCACTGGCATAATGACACATTGCTATCTTCAAAGCAGCAAGGGAATAACTTTTGGCCTTTTTTTATGACATATAATTGTTATGTACTACGATTTCATCTTTCTATGATCTGATTGATTTTTGTTTTTCAGTAGACAAGTTATAGATATTGGATTTACCTGCATGGATCATTTCTTGCCATTGAGCTCTATTGAGGAATTTGGCTAGTCAAATTAAGAACCATTAAATAGCTTTTGGTGGATTCTAACTAATTTTGCTTAGGCCTTTATCTCTTCTCACTTTTTCTAATTGGTGCATCTATTGACCTCCTTTGAACAACCCTTTGGTTTTTCAAGAATGTTGTAATTAACATCTACATGTGTAAGATACACATATCCTTCCTATATGATATTTTATGTTGGAACTCCTTTGTGACCAAGCAATCAATTTTCTGTTGTTCATGATAGCTTTTAAATGAAGGACAAAAGTACTGCTTATGTTCAATGTGACTAGTTGATTTACTGTTCCAGATGCTTTTTTGATTAGCATTTTGCATAGTGATATTCCTTGGCTATGTGAAACATTATGAACAAACTACATAGTGATATTCCTTGTCTAGTCAAACTAAGAACCATTAAATAGCTTTTGGTGGATTCTAACAAATTTTGCTTAGGCCTTTATCTCTTCTCACTTTTTCTAATTGGTGCATCTATTGACCTCCTTTGAACAACCCTTTGGTTTTTCAAGAATGTTGTAACAAAATAATTAACATCTACATGTGTAAGATACACATATCCTTCATATATGATATTTTATGTTGGAACTCCTTTGTGACCAAGCAATCAATTTTCTGTTGTTCATGATAGCTTTTAAATGAAGGACAAAAGTACTGCTTATGTTCAATGTGACTAGTTGATTTACTGTTCCACATGCTTTTTTGATTAGCATTTTGCATAGTGATATTCCTTGGCTATGTGAAACATTATGAACAAACTACTCAGATGGACTTATTCTGGATTATAATCAGGTTATGTGTTATTGCACGAGAAATGACAAAAGTTCATGAAGAGGTACTCCGATGATCACTGGTTATCAATGTCGAAAATTTTCTTGGTATTATTAATCTTGCCATTCTATGACCTTATAATTGTGAACACATATTTCATGAAAGGTTGTTAACATTTATTTATACAAGCATCGATTAACTAGTTGTCAAATAGGTTTGTTCTTATTGAGATTATAGCTTCAATTTTGTAAAAAGATTGTGGGAGTGCGCACACACACACACACACATACACAGACACCGATGAATTCATCTTGTATTGGGACCTCTTCTTTTGCTCAACTTCAATTCAACTTTGTCCCAGTTTTGTTGAAGGGGCAACCCACTTTTGTACTTTGAATTGGTTAAAATATGCACTTGTGTTTTTATGGAGGACTAGATCCGACAAAAGGTGGTATGAGTGAGTGAGTGGATTAAATATTGCACACCAACATTTATCTGTTGTTGTTTTCTTAATTGCTGGTCAGTCTCAGCTCAGCAAAATGATGTAGAGAAGGGAGTCAATTACATAGAAATTGTGTCGACACTGATTAACATATTGAATGTTGTAAGCAACTGAAAGCATAATCACAACATTACCATGAAGAAGTAAAGGACATAAATGGAAAGAAGAAAAAAACAAATATGTACGGAGAGAAAGCAAGGGGACAACTGCATGAAGTTGGAAATTGCGGACCTTATTTGTGCAGAAAATACATCTTTAGCAGTTTATTTAGTATAAGATACAATTTCAGAACAGTTGAATATGCTGAATATGACATAAAATTAATTTGAGTATTTTGAATCTGATCATAAATCTCTGAAAAACCAAGTTAGTTTAGAAAAATTAGACAAACTAAGTTACAGAGCAACTTGAAATGGACATGGATACAAGGTATGATGAGTTTTAGTTTATGGTAGCTTGACACCCACTTGTTTATATATAATTATTCTCATCATGCCATGGTTCTATTTCTGGTCTGGAGTTTTAATATCTTCTGTTTGATGCACTGATTCTCAGTTTTGGCGAGGCACTTTGGGGGAAGCTAATAAGATATACTCAACTCAAAAGCCAAAGGGAGAAATAACACTTCTGATAGAGGGAAAGGCAAACACAGTCAACAATGTTCCATCTAATGACCAGCTTGAGCTTGAACTGAAAGAATTGATTTCCAAAGGCCATAGTCTTTCCATGGTAGGTATTGTACTTAAGTTGCTTTAGTTCTGAATTCTCCATGTGAGTATTTGCATTTTACAGTGTTTTTACCATATCTTCTATCAATATTATGTCTGTTTACAAATATTTTTTTACAATGTAAATTGACAGTTAGATTGGCTACTAAAGTAAAATGCAGATGAATTATTCATATATTTTCTCAATATTGTTGAAGAGTAACATGCATAATCCTAGACCTCTACATTTATCGTTCCTTCTAAGGCTAATATCAGAGTCTGGAGAGCGCAAAATTTCTCTTGTAAGATCAATACTTGACTGTTCAAGTGGTCTTTTGCTGGCAGGATGGTAAAGCCAGTATTGCTGTACCTAAAAGACAAACTACTTGATGGCAAATAAAAATAATGATATTAAGCCCTTGGCCATGTTTCATGCAGACATTTTCTATTCATGTTCAGGAGTAAAACATGATGTCTAATATTAAGAAAAGTTGATGGGACAAACATTTTTTGAAAAAAATATGACAATGAGGTGGATTTTGTTTAATGAAGGTCAATCACTGGCAATTGGCAATTTTCAGCCAGGTTCTTAATGCAAAATATTGTGGGCAAAGAGAGCAACTGCACATCCTTGCCTCTGAAAAATATAACAAAATAATGGCCGACCTTTTCAATTTTGTATTCGTTTCTTATTTTGCTTATCTACTACTTTGATCCTCTCAATTATTATTTCTCGTGTCATGCTACTTAATGATTGGACAACAGACGATCATTTCAGATATGTGCTAGACATAAATGATGTGTTAATGCTGCAATTTTGGGGGTACTAGCTGCTGCTGTATAGTTCTGGTGTGTCGGTAATGATTTGCTTGTTGTAATATATTCCTTAAGAATTGGGACAAAGCTGTCATTGGAAAAAGATAATCAACCTTTTGGTGACCAACATTCTATGAATGATTTGCAGTTGCACAAGGTCCTAAAAATGTGGTGATAAATTGATACTGTGTTGGCACACAGAAGATTGTCTCTGCTATTGGCTTACCCAAATTGATCCCCAAGTGACAAATTCCCTTGTGTCAAGTGACGCCAATGTCAACCTTCTCCCGCATCTATCTTATGCATATACATGTTGGTTTACACGTATGTTGATGGGTCTTGGATAGCCCCACCATGTAGACATTTGGTTCTGAACTGGGTCTGCTTCAATGAGAGGACTAGAGTGACAGTTGAAAGGAAGAGCTACTGTTGCTTGGGATGTGCAAGGCATATGTAAAGATGGAAATTCGAGTGTTTCAGAAGGTATGAGGTGGTAAATTCATTTCTAATGTGGCGCCTTTAAAGATTCGTAACATGAATGCTGATCTTCTTTGGATTATTTCTTTGTGCATATCCTTACTGATTAAGATGCCTCGTTTTATGTTTTCAATCATTTATATGTTATGTAAAGGACTTTCCGTTCTTCTTGCTCTTACATTAGTATGCATCATTCTTTTGTCCATGATTTGATATTTCTGAGAAATTAGTTGTTTTCTTCAGCACTATTGAACTCATAGTATGTATTTCTCAATCATTTCTCACTAATTTTGATGTGCTTTTAGGCAGTGAAACTGGTCGCTGAAGGAACATCAGCGAAAAGAAAACATGTATATGCACTTGCACTGAGATTGTCCGGAAATCAAGTGGAGCCAATTGATGATTCAGCTCAGGAATCATGAGTCGACGTATGTAAGAGTCTACTCATCACACCATCCTTCCACAAAAACCACAGCCTTGGCTGCCATCAATGTGAAGAAATTATATTGAGTCTCTTTGCATTGGCTAGCAAGTTTATGAATCATATTGATTATTGTCCTATGTAAGCACAAAAATATTTTCTCGAGAAACGGACTCAGGATATTTAAATGCTTTTAAAAAAAAAATCTTATACGCAAATTGGCACATTATTTATGTTGTGGATTTGGATCTGATTATATTAAGCTTCTCTTATATTTCTATGTGAGTTTTTAACTTGGTAGAATTACTCGTTCCAAGTTCCCACTTGGAAATTGGAAGAACAGCAAGTGCGTATTCTCTGATGCATAAAGGAAAAGGAACTCATACGGCAAGGTTTCGAGCGGACATGTAGAACCATTCCCTTCCTCCGTGCGGCTCCATGTCTGGCCTCAGGCAGCAAACGTGATCGTCGGTTCTCCTGGGCTTCTGATGTAGCGGCCCCCACTTGGCGGAGGCAATGCGCGGGGCAAGAGAGCTAAACCGTGGCCGGAACGAGATACGAAATCCCATCCCCACAAATACTCTCATTATTTATATATAATTATTTATCTTTTATTTCCTTTTAGTTATACCACTAATTATAGTCATCTTTTCTCTCATTTTCCAATATTATATTCTATAAAACTCATATTCTCGAATATTCATTTCAACATTCTGATGCCAATCATATTTTTTTTTATCACTTTTTATTTCTGACAAAATTAGGTTTTACATGCTGTACAACAAATTCCTCTTATTAGTATGTTTGGCGATTGAATTCTCCAATGTTTGTTCCAATACCACTTGTGGTGCCTAATGGCCTTCATTTGACAAATATATGCATCATGTGAATCATATGGTCATTTCTGAGTCCTCTACTGTTCCTAGTAGTGGTGAAAAGTTCTTGCCTTGTATCAAGATTGACCATCTGTTATGTGGGTGTGGGTGTCTCATTACTGACTTCTTTTAGATTATTGGCATACCTGTGGAGAGCAACCTTCCCAGTTGCTCCAGTGCCTGGTGGGGAACTCTCAAGAGTCATCTTCAATTAAGCATTTTCCCAGTTCATCAATACATGGGAACAATTATTACATGTTTCTGGTTTTGCTTTTCTGATGGAGCAGCTGAAATCAGAATGAATCAGTCACAACTCCAGCAGTAGGCCAATGACATTACTTCCTGAGGTAACTTGTGGTACATGATATGTGGTGTTCATGCAAAGAGATCATGACAGCCCAAATCTTTATGGTGGCTTTTTTGAAGTGTTATATGCAAGGATTGTGCTTAAATATCATGGTACAGTTTCCCAAAAAGACAGCTAACTCATATGTTTGGACTCATGCATTGTCTTATGGTAGATTACCTTTCTGGAGAATTCAATGCATGCAATGATTCGTCACATAAGAAAACTAATCTTCAAGCACCGTAGGCCACAATTCTATGCGGTACACCTCAGCCAACAAGGTAGATGTTTTCTGATGTGAATTGTTAATTCTCAATTGTTAAAACAGTCTGAAGTAATCAACCAGAACATATTTTTATGCTGCAAGTACACCATTAAGATCTGCCTTATGGGCAATTTTTATGTAGGAGGCACGCTTCTATTCAACTGCTGGACAGAGACAAATCGAGAACAACAAAATCTGCACATTGATTGCCTTTAGAGTCGCCAATTGATTCTGTCAATCCTTCAAACTTGTTTAAGCATACTCCACTATAAAAACTCTCATTCTTCTCTTCAACAATATCTTAAGCTACAGCTTGATGAGGTGGTAGTTGTTTGATTATGCCTTTTCTTCTAATCTGCTACTAATCCATTTTGTCTCTTCCATAATCCTTTTCCCATTTGCTGTAGTTAATGTTGAGACTTTCTGAGACAAATCTCCTGCTTTCTGTTCACGTTGCAGTCCATGGTTAAATTAATACCCACTTGTTCTGAAATGTTCTTGTTGAGTTCATGAGACACTCACAATATACAAAGCTGGCCAATCATCATGAGACAGCTTGGCATTTCATCACCAAATGCTGCCACTGATGAGCTGCCAGAATTGAATACTAAAATACTAATGGGGCAGGCAGATGCAGCCAGCAAGCAAAGAGGTATGCTGAGCAACCAATGACGTAGTTGATTAAATGGAAGCTGAGGAGGGAGTGCATTGTAATCAACACATGTCACAGCCCATACAAACAACAAAGGGGAGCATTGATTGCCAAGCTTGTGGTGGGGACACAAGCTTGGCAATCAACCTAATAATGGTGTCAATTATTCTAGATCACGGAGTGACACACCATTTACTGGAAGAAAGGGTGAGAGGAGAGCGGCTTTGTGAGTTTCTGTGGTCTGGGCTGTGGGATGTCAGCATCTTCTCCATGCTTGGGAACACAGGATGCTGAGGGGAAAGAAGAATGAGAGGGGTTGAGATTAGAGTAAAGAGGTGGGCAAATTGGTGTTTGAGAGATTAAGAGGAGGTTTAGGTCTACCAACTGGTGGTTAGGAGATAGAACACCTTAAAAATCCTCATCACCAACTGCCAAGAAGCCATTCGGAAAGTACCTCCTTTGAAGACTCACAGGTTAGGAAAAAGATCAAGATAGGGTAATCTCGCTTGCAAGATGGGATTTCGAGGTCTTGTGATGGTAGTTTGATATGAGAAAGAGGGGGGATGTTTAAACTGGTCATCAATTTGATAGTAGCAATTGGAGATGGTGATATGGGTGGCGAGATGATACTGGAAAGATGCATCATGAGGGCAGAAGAACAAAGGGGGAAGCTTTGCGTCTTTTGAATTGAGGACTTGGGATTCTTCTTGGTCGATCGGCTTCAGCTTCATGATACTGGAAAGATGCATCATGAGGGCAGAAGAACAAAGGGGGAAGCTTTGCGTCTTTTGAATTGAGGACTTGGGATTCTTCTTGGTCGATCGGCTTCAGCTTCATGCTTTCTTTCTTCCCCATCAGGAACGCAGACAGCAGCGGCTGTCGCCCTTCCCCTCTTTCTTTGACCCTTCTCTATCTCAGGTACTGGGCTTTGATATCACTTGTCTCCCTTGTTTCTTTATCTCCCTGTCGATTTCTTTCTTGTTTCGATGAGGACTACAAAGCAGCATCAGCACCATTTCAACTATCTTTCCTGTCTCTCTCTTTCCGTCTCTATCTTCCTGTCTACTTTTACTTGGAGAATTTTATATGGTGGGTTCAACATGCTTTTTCAATGATTCTCTCCCTATACAAAAGGTTCTTTTTTGAGGAACCCATCTCCTCTATTGCAAGTTTGAGTAGCTTGTGCAGAATTCTTTAGCTGATTTATTTGCTCTTAGATATTCTACTTCTCTTTCTTCTATCTGATAAGTCTTCTCATGTTCTTTGCTCTCTCTTTATCAAAATCTGATTTTTGGCTTAAGTGTCTTTTTTTTTATTTTTATGAGGCTCTTTTCGTTTCACGATTCTGTAAATTCTGCAATTTTGACATTTCTGGAATGTCGGCTGCGGTAAAAGTTATGGTCCATGGAGTTTTTGATGGTTGGTTTTGGCTTATAGGTGATCTACTAGGATCGAAGTCCTTTTGCTCACAGATACAATGAGGGTTTTTAGAGGACAATTCTTTGGGTTCTTTCCAAGGTTTTCTGCCTCTTATTTTCCCTTTATTTAGTTGTTCGTTTAGTTCAAAGAGCTCAGAATTTAAACTGAATTTGTATAATATTATTTTAATAGCTGCCTAACCTTCTGGACATTGTGCAAGCATGTAGCCTTTCTGAAAGAAACCCGGTTTTGTTGATTGTTTGTCCAGATTGAGTAAGCTTTACGAGTTTATTTATTCCGTAATTGTTGATTTAGAAGAAATTCTGGCAGGCCATCTCTGGCTACTCCTGTCAATTAATTTAAACAAATTCTGAGCTCCATCTGTTTATCCATTCTCTTCATCTAGTTTGATCTCTGTTTGTTCTTTTTTAGTTTGATTTATGTGCAACCCTCCAGATTGTATGTGATTAACTTCTCACAAAACATTGCTTTCAGTCTGATGAATTGAAAAGGCTAACAAAAAGATGATCAACACATACAGAAATTACTTTCTTTAGAAAATATAGTTCTTTTGTTGTGATCATTAGTTGTTTGTTTTTATTGTCATCATGACATATTTCATTTCAGAATGCAGTCATTTGGTCATGTTTATTGATTATTTTCTGTGTTTGAAGTTGGTCTTTGTTCAGCTCTTCATTGGTTTAATTTCTTTTATTTATTTTCAGGACTGTTGCAGCATAATTCATTTCTTCTGAAGGAGCATGAACTTTCTGCAGAGGAGTTCTTTAGATTCCCATGACTAAGGCAGTTACTATTTTGTAGCCGAAATATTGCTCTGATCTGTCATACTGTCATTTCTGAAGATCTTGCCCTGTTTAAGATCAATGAATATAAAAATGTCTACTTTCTGTTCAATGTCTAGTGACCAAAGTGGAACTTCTCCAGATTTTGGCCTGAGGGATCCAGGGCACGCTTCATATTCTGAATCACCAGGTCCTGGCAACATGATGTACCTTAGCTTCTTGAATTCTGGTCCGTATAGAGATGCAGTAGCTGGCGGTGCTCAAACCCATCAGAATCACATTGAGCTTCCTGTTGCCACCACCATCATTTCACCATACTTGACTACAGGGAATTCTGATATGGTCCCCTCATGTCTTGGCAACCATTCTAATAATGCGTGGAAGAATGGAAGAAGTGAGATGTTATTTATGCAGACAGATAGAGGTTCCATAATTGGAACAGATGATCTACTTCATGCTGATGAACCTCAGACGAGTCTGCAGACACAGCTTAGTATCATACATGGACTAAGCTTATCATTGCAACACTCAAATATTACACCGCAAAATCAAGGTTTATCACTTAGCCTTAGCACACAGATGCCAGTTCCTTCAATTCAGTATCCATCTACTAGCTCAAACATCCCCTTCATTGATTCTAATCAGTCAACTTCTGGAAATGTTGGTCCAATCAGGGAGGAACACTTTCAAACCAGAAATTTTCATGATAATGCCTCCCCTAATGGACTAACAAGTCTTACAAGGTTGATTCCAAATTCTAAATATCTTCTGGCAGCACAAGAATTACTTGATGAAGTTGTTAATGTCAGGAAGGCTTTGAAGCAAAAAACAGATAAAATCCAAAGTCTTCCTACTTCTGCTGGTACTGTTACATTTAAGGATGGTAGTGGAGGATCAAAAAGTGAAGGACTGATTGCAAACCCTCAAGAGGCCACTGTTGATTGGTCTAGTGGGCTCTCACCTCTTGGAAAGCAGGACCTTCAAAACAAGGTCTCAAATCTATTGGGGATGTTGGATGAGGTACACACTATTTTCTTACCTCCTCTTCCTATTTTGTTAATGTTTTCTAATCTTTGTTGTCTATTAGAATTTCATTAAATTTAGGATGATTGGGGAAGAAGGTTAATTTTAAGTTACTTGACGTCCTCTAATATAGGATAATTGTAAGAATGTTAATTTTAAGTTAAAAAATTGTCAAGGCCAGTTTAGTTAGATTTTATCATCATCAAAGCCAATTTAAGTTGGGAAGCTGTCATTGACTAAAGCTCATGGGAAGATATCTGGATGCTTGAATCAGAGGCCGAGTTCAATGTGTGTTTGATGCCAAAATTGGTTTTGATTGTAGTATTAGCTTAGTTTTAGCTAAAAAATATTCAGATAAGAGTTTTAAAGAGGCTTGGACTTGTTGGGTGGAACAATGCTAACAATTACAGTATTATGCAAATTGTATCAGTGAGATCTGCTTTTGGAGTGTGATCTAATTCATTGTCTTTCTTCTTTGATTAACCTGTATTTCATTTGTTTCTTTTTCCTTGCAGATTGATAGAAGATATAAACAGTATTACCATCAGATGCAGATAATAGTGTCATATTTTGATGCAATAGCTGGTTGTGGAACTGCTAAACCATACACTGCACTTGCCTTTCAAACTATTTCTTGTCATTTTCGCTGCTTGAGAGATGCCATCAATGGTCAAATTCAAGCTACAAGGAAAAATCTTGGAGAGGCAGACAACTCAAGTAGCAAGAGCGGTTTGTTATCTCGCCTTCGAAACATAGACCAACAATTAAGGCAGCAGAGTGCCTTGCAGCAATTTGGTACAATGCAACAGCATACCTGGAGGCCACAGAGGGGTTTACCTGAGTCATCTGTCTCAATTCTTCGTGCTTGGCTGTTTGAGCACTTCCTTCATCCGTAAGCTCAACTACCTTTTCTTTCATGTGGTTATTTTATATACACAATGAATGCTTTTGGATACTGATGGATACAGTATAATATGCTTTGCCAGCTACCCGAAGGAATCTGAGAAGCTAATACTGGCAAGACAGACAGGCTTGTCAAGAAGTCAGGTATACCTACTTGATTTAGGTTTTTAACTTTTGCTACGGAGCCATGGCGTTCTTTTGATGTTGCCCCCTTCAGTGCTAATGATGAGAGGAACGTACATTCTTAAATGGCAATCATAACTGCAGTATTTTTTTTCACCCAAAAGGTCTCCATTGTGATCCCTTTTCTTTTCCCATAGCTTCTCTTTCATCTCTTACATAATCTCATGTCCACATTTTACCTCTCAACTCTTTTTATCTGGAAGGAATTGTGTCTAAGATCATAGCTGTGTTTACTGCCCAATTGATTAGCTTTTTTCTTGTGCTCTAGAACAATGGACTGGTAGCAAGTCCTGTGCCAAGCATGATTTTTTTTTTTTTCATTTGTAAATGTAGTTTGGACATCAATACAGTTATTCATGATTCCACTTGGTTGCCTTATATATATATATATATATATATAAATATATATATATATATATATATATCATATTTTAATGGTATTTATTATAATATAAAAGGCGATTCAAATTAATATAATAATTACACATCAGGCGCTGCATCTGAGAGAAAAGGCAGCCCCGGTGCACAGACTTTGAAAGCAATGTAAGTGTTTGTTTTTTTTATGCATATATTTTCCTCACTTGATTACCTTTCATTCAGGTTACAAACTGGTTCATAAATGCACGAGTTCGCCTTTGGAAGCCAATGATCGAAGACATGTACAAAGAAGAGTTTGGTGATATTGAGATTGACTCAAGCTCTTCAGAAAATCCATCAAAACTTAAAGAAGACTTTCAATCCTCTGAAGATCATGAAGACTTGCAAACCTATGGAGTTGGACGATACCAAGCAGGCCAGATAAGCAACTCCTCAAGACCCGCGTTACCATGAATGTTGGCGAATCAGCTGCCACTTTTCAGCATGAAGCATCTGCACAAGATTCCTATAAATATCTGAAGGCTAGTGAACAAAAGCCACTTGAAGAAGATTCCAGCTTCTTACAAGATGCTATTGGCCACCCAGACGGAAAAGGGAGGTTTTTGGCTTATCAGATGGCTTAGTTAGGTTGATTTGGATGTGGCATGGTGTGCCTCACACACGGGCTGCAGCAGTGTGATGTCGGCCTTCCTGTATCAGACGATCAGCATAGCTTTCTCACAGTGAGAGGAACAATGTTTTTGGCACAAATGCTCCTTCCAGGCGCTGATTACAATTATGCGAACATGGGGAGGATCGATGACACCTGTATGGTCAACACATTCGCTGCATGTTTTTGTCACAACAATTGCTATTTAAGTCTTGGAACCTGAATAATTTGTCCTGAGATGCCTTCTAGGCATTGTTGCAATCTTATAAGAGAGTGTGTTTAGTATGCTAAACAATGTAACATAAATAGGTGGTTATCTGGTGGGATTATAGGGTAGCATATTGTATAGATAGAAGCATGTTTTTGTGTAATATGAGACAAAGAACATGTAAAATTACTTCCAAATTAACTATAATGAGCTGTATATACTATTTGGATGGTTTTCAAGGCCAAGAAACATGGGGAAAGTTTGGTTCCTTGTTCTAATGAATCTTGTTTCTTATTTGGCACCTATGCTAAACAATGTAACATAAATAGGTGGTTATCTGGTGAAAACAGATACTGTATAGATCATGTTTTTGTGTAATATGAGACAAGAACATGATCATTACTTCCAAATTAACTATAATGAGCTGTATATACTATTTGGATGGTTTTCTCATCAAGAAACATGGGGAAAGTTTGGTTCCTTGTTCTAATGAATCTTGTTTCTTATTTGGCACCATTTCATGCTTTGAAAACAGAACTTAATCTGGCTCTTACATGTAATTACAAGACTGAGATCATCATCCTTGGTTATCACTCAAGCAGTAATTACGAGACTTCCTCATCCTTTTTTTCCATGCAAAGTGATTCTTTTGATTAGCAAGGTTCAGCATTCAGTAAAAGACAATGGTTAATTTTTAAAACTAACAATTTAACATCAATCTGTATAAAAAAATAGGTTAAAGGTTCATTTTAGCTTATGTGATTTTGACCATATACATTTTAAACCCTTATGATTTATTCATATTTAAAATAATCTCTATTTTAAAAAACATACTATATAAATCCCTTTCATCAAGTTTAAGTTAACAGACATTAGAGTTTGTTTACATGACATGCTGACTCACAATAAATTATTAATATAATGACACATATAATTTAGGGCTAAGGTCCATTTTAGCCCTTGTGGTTTTGATCATTAACCTCTTAAACCCTTATAGTTTACTCATGTCTAGAATAACCCCTACATTTTTAAAAACATATCATATAAGTTCCTCTCATTAAGTTTAAGTTAACAGATATTAGAGTTTGCGTATGCTGACTCATAATAAATTATTAATATAATAACATGTATAATTTAATTTTTTTTTAACTAAGACCTACATTAATGGCGGGAGGATATGTCGTTGTGGAAGTGATCACCAACAGCAACACCGAGCCGCTACTACCTAGCAGGCCGTCATATACACGCAGCCTCTCCCACACTTACGATGAGCTTAGGAGTTTCCGAATGTCCCTCGTCAACTCCATAGCGCATGCCATCACGTTGCCCACTACGACACTATCTCCCACTATGAATGACACTCGCTTCGATTTTTTGAATACCACAATACCTTATAAGTCACCTCCCCTATGAAGCATGACATCATAAAGATGGAGAGTAGGCAGAAGGAGTGGTTAAGTTGGTCCATGTAGCCCTCTCGCACCCGCTCACTCTCCTTGACCAACTTGTCGAGGAAGCGAAAGCGACGGAGGCCATAGCGATGGATGAAGGCGGAGAGGTCGAAAGTAGAGGTGAGGGGGAGCTGGACCATCACGTCATAGGCGCAATTGGTGGGGGCGTAAAAGAGGAGGAAGTAGGAGGCAGTGGTTATAAAGACGCCTAGAAGGAGGAAGAGGGATCAGGAGACTACTGTGTACCTAGTGTCGGACTGGTCGAGACACACTCACCTAAGGCAGAACCGAAAACTCCTAAGCTCATCATCAGCACGAGAGAGGCTGTGTGCATACAACACCCTGCTAGGCAATAGTGGCTCAATGCTGCTGTTGGCGGTCACTTCTATGACGATGCCTCCTCCCGCTCTTGATGGAAGTTTCAGTTAAAAAGAAACTTAAATTACACATGTCATTATATTAATAGTTTATTATGAGTCATTATATTACGTAAGTAGATTCTAACATCTGTTAACTTGGACTTGACGGGAGAGGCTTACATGCTATGTTTTTTAAAATGTATGAGTTATGAGACATAAGTAAACCATAAGAGCTTATGAAATCCATAACTAATACCATAACGGTTAAAATGGATCTTAATTTTAAATTATATATGTTATTATATTAATGATTTATTGTGAGTCAATATGATACTGAAGCAGACTCTAACGTCTGTTAACTCAAACTTGATGAGAGAGACTTATATGTTAAGTCTTAAAAAATGTCAGGATTATTTTAGACATAAGTAAACTATAAAAGCTTAAAAGGTCCATGACCAAAACTACAGGGGGTTAAAATGAACCTTAATCTTAAAAATTTATCATGGGCAGTACATTTCACCCATTAATTGCACATAATTTTAATAATTTAAGATCAATATGAAAGGAAATTTTCATTCACTTCAACATTTGTTTCCTATATTCTACAAATAAATAAGTACAATACCAAATGTGAGCCTGCAACCTATGGCACTAAAATTCATCATAACTTCACAGGTTCAAGACAAGCCAAGCCTTCGGCTCCCGGTGGAGAAGGGAACACTGAGAAAAGGCTCAATCATTGTCATTGCTTTCCAAGATCACAGAGGAGACAACATCATCAGTTTTGTTTTGTTTCTTTTCCTTGGCCAGTTTGGTCCATCCCATTGTGCAGTGGATTCAGGTGGGACAGGATCCAACATCACTGTTCATGATCCCTGTGGCTTGTCCTTGTTATGGAGCATGAGCTCGGCTAAAGAAATACCATACACTTGGCAGATCTATCAATACTATCCTTTCCTTTTTTCCTTCACTATATTGTAACACTTGCACAGTTCTTGCAAACACCATGCCAAGCTGAAGAGCAAGAATGCTGCATTAGGAACTTGGGTTGGAGATTGCATATACACACAGCTTCAGTTTGGAAACCTCAAGAACTTACATCAACACAATTTAATCATTTTTTTTTTCTGCTATGGCTCTCAAATGCAGAGTCCCTTGTCTTTGCCATCCAGGAAATGGAAAAGAAAATGGAGAACTATTCCAGATGACACCTTCCTTCAATTACAGAAGAAAAAGGTGTTGCGCTGACAGTTCAAATTCAATCTATATGGGTTTTATCAACCCATAACTCATCTTTTCCTTTTAAATCCTATCTTAATCTAAACTTTAGTTTAAATAGTTGCTAATGGTGGCTGCGAAAAAAGAGAGGAGAAAACTACAGCAAAGGGCAGAAACTTTGCAGCAGTAAAGAGGATTCAAAGAGAGGAGAAAAGGGCAGAAAAACAAGAGAAAAAGAAAGAGAAAAAGACAAGGAAAACACAAAAATTGTTCTCATTCATCCAAATAGTTTCTCATCTCAGGTTAGATCAGATCTACAATGAATTTTTACTAGATTTTCTCTGATTTGTCCCGTGATTTTTACCCTTCACGTTGAAGGAGTTTTTCACGTAAATCTTGGTGTTCTATTTGATTATGATTTTCATTTAATTCCGTTATGTTACGATCTGCTAGTATTTGTTCATATACAAAGTTCTTCCTTGTTTGTTACCTCTTTTTATCCCATAAAAAAGAACTAGATGAAGGCAATCAAGCAGTAGAGTTCTTTGGATTTCCACTTGTTCTCCATTCTGGCACCAACTTATGATGTCATCCAAGAAAAGGAAATGAAAAAGGAAAGGAATGGGCAGCAGACAGCATGTTTGCAATGTCAAAGCATTAGAATCAACCACTTGATACAACCATTCTTTGATGACAACTTCCTGCAATAACAGAAGAAAAAGAAACAAGATGAAAGCAATTAAGTAGTGGTTTTCTTTTGCTTTCCTCATGATCTTCATTCTGGCACCATCTTCTGATAATATGATGGTGGACCAGAGAATGTCCCAGAATTCAAATAGAGAAGTTGGCAGAACAAATGCACTAACCACAGACTAACTTTTCCCTCTACAATTTTTTTCTGTCATTCTTTCGAAGCAGCAAAAGTAGTTCCCTATGATTGTGCTTTCTGGAGCTCAAGATGTCGGCTGAGCAGCTGAAGAACATATGGCTTCCACTGCAACTCTTTTCATGACATTTCGACATGGGTCCCCACCGAAGATGGTCTGGGAGATGGCAACCATGCATTTCTCCTTTCCAATGCACATCTGTTCAGATAGAACAAGGATTCAAAATTCACTTCTCATACGGAAGGAAAAGAAAAAGAATAATGCATCCATTTGACTATACATGCAAAAATGTAAAGTAGATGCATGTTACAGGTATATGCAAGGCGTGATGAATATATCGAGATAGCTATTTTCTATTGGTCTATCTTGTCTTCCATATAAACTATACGATATGAATGCAAGGGCCACATTCCCTGTGTATGGCAACTAATGCAGCCTCAGCATCTGCTACGTCGCACTTTAATAGGTCACATTCATAGCGCACCTTGGCCAGCCCAAATTTCATGCATTTTCTTATAGTTTCTTGCATGCGATAAGGAACTTCTGTTAGAGCTGGCCCCAGAAAATTATCACAGGATAATTTGGCAACCCAATAAAGACAATAAACAGAAAAAAATAAAAGAAAGAAAACCGAAACGTGGTTGGGACCACGCAGACGAAAGGAGGAGCAAATCTTTACTAAAAATGGGATAATTACAAATGCATTAGAAATTATTCAGGGCCACTTGAAATACTAAACAACCAAAAGTTTTTGGACTTAATGACACTTTTCTTCCTGCACTAGCTAGAAAGCTTAGACCCCTTTTATAGCATCAATAGGGGATAGGAAAGGATGTGGGACTAAAGGATGAACCAACAAATCTCCACCTTGGTAAGTCCCAACAAAACTTGCTCCACCTTCTTCACAAAAGCTGGCAATCATTTACTTTTGAACTTAAACCGAAAAAGAGGTTTTGTAAGCATATCAATTAGATTGTCCTTCGTATGAATTTTCGAACAAGGACCTTCTCGGCAATGGTATTATCACAACAAAGCTGCATTTGAGTAGGTAGTAGGCTCACCAACTCAATTTCTCGCAATGACAAAGCATATAATAAATTTGCATATCTTTGTGGTGGTGGTGGATCCAGAATATTGCTCTTCCCAGAATTCAAATAGACTCTTTTTGAAGTTGGTAGAACATGAAAATGCACTAGACTGTCAAAGAAGACTAATTGCTCAAACCTCTACAATTTTTTCTGTCATATCAAGCTTCAGAAGCAGCAAACAATAGCATTTTAGAAACTTTCATAACTGATTGTGCTTTCCCAAGAGCTCTAAAGAGAGAAATGTCGAACATGCTGAGTCCTCACAATACTATCATGCATTTTAAGATTGTGCCTTTACAATAACATCACATGGATTATTGCCCATCAAAATAATTCCGCTGCAATTCTGGATTCATAAAACAAATCCCTATTTCATGATAAAACGAATCTAAAATCCATTCATTTTTAGACCTTGTCCCCACCGAAAATATTTCAAAATTCTCATCACCGCAACACTAGAGATGGCAACCATTTAAAGCATCACTTTTTCTCCTTTATGATAATATGCACATCTGATTTAGATTCAGATTTAGAACAAGGATTCTCTTTTATCAAATTTCCTCTATTCAGGTGATATCCCTATCAATTTCTCATAGACAGATTTAATTTCCTCGGAATTGGAAAAAGAAATACTTAAAAGAAAGAACACAAAATAATAGGGCCTTATCCATTTGATCTATACAAATGCTAAAAATCAAATTTATCAAGATGTGAGAGTAGATAGAGCATGTTCTCCAGGTCCTATATACAAGGCTTTAAGTTTATGAATATAGTCTCGTAGCTACCTCCCCGTAAAACCTCGTCGAGAGAGATTTAAAATAGCTAGCCTTCTTATTCAAAATCTTCCTCCGACATGCCATCTGGAATTTTGTCATCTGAAGTGCCAAATCAACTCTGTCTTGAACTGAATAGCCTCCATATAAGCCGCCACTATCTTTGAAGTTGACATTTGAATGACAACAATCTTTGTTATTGTCAAGGCCAAAAGCCACATTCCTGTGTATGGCCCTAAAATTATCAAGGTAATTTGCAGCCCAATAAAGACAATAAACATAAAAGAATAAAAGAAGCAGGAAACCGAATTTACGTGGTTCTATTCGATTGACCTCGCCCACTTGACGAAAGGAGGTCAAATTCTAAAAATAGGCAATTACAAATGCCTTGAAATTATTCCAGCCCAAATTAAACAGAAAAGCAAAAGTTTTTGGACTTAATAGTGCATCTAGTTAGAAAGCTTAGACCCCCTTTTATAGTATCAATAGGGGATAGAAAATCTGGTTTTCCTGATGTGGGATTAAAGGACTTGCCAAACCAACAACTTCCAAAAATCTGGTCTCATAGGGGGCAATATTAACAAACAAAAATAGATATGCTTATCAAATGGCAGAAAGATAAAAGAGAAGTGCGGTAACCTTCTCCAGGATGGCGGCAGAATTTGGTGAATGGCATGCTCCCTGTTGAAAATTTCCACAAGTTCCAATGGGTGTCCCGTAGCTAGCAAATTTGATGACGGATATAAATTGTCCTGGTGCACATTGCAAGTGGACCTTTGGCTTGTGGTGCTCTTCAGGCTGGCCATAATTCTCAATGTGCCAATTCTTTATTGTGGGATGCCATTCAGAAACATCAGCACAAACACTAGAAACAGATCTCTTTGCTAACGAGATCTTCGTTGCGTCACCTCCAAGCTCTTCAAATACTACCAGTAGATTTCTGGTCGGCTGTAACCAGGAACGTGGTACATGATACCTGAATGTTCAACAATTAGATCCTACATTTTGATGAAAATTAAGAATGTTACACTATTTCCAAAATTTATCAGCACAAAATGATAATGCTAACATATATTTTATTCCTTGCAAGTCTGCTATATCAGTCATTAGTTAATTGAAGAAGAGCAGCACAATGCATGAGGCTTCCCAGTCATAAGTTTAAGTAGATACACTTAAATTTTTCAGACACAGTCATAGCCATGAGTGTTTCTTTGCGTGTCACAATTATCATCAGTACTCCTAATTGATTAAGATGTCATGACATTGCCTAGAGACACAAAATACTTTTCATTTGTGTATAACCAAAATAGCATTGCCAAGTCTGGGTAACCCTGGGCGTAACATTGTCCAACTCATCCTGAAATAGAAGAGGAATTCAGCCGTATGAATCCCTTTTCTCTGATTTTTTTTAAAGTAAATAAATTGTTTAAGTTGGGTAACATTAATATGAAGGAGTTGCAGGAAATATATAATTAAAACTTGCAGATATAAAAGGAAAGGAATAATTCTCATGCTGAAGTTACCATCGTTGGGTTGGCTGGCCACAGCCACTCTGACACTTTGGTGATCGGTATGTCCCCCTGTAGTTGCATGAGTTGCAGTATTCATTTGGGGCATATGCAGTCCAGTATCTTCCAATACTTTGTCCATTTATCCACACATGTCCCTTCCCCATGCTACCCATATCCAAAGCCAATGGGTCATTCCCACCAGGAGCATCAAAATATGCCTGAAAAGAAAAGTCTAGTGGCTAAGTCTGAGATTCTGAAAGAATAGCATTATAGACCAGAGTCTGATCTGTGTCCCTACCCTATACCATGTTAATGGCTGTTCATTTTGAGCTACTAATGAACCTTGCATCCATTCAACAGAAGAAGCACCCTCCAAAGAGTTTAGGTTCATAGCTTCTCCTTTTAGACCAAGCTGCCAAAAAGAGAAAGGATTTTGTCAGTTCTGCTACACAGAGAACTTCTACATTGTAACAGAAAACCATAATTAGCAGAGCAAAAGAACCTGATATGACCATTTCTGCCATGTTAAATCTTTACTTCCTTCATCAACCCCATGTAGCACGACAGGACCCAGAACTCCGGTACTCCACAACTCATAATGCACCCCGGCGTTCTTTGCCCCAATAATAGCAGCAAAGAAATTTAGAAAGTTCAGGGTTCATGTTCTGTTTGCTATGTAATTCAGTTCAGACTAATGCAAAAAAAAAAAAAAAAAAAAAAAAAAATGATAAAGTAAGTCACCGGCAATCCAACTGCCACACTTAACAGTGCAATTCTATTAGTTCCAGCACGAAGATTGACATTCCCAGAAAATTTGATCCTCCTATCTTCCCTGTTCCCATAAGCAGAACCTGCCGAGACATACTTTAAATTTAGTCTCTTGCTGAATGAAGAATCACCTGTTTATAAAGACATACAAAAAGAAAATGGATATGCTATATACCTGAAAGCTGTCCATTAACAAAAATATGAAGTGCATGACCAGCTGACTGGACCATGAGGACAGGACGCTTTCTGCCTCGTAAAAATCCTTCAGCTGGGCTGACATCAACACTACAAAAAAGGATAATAGAGTCTACATTATTTAGTATATGAAACATTGTTTTAGTAATCAAACACTAATCTCAATATTAACCAAGACATATCAATGTTTTGAGAAAGTCTTAGCATCAGATAGTTTAGATCTATTTAATGATTAAATTGAGACAAGAAGTTGGTCAAAGTCACACCTAGTCATGTACCACAGGTAGTCAGTTGTATCCCTTGTAACATTTATCTGCTCTAACAGCCCAGTTGTGGTAATCAATGAATTTTCTTCCAAGGAAGCAACCTCCTCATCATACCTCTCCCACATGAGTGACTGAGCACTAATAGGATACATTTGCATTTGAGATGTTTGAACACCAACCTGCAGATAAACACAGACACAAAAAGAAACTTCATTCTCAGAAAGAGTAGCAAAGGAATTGACTATTCTACAGTACTTACTGGAATAATAAGACTAACTACTGATGATTTAACTAGAATGAAAATATTCGCTGAAGCTTTGATATCTGTTTAAACATAATATCTTTAGGAGAATCCAGAAATATTTAATGTAAGAGTTGGAAAAATTAAACAAAGACAATTTACCTTTGCAGTGTTGAATACTACATTTCTGCAGTCAGGTAAAATGCTGATTGACCAAGGTGGGAGGTTGTAGTGCATGTTATTGAACATTACCCTGGCAAAGGAATTTGGGTTGTGATTTGAAAGGAAAGCTGCACAACCTCCAGATTGGGAGCTGAAAACGTGAGCCTAAAAATTGAATAACAGAGTCAATCCAAATTGAGGATTCATGTGGACCTTCAAAGAAATGGAAGTGATAAACATATTTAACTATTCTGCAGAAAGAATCCTACACACCTGTTGGAGGATTCCCAAAGAAATAACTGTTGGATCAGCTGAAACTAGAGCTCGTTCGCACAACTTAATTGCCCTGTGAAGCTCTTTTAGATGTCCATATTTTGGTTCTCTGACTAATCCTGCCAGTTTGACAAACAAAAAATTTGAACAATAATTCTAATCCAAGTGACGAGAAATAAATTCATTCTAGTTCTGTAGAAAGACATGTTTTAGTTTCATGATGAGCTGATTGATAATCAATGGAAATTTGCACTTTTTATTTCAAATTCCAGACAACTGAAAATTAGAATCTTTCAGCTGACAAATAACATGAGTGTTAGTTTTGATCCACTCTGTTCCTCTAATTACATAGTGTTCATTAGAGCAAAATATGCCAGGAACTATCAACCTAACAACTAACACGAGTGTGGAAGGTGTATTTATATACTTTTCCCATGTATGTACAAACTATAGAAGAGGATTGAGAGAGAAATACACAGAGAGGGAGGGAAGAGTAGAGAAACCATGTGACATAATAATGAAAAAAAGAAAGAAAAAGAAATTAAAGCTAAATATAGCTGTCAAGACTGACAACTCTAGAAAAGGAAAAGAAAATTTATTTTTCCTCTTTACCATATTCGTCAATCGGAGCATCATAATCATAGCTGGTTGTGATGAAGGGACCTCCGGCTGTACGCCCGAAATTAGTTCCTCCATGGTACTTTAGTGAGCAAGCAGAGGAAAGAAAATATCAGTTAAAGTATTTTTTGGGAAGACTTAGAATCATCAAGATGAAAAGACAATTTTGTGATGAGTATATTGATCTAACCATGTAATAATTGATAAATGAGCCACCCTTCTGTATAAAGCGTGCCACAGCGAATGCGAGGTCTTCAACTGGTCGGTGATGGATAGTGCCTCCAAATTCTGTAAACCTATAGTCGCAACAAGGAGAGAAGAAAATTCTTGCAATTAGCTTCTATGGTTACATGTTTTAAAATAAAATCTAACTTAATAAATGTAACTGTGTTTTCTTATGAAGATAATTATAATTAAGTACAAATATTCTTTGACACCTGAGTACCATTGATGTCTGAACACCTAAATATTGTCACTACACCATGATGCAAAGTTCTGATGTAACATGCACAAAAAATAAATCCTCAGCTGAAAACTATAACTGCAAAGCGACTTACCAGCCACTCCAAGCCTCAGTCCACATTGTAGGCTTATATGGCTTGTTAGGAGTAAAAGAATCACAGTAGAAGCCATTGCATGCATTAATCTGTTTCCAAGAGTAAATAAAGTGTCTTCTCAGGAAAAATATTGAGAACATATGCTATCAATAATACAAATATGTTTTAACAGAAATGGTCATGCAAAGAAAAAACAATCCCGTTGACTTGCATCAGTTTAGAAAACTCTTATCCTTTTTACATTTGAGAGCCGTGATTAACAATGCTAGATGAAAAGAGTAATACTAATCAATTTCTATAGTAGAAATATATATTTTCCTTAAAAGAAAATTATGAAAACATAAGGAAGTTCAAATTTAATCACAAATGCAGAAACTTATTATATTAGATAAGACGACATGAAATTGTTTCTAAAATCAAAGACTAATTAGTACTCAGAGCTGGAGCGAACGTGTCGGTCTAATTTTAAAAAATAGTGGCACTATTAAAGTCCATTGATGCTCAGTATAAGCAAAGTATAGAAGCCTAAATCTTGTTCCATTGACAGAGATATCTTACTTTTTAAAGAAAAACCACATGTAGTATATATCAAGTAGAAATATAGCAAAGTAAATTAGAATCAAACCATTAAAAATATAAAATATACCATCCAAGTCAGAAGAAAAAGAAAATATGTTTGCTATTAATATATGCAACAAATGACACAGCACCTGCACCTCACCACCATCACACAAACAAGAAGAAAAAGATAAAGAAAAAGAGAGAAATGAGTGTATAACAAAAATGATTCTCCTACCACTGGATCAGGAGCATCATCCTCCTTGCACATAACCCATGGTACACCAGTTTTCAATCTGACAGCCATTTCCGCAGCCCAGTTCACATATGAATGACCAGCAGAACCGAATGCCTTACTTTCAGGCCCATACTCATTCTCAATCTGGATCCATTGATCCAAAGATCAGCAAGTGGAAACAAAAAGATCACTTCAACATTCTTTTTATCATAGTCTCGCAATAAAAAAAGGCATATTGAGCATAACTTGACCTTAGGCTATCACAACATGAATATGCAAATAAGAGCACCTATAATTCCTTTGGTTAACAACAAGAACATGCCTGTGAAAGGATGATTGGACCACCCTGTGAACCAAAAAGTGATTCACTCTTCATCATTTGAACAATCTTTTGGGTGAAACCTTGCATGGCCGTCTGCAAGCAAAATCATAAGAACACATTTTTGTAAACTACGAAATGGAAACCATTCAAGGCATGCCCTCTATGAGACTTAGTGAATCAAAAGTGCGTAAACTCTACGGAAGGAAATTGTAAACCTTCTGTTCCTTGCATCGACACAAGGAAAAGCAACAAGAGGGTAAGGAATGGACCTTGAAAGGCTCATTGTCAGTTCTGAAGCTGATTCCCGGCACATATTTCAACCAGACTGGAAATCCTCTAAAAAAAACAGAAAAAAGCAAAAAACGAGGAAGAAGCAAGAGAAAAACACAAATCATTTGCAAGAAATGTCTAAGAATGAATGTTAGAGAAGTTGGAGACATACCCAAAATTCCACTCTGCACAGACATAAGGGCCAATTCGAAGGTGGACATACAGGCCCACCTTCTGCACTGTCTTAATAAACCTCACCAAATCATACCTTCCCTCAAAATTGTACTGCCCAAAAACCCAGAAACACGTAGTGAGTCCTACAGCAAATCAAAGCACAACAAAGGAATTAAAATTGAAGAAATGTGCAGAGAAGGGTCAGTGAAATACAGTGCCAGGTGAAGGCTCGTGTCCATTCCAGAAGACATATGTTTGTATGACATCCAGACCACCATCCTTAGCTTTCTGAATAAGTCCTTCCCACATCTAACACACCAAACCAACAAATGCCCATCCAAAATTCACAAAATGCAAATCCACATCACAATGCCAACAGAAAATCTAAAAGAAAGATATGATATATTAGTTATCTAGAGATTATACTTCTGGGGTACTCCTGGGGTAGTGAATGGAGCCAGAGATGAGGATCCTCCTCTGCCCATCGATGATGATGGCCTTCCTGTCATAGGTGACACCGCTGTATGCCACAGGAAGAAGAAAAAGCAGCAGCAGCACCAGCAGTGAGCTCTGGACTACCATTCTCCACTCTCTCAAATCTCTCACTACTCTCCCACCACTCCCACTCCCACTCTATTTTCTCCCTTGCAGAGGGGAGGAGATGTAACAGGTGGAGGAAGACCGGGGATTAGTCCGAGGGCGGGTTGAATGGCTGTGGGATGCTCCTCTTAAACTGCCAAAAGATCCATCCGCAGCGTTTGGATACACCATGCAGTGAGCTCAGAAGCGATCCGATGGAGTCAGACTGATGGCTACTATTATACCGAGAAGCACAGGCGCGTGGCACGTCTCATTTACCTCCTCACACGCAATGGACAAAAGTGCCAGCTCCATCATGCCGACCCGTTTGCCATGGCGCATATACTGGTAAGGTTGGGGTTGCCGGAACAAGTGGCGTTGGTTTTTGTCATGACACTTGCAACGACTCCTGTGATCACTGTCCGACATTCTTGAATGACTGTTGCCGTTGGAAGTGTGGAGGAAGGAAGCTGTGACTTTGACTCAGTAAAATCCTGCGGTAAATTAGTGACCCTCTTAAATAGGAAGTGAACTATGCCTCGAACACGTGGCAACGTTTTGGTTCCCGAGAACATTAGAGGGAACAAAATAAATTTCCCAATTGTTTTGGCAGAAGAAAAATTGGCGAAAAAACAAAAGTAATTTCTTTTGTTGTGTTTTTAATTTCTAATTATTTAGAAATTCCCACAAAAGTGGTTTCTAATTATATGTTTCTTAGGAGTTTTTACTCTTTTACAGTCCATGTTCGAGGGTTCCCAAAACAAAACAAATCTCCTTGTTGGTCACCCCGTGACTAACGAGCGCAAACAGAAGGGACGACAGATGGATACTATTTAGATTTGATCGCCCGAAGAAACAGAGATTAGATGAGTTATGGAATCCTAAGCTAAGGTTATTATTTCTTTGTTACTTTGGCGAATTAAAATCCAAATCACAAATTTTTTTTAACAAAGATAAAATATACACAAATCCAACTGCGGCTCACCATGACAAATATTAATCATTTGATTAATTTGTTTATTCACTAACAAAAATAATCAAGCTGCGAATTGGATTGCAACCCAAGCAAGAACAACTAGATCTGATGTTTTGTCTTGGAAAGTGCTGTTCCTTTAGATCCAAGAAACTACATATACATATACATACATATATATATATATATATAGGAACCATTGATATTTAAGACATACGTCAGCAAGCAAGGGAGGATGCGTTGGCATTGATTGACGTACGAACCTCACGGGTCGCCCGCTGCGGACCCCATGCTCGCTATCAGTGACAGCACGTGCCCCACCACATATCGTTTCCTCGTCGGTGGGTTCGTTGGGATTAGATGACCGGGAACTGGGCCCCCGTGGAATGCTGAGGGGCCCAGGCGTCAATGACACGTGTACATGGATCGCATACGCCGTTGCTCATCTCGATACAATACTTTCGGTGGTACGCCCACCGCGCCATAATTGCAGCTGAGGCCAGACGAAAAGCGTCCCGCCATCCCCGGCGAAGATGGCTTTGGTAATGCCTTTAGCTTTGTTGGGCGCTGCAGTGGATGGCGGTTGTGCTTTTGGCGTAGCGAACATGCCGTGCTGCGCGGCGCAGATGGGGGATGGGGACGCGTGAGAGCCTCTATTCTTAGAGCGGAATGTACTGCTATTGCCCGACTGGTGTTCGACGCTTTGTCGTAGCTTCTGCTCGTATACTGGTAAAAAAGAATCGACACCCGACTCTCAAACGACGCTGGAATCGACGCAGTTGCAACTCGACTAGCCAATAACAAAGGGAGCACACCGAAGCCTCTTTTTTCTCTACCTTCGGTGGTGTTGATCGAAGAGGCGCAATGACGACATTTATCAGTGATGGGTCAAAAGTAACAAAAAGACTCAGGACGTGATGTTAGATCCCTTCCTCTCTGCTTCTTTTTCTCTCTTTATGAGCCGTAAACTCAGGTTGGTGATGGCGTCAAAGTGGAAAGACTCGATAAGCACGGCAGCGGCAAAAAGATGGGGACATGAAGATGGATGATAAAAAGAAAAAGATAATGATATAAAAATGACAGCAACAATGATAATGATTCACGTCACCAAAAAAATATTTATGGAGAAACCAATATGAGAAAATTATGATATATATATATATTCTTACTAAATTCTATTAAATTCTGTTGGTTCAAAAAAATAAAAAAAGAAGGAACAAATATGAGAGAATTATGAAATATCAATTCTTGGCATCCATATCTTATGAAAGGTTCCATCAGCAGCAAGCTTCACAAACAGTCGTTCACACAGTTTTAAGGCTTTGCTTTAGTGTCTACTATGATAAATTCTTATTGCATGACAAGGGAACATCAATCTACTGACATTGAAAGAACTAACAAGCAATAGGCAGGAGGAAACAACTGCGGAAGAGAATTTACAGTGTGCGAGATGTGAATCCAATATCACCGTGGTCTTCCAGATTTCTTACTCTTCAACAGCCTCTCATGGAAATGTTGGTATCATTGTTGCAACCCATCTTTGGCTCTCACCAGTAGGCCATCTCCAATGCTTCGGTTTAGCTCGAAAAACAATTCCTCCCTAACACAAACTGAATATAGTAGAATAAGGTTATGATGCGCCAGTTGTTGAGCAGATGCATGCTTTGGTTGATTCAGCAATACAGTCTGCAAGCAAGATCATAGTGTGCATCAGTAGATGAAGAGAAATGTGGAATTCAATAAATAATGCATGTAAGATATGGTAATCTTGCCTGTTCAGTAGGCCTTAGTGACTGCAGCTGTTGTGGTCAGACCACCAGCATCGATGTCGTTATTTTGAGCCGTAATTCCATTCAGATCTGAATCCACATGCTTTTTTTTTTTTAATGCAACGAAGCTAAATTATACAGCAAAAACAAGGGGTAAAATGAGTTGCACGCACCAGTTGGGGAATTGAAGACAAAGAAGCATGCTCCAATTGCCAGGTAACAGAGCAGAGGAACAAGTCCCTTTAAGTAGTGTGAAGTTCCATCCTGTAGATTGCCATGACATCATAAACATTACAGCGCCAGAGAACAAATCATTCTTGACTACAATGAATGTAGAGTTGCATATCTGAGGCAGATTCATACAACATGACTATACATACCTGTAAAGTGAAGGCTATGACTAGTATTGCCATGATGAGTGAGCTCGTTTCTAACAGTTTAAGATCAAGATCCATCTTGATTCCCATTATCCAGGCCACGATTACACTTAATGGAACCTACAACATGTCGAACAACCTAGTTAGAGAATCATACTTACACGATGGACAGGACGAGGTTTGCTGCGCCATGCAAGGCTACTTCAAATCCTTACCACGAACATGGAGATCTGGGTTGCTGAACCAAGGGAAACACCGAGAGTGATATCCTGCGACATCTCAACATTCACACACATCAGCTTCATTCAATTAGTGAAATCATGCGGAGGTACAGTATGAGGTTAGTAGCACTTGCCAGCTTGTTCTTGAATGCGAAAATGATGGCACCTGCATGCTCCGCTGCATTGCCAACTATCGGAAGCAAGATGATGCTGATAAAGCTCACCGATATACCCCATGAATCTGAGGCAGCCTGAGGAATTGAGAGACAACATGATCACCATGGCACTTGAATGAGAAACCTTAAGAGAAGACTCGAATCCAGAAACTCGTTGGATCATCTTAAGCTTTGTGTTTCTCCTAGTTGAGCATAATGGCTTCTTGAGTGATAGTTGAGGGATCAAAATGCATACCTCAATGGTGCCAACAACGTACTCGGACAGTAGCGCGATCACCACTGTCATCCCCACTAGCCATATCAATGCGCCTACAAATCCGATGACTGGCTCATCTTCAGATACCACATCATCGTCGTCATCGCCATCCTCCTGCTCGTATGAACTTGCAGAGGTAAGTCATATGACTCGCGTGAAAGGAAGTGAGTTTTCAATGTGCTCGATGCCTCACCTCTCGTGATTCGAAGAGTTGTCGATGGGTCTTCAGCTGGAAGAAGAGGTAAGCAACGTAGGCGAGGAGCATTATCATGCTGCATGCTCTCGACACCGCCAGCGTCGGAGCTGCGTCCACTGCCTGCTCCCCGGTGTTCACGGCGTATCTGAACATTAACAGAAGGATGTGGCAAAGCGCGCCCAGCAGCAGAAGACCAGTGTTCACATCAGCTTGCTTCTGCAAAATACATGAGCATGTGGTGAGAAGGATGAAAGCTCGTGTTGGCAAAAAACATAGCATAGAACGAAGGGTTTTGTCTTCACGACTCACTCGATCATAGAGTTGCTCTTTGTGTAGGTTGGCGAGACCGCCGAGGAAGAGGGAGGAGCCGAGGACAAGCAATAGATTGGACAGGACGGATCCAACTAAAGAACACTTCACTACCTCAATCTTCCCTTGACGCAACGCGAATAGAGCTATGATCAGCTCTGTCGCGTTCCCACATGTCGCGTTCAATAGCCCACCCACTGCAGCAGCAACACCAGTTACAGTTATCAAAACCATGCTACCACGCATAAGAAATGGCAACCAGCTTCATGCAGAGGAACAACAAGGAGAAACATGTACGTACCAGTAGGACCAGTGTAGAACGCGATTTGTCTGTGATTCCAGAGCCAATCGACAAGAACAAGAAAACAAGAAAAGAATGTTATTTGAAGTCATGAATATCGATTAAGGAGACAGAAACAAGAAGAAAAGCAAATTATATGTTGTTCATCTTGTTCCATCTTAGTTATTACATATACAAGTTCTCGTCATAGTTCTTCGAAATCTTAACCTTAGTCGTGTGGAGCATATAATTCAATAGTTTAGGTTAATAGTTCATTCTCAAAACTGATATGTTTTGATCCAGCATTTCACTTGTTCTGTCTTCCACAGATCAGCCGAATGAATGCATAGCTACACAAGCTGTGTGCACTGCAGTTTTCATTGAGACAACATTATCGGCATCTGATGCCCACAGCAGAATGAATCGTTCATTAAAGTATGCTCTTCCAAAATTTTTTAAGTACTTAATATTTATTGGGTTGCATCAGAAATGAACTTACTCTGTGAGGAAGCTGACACGCTCAGCGAGAGGAGTGAGACCGAGCAAGCTCAATGCAAACAGCCACGCCTGTTTCGAAAAGCGAAATGAGCTACGTTAACAGCTGCCATTTTAGTTCTCTCGTTCATGCGATCATCAGTTGACAATGCTAATTAACAGTATGCAGAAGAGAAGAAAGAGAGCAATTACGCGTCCAAAATGGTAGTAGTTGGCGAAGATTGCGAGTGGGACGGCGGGGAAGAGGACGAAGAGCTTCGTCCCGAAGAAGATCTCCTGCAGATTGGCGAGGAGGGCCCTCAGAGGGCTGCACCGGACCTTGGACACCAACGACAGGTCAGACTTCTTGCGCAGCGACGACGACGACATGTTGTGGGCGGTGCGGCCGTGCCCGTGGTGCACCTCCTTGCCCAGCCCCCCGCCTCCGCCTTTGAGGTTGCCCGCCTCCATGCTCCTCGCTGCCTCGTAGCCCCTCGATGCCATGCTCGATGTATCAGCTACCGCTGCAACTTCTTCGTCCCTAGCAGTACTCCGTACTCGACGCCGCACACTCCTACTCCTCACTGCTACTTCTCCGAAGCTCCTTATATACAACCCGTACGGCTGGGAATGGCAGAAATCATCGAAAACCTTCGCAAATTATTCGCTCAACGTAACAACATGCTCAGCTTCCGGGAAGCTTCGCGGGTTGTCGTTACCGGCATCAATCTAAGGCTACAATTATATGTAATCAGACAAAATGCAGAACCCGTGGTCGTGGTGTGGAGTGGCTTACCTCAAGTGAGATGCTTCTGCTATTTGTGTTATTGCCTCTATCATCGGATTACTTGGGTAGGGAAGGACAGAGACATCGCCTCACATGGCTCCACTGTCGACACCTGCTTGGAGTAAATGTGGGCCTTCGATCATTGCAGCTACGGTAATCACGATTTAGTAGTTTATGGTGAGAAATGAAACAAATCCGCCATTGCGTGTGATGTTAGAGGAACATATGCTTATTAGATTATATATTAATGTAGATTGCAATCCCACACAAGCTTCTGCACAGCAGCAATCATGCGATCCATCATTCGAGGCTGTCATAAGCCGATTCAGCAGGCCACATGGACACCATGTGAGAGTAGCTATAAGCTGAGGAAGACGAGCGAGACACTCATCGGCCAGATAGTGAAGGAGAGAAGCTTCCCTGAACCTTCCTCCACAAACATACAAAAAGCCGGTTTTAATCCTTTCTGAGAAAAGGAAGGAACAACAAGAGGAGGAGACGATAAGAGCAAGGTTTATACGCATCTCAAACTCCATATCTCCCTCTTCGAGCCCGCTGTATATATCAGGAAAAGGACGGCTGCTACAAACAAGCCGCTACACTACACTCTGCCTTTGCTGATAGCGATGGTGGAAGGTTGGAGGAAGTTTCCTGAGCCTCCCCAACGCCTCATCAGCCTCAGAGTCAGAATGCGGCGAGGGCACTTCAAGTACTGGAGGACGTACGTGAGGTCGCTGCCATGCACGCTTGTGGACGAGAGCTCACTACGGACTTACCATTCGCCACAGTGCAGAGACGAGGTTGATGTAATAGCACCGGAACAGCTTGTGGTCCAATGCTGCTTGACACTCATCAAGAGATGGGATTCATGCTTACTTCAAGTAACGCAATAGGATACAACTGCGAGCGTTAGGGAGAACAGAGGCATAGCAGATGAGATTTTTTTTTTTTTATGGCAGATGAGATTTTTTTTATTTTATGGCAGATGAGATTTTTTTCAAGTCTACGAGAAGGATGCGATTTTTCCAACTACACGAGAAAATCTCAACGCTATATTGAGAAAAATCCTCTCCCAATATATATAAATAGATAATAGTTCTAGTTGATTAGCGTGTATATTTTTATCATTATATTTTAATTCTTCATGGTATTAAAGCATCAAAAAATATTATACTTAAGAGAGTATCCTATGAAAATACAAGGCTTAGATCTTGATGTTATCTTATGTGTGATATATGAACGTAGTCATGGATAACATAAATAATCAAATATTTTGAGTTTTTAAAGGTTCGGAGATTGATGAAATAATTTTTCAAATGGTGATTGAAATTAGAGGATTGGAGTGAGCAAATGATTAATGAGGTAAATGATAATTTGAAAGGCTACAGACCAAAAGGTGACTGGCATGGAGGCTTGATGTAGAAGTGTGAGATTAGTTTCAACTATATATCGATGTTTGCGTTTAGCAGAACCAATTAGTTGAGGGATATGTGGAGGTAACTTAAGGTGTTAAATACCACATGCTGAGAGACAAGACGTGAGAGCTTGATATTCACCTCCGCCATCAGAGTAAACGATTTTAATTGTAGACTGAAAGAAATTCTCGACCAATAGATAAAGGTCAAGGACATGGACTCTTGTAGAGGCAAGAATAAGATCATGTCGTTCCATGGGTTCCTTATTCTGATGGAGCAAACTCATCTTGCATTGTGCCAAGGACAAAGGGAGCTTCGGGGTACATGCACTTTATCTCGATCAAATATTTGACGAAGGAACTAAGGCGACAACTTGCAGATGTGAAGTTGGTGTCAAGAGGCCTTGGCACGGGACAAGATGACACAAAGGTAGGTACTCTTGAAGAACATGCCAACTATCTTTTGGTCTGTAGCCTTTCAAATTATCAACTATCTTATCAATCGTATACTCATTCCAGTCCTTCGGCATCAATCACCATTTGAAAAATTATTTCATAAATCCCCAATCTAGGTCGAGATAGATATACTTTTGTAGAGTGGCCAACTTTGTCGCATAGTGCATGGGTACACTAGACTTCCTCCACCATCACACTGGCCTCAAGCAAATTTCACGACTACTCCAAATATTAGCCAACATAATTAGATTATGGACTCTAGCGCATCTCATCACATCACCTCTGATTTATAGAATATGTCCATCCATAACAACTATGGTGGAAATGAAGACATCATCATCAGTGACGATAAAGGAATTTCCATTACTTATACTGGTTCCACAATGCTTAATTCACGTAGCATAACTTTTACACTCGATGATGTTTTGTGTGCACCTCACATTAAATGAAATCTCATTTCTATTTCTCAATTCTGCAAACAAAATAATACCTCAATCGAATTCTTTCATAACACTTTTATTGTCAAGGATTTGAGCACGGGTGCATCCTTGGTCCGAGGCCAAAGTAAGGACAATATTTACAAGTGACCGTTCTGACACGAACAAATTATAAATGGCTGGTTCGATGTAATGCTTATGCGTGTCAGTTTATTCTAGATTGTAAAGCTTGTAAAGAGCTTGCTAAAGGCTAAATGCCCCATTTGAGTGAGTTTGGCAACCATTGTCGGCTTGTACATAAAGTTTGCATCAGGTAGACACTAGTACTATATTTCGGTCTGTAGTGGACCAATTTTATACCTTTGTTATGCAACCATTCTGAGCTTGTGATATCCATGGTTGGAATTTGCATTGACTATAAAGTGTTTGTTGAAAAAGTTGCTTGTGGATCCCGTGTGAAGCGTTTTCTCTGTCTCGTCTTCTCTTTTACAGGTCCTAAGGGATTATAGGAGATTTCGAGGAGGCTAACCTTTGTGGACTAACATGCAATGGTGCTGCATGGCTTAGGCAAAACTAGGTAAGATCGTGACAGTTCGTTCCACAAATCAACCAACCCATTGTTTACTCTTCAGTTGTAGCTCCAATTGATGTGTGGCATCATCACCTAGGTCATCCCTCATCCTCTATTCAGCAAAAATTACTTTCTCGTTATTTTCTTTCTACTCTAGTAGTATAACTCATTGTGATGCTTGTTTTAGTAATAAAAGTCATAAACTTCCTTTTGGAATTTCCTTTATATCTTGCTCTAAACCGTTTGAGATTATTTATACTGATGTTTGGGGCCCTACCCCAATCACTTCCTTCGACAAGTTCAAATTTTATATCCATTTCGTAGATTATTTTACCAAGTACACATGGTTATACTCTCTCAACTATAGATCTAAAGTTTCAACAATCTGACTTATCTTAAGTATAGTCATATCAAAAAGCTGGCACCTTTGACAACTAGATGTTAATAATACCTTTTTACAAGGAACTCTAACTGAAGATGTCTTCATGCAGCAACACCCTGGCTTCATTCATCCTCAGTATCCGAGTCACGTCTGTAAACTACAAAAAGTTATTTATAGACTTCGTCAAGCTCCAAGAGCTTGGTATACTGAACTTGGCTCATTTCTAACATCAATTGGATTCATCAACTCCAAGTCTGATACATCGTTATTTTTACGATAACAAAATTGAAATACAATATATCTTCTAGTATATGTATATGATATTATTGTCACAGATAATGATCCCTTAGAGATTCAAGCATTCATAAAACAATTGGTCGATCGATTTTCCCTCAAAGATCTAGGACCCTTGAGTTATTTTTTAGGAATGGAAGTAACATTTATATCTTCATATCTCTTCTAGTCATAAAGAAAGTATATTCATGATTTGCTATTAAAGATAAACATGCAGGATGCAAAAGAAGTTACAACTCTTCTCTCTACAAGTGAATCATTTAAATTATTTAATGGAAGCCCTGCTACGGACTCTACTCAATACCGACAAGTGCTTGGCTCCTTATAGTATTTGGCTCTCACTCGCCCAGATATCTTATTTTCAGTCAATAAATTATCTCAATTCATGCATCGGCTATCTACTATGCATTGGTCTACGGTCAACCAAATTTTGCGGTATATTAAAGGGACCAACAATCATGGTCTCTTTCTTCGTAAACACACCTCACTTCATCTCTATGCTTTTGTTGATGCTGATTGGGTAAGAAATTTTGATGATAGAACATCTACATCAAGGTATATTATTTTTCTTGGAGCTAATCCAATCAGTTAGAGTTCTAAAAAGTAAAAGATAGTTGCACGATTTACAACTGAAACTGAATACCGTGCCATCGCCACCACTGCTGCTGAACTCAATTGGATCACAAATCTCCTCAAGGAACTCAACATCAACTATGCTCCTACTCCTACTGTTAGGGATCGAGTGGCACTAAGAAGAGGGGGGGTGAATTAGTGCGTGCGGTAAGGAACGATAAATTTTCAGCGATTTGAAACAAGTTCGGAAACTTCGTACGAATGAATACAACGTTTCGTTTGAACCCGAAAAGATTATATTTTAACTTTAAAGCATACGTAAGAATATGAAGAGGAAGTTGAGTAAGTAAGGCAGTAAATGAAGATGGTTTACAACAAAGTAAGTTGCGAGAAAATAAATACAAACCGATTTATAGTGGTTCGGTCATGTGACCTACGTCCACTCCCGATTCCTCTTCACTTGAGGCCACCGGTTTCTCCACTATCTATCCTCCTTCCAACAGGCGAGAATGAACTCTCTTACATCACCTCTCCTTTTGATAGGCTTAGGAGATAACTCTTACAAAGCACTTCACCCTCTCTTGGACTAGAACACACTTCAAACTAAGAGGGAAGATTTTGAACACTTTCAAGAGAGTTTCTCCCTTCTTTTTTTTAGTTCTAGACACCCCCTAAACTCTGAATGAGTGGGGTATTTATAGGCCTCAAAGTGATTCAAATTTGGAGCCCAAACTTGGAGTCAAAATTTGAACCATTTTAAATTTCCGATCTTTGGCGATCTGGGCGGTGCCACCGCCCAAGGCAGTGGTACTATCGCCGCTACACACAGGCGCTGGGCGGTACTACCGCCCAGCACTTGGCCTCTGGTCGATGCTACCCCCTAGGTCATTTTCAGCATAGTGGTTTCGACAGAAAACTCGACCGAAATAGGTCCAAATGAAGTCCGAATTAGCCCAAATTTGGTTTATAGGATTAACACCTAATCCTAAACCAAATTATGTGCTAACTATGAATTTTAAAAATATTTTTAAGCTATTTCAAAGTCCACAAGATAAGACTTCTTTCGGTGAGCTTTTGGTGAACTTCCGGTAGTCTTCCGACGAACCCTCGGAAACCATTCTGTGGACTCCCGGCAAGCTCCCAGACTTCACGATGATCTTGGCGAGTTCCAACGAGCTTCATTGGCAAGCTCCGATCTTTCTTGGCAAGCTTCGTGAACTTTCGACAAACCTTTCGGTAAACTTCCGAAGACCCTTCGGCAAGCTCCCTACTCATTCTCAGCCGGTTCTGGCAACACTCCCAACGAATCTTTAAACTTTCGTCGAACTCTTGAACTCCCAACCATCCATCACACTTGTCTTTCGGCATTTTGTTTCACTTTATGTCTTTATCTTCATCATAGTTAATCATGCACACAAACAAATAAACACTCTACTTCGATCTAGACAGTTATTACAACGCGAATTGACTTTCGGTTGCCCGGCATGTCATTGGTCGGCGCTTCGTCCGATCCTTCGACACATCGTCCTCTCTTGCGGTCCATTGCCCAATCGGCGGATGACCTCCGTAACCCTGATATCCTTGGTGCAACATGCATCTTGACCCGATGCTCGACATACGAAGCCTTCAGCCGATTGTCGATCGAACCTCCGGCTCGACATCCAATATCCTGACGTGATCACCTCCGGCACAACGTCAATTCCTCCAGCGTCAACTGTCTAATCCTGATCGATAGTAGATCTGCGTAACTCAAAACGTAGTTAGACCACAAATCACAATCAATTAGTTTTATCATCAAAATCTGAGATTCAACACCTACAATATATTGTGATGATATTAGAGCTATCTACTTATGTGTCAATCCAGTGTTTCACTCACGCATGAACACATTGTCATTGACTTTCACTTCGTGCGAGATCAAGTTGTCAGACATCAACTATGTGTCTCTCATGTACATATGGCTGATCAACTAGCAGACTCACTCACAAAGCCTCTCGTCTATAAATTATTTCCGTTACATCAGTCTAAGATCAGCATCCTTGACAGAAACTCAATCTTGTAGGAGCATGATAACAGATAAGATTTTTTGATAACATATAGATTTTCTCAACTGCACGAGGATGAGATTTCACTAACTGTGTGAGGAAATCTAATCGCTCGGTTGAAAAAAAAATCTCTCCCAACATATATAAATAATTAATAGTTTAATTAACATGTATATTTTTATCATCCTATTTCAATTCTTCCATCACTGCTTTGTTGCTCAAAAAAAGGGCTCCACCATGGCAACTCGATTCCCGATGTACAGTGTACCTTCAATCTGATTTGACTTGAAATCACGTATAGATGTTCGTATTCGAGTTGGTTTCAAATTAGGTTTGGCATACGTTCGAATAGGAACATTGGAATCTAAATCGAGTTTGACTTTTTTAACCAGATAGTCGGGATCAGATCTGGCGTTTGACGTTGGACTTTGGGAGGAGGGTAGCAGTACTGCTACGGTTGTAACTGAGTCGCTGTCATGTATACTCGTCGTCCTCGCACAAGACAACCCACCTTTGATCAGTGGTGGCATCTTCTTCCTCGTCCGGCTTCACACTAGTATGCCGTCAGGGGACGAAATGGACCATAAACCTTCATACTACTATGCCCATTACACCTTCAACTGGGCCTCAATTCCCTCTATCTGAGGCCCAACTTGCTCTCGTCAACCTACGCGTCATGTCTGAAGAAAATGGAGGGAAATGGTGAATCTGTCAGCATTGATACCTTTATTATCTAACTTAGATTTGTACCATAAACAACTTTAAACAAATTCCTTTACAATTGTGGTAGTGAATTTTGTTGATCCATCGAAACTATGATGCAGTTTCAGTGAGAAAGTTCTCTACAAGATCTACAAAACAAATGAATCGAATACACTTTCTACAATACAATTGAGTACACATATATATATACACACACACACAGGACCAAGGAATTGGCTTCTTCATCCACCATTGCCAGGTTTGTGTGGTTGCTGCTGAAGCACCTTCAGCACAGACGCTTCCTGAGTTGTTGGACATTTTAGGATCCATGGCGAAGCAAATCTGAACATTTCGGGAATTCTTGGTGACAGATTTACTTGCTCCAAGGCTCGGAATTGAAGTTCCGAGGGGTAGTCCCGCACGCACCCGATTCGAGGCCCTGCACCTGTTGTCCACTTGAAAGCGAGCTGTTTCCCCAGCTGATACGATCGAATGGCTTTCTTCGTATTCATCCTTCGGAGTATCGATTCTGATGGCACGAAGGCTTCTTCATCCTCTTCTTGCTCCTCGACGAAGAGATTGCTTTTCCGGAACATGTAGTGTTTCTTCGAATTATCTGAACCGGTACTGTTTTCGTGAACCTCATCTTCGCTCTCTTCATTGTCTTCAGCAATTATTTGCTTGCGGAATTTGTGGTGGAGCTGCATGTCAATTGATGACTCTGATTTGTCTTCTCCTCCTAAGTTCAAATCAGCAAGAGAACAACCGAGGTTCACTTCTTTAAATGCCTCCAGTGAAGAGGTGCCTGAGGCCATATCAGTCGTTGTTCCACCGGAAAGATGAGATAAATCTACTCGGTGTTCAGGTTCCATGGAGGCATTTCTTTCAGCCAAGTTCAGCTCGGAGTGGCTGTTTTTGAGACTACTGCAGGGTTCATCGTCCTCTTCGGTAGGACTTCTCTGTATAAAACAGACAGAGAGTTCAGCCTTGTACTTTCATTCGTCTGGCTCAAAATTATAAGTTTATGCGGGTCACAATTGCTGCTTTATGTGCACTAATTATATGGAGTATGATCAGCATTACTAATGTCAGAGTCAAAAGATCTGACAAGTGACTTGCTCACCTTAACATCAGTGAGATCTACACTGCTTTCCTCGAGAAAGCTCATGAGTTCCTGGAAGTTCTCTTCTGTTGGGCGATAGTGCCCGCTGTGAGGCCACACAGCCTGAAAGATCACGAAGGAATAAGTGAACCGAGTTGAATGTAATTTCCAGGTAATTCAGATCACTCTTCTCGGTATTATTTTTACCTTTAGAACTCCATTTTCCACGACTAATCGGCCAGCAGCAGAAGTAGCTCCTCCGGCAAGAAAACTAGAGTGCTGAAATTTACCTTTTCTCTTCTGCAATTTTTAGAGCATGATGCTAGTCAATTCACATGGAACAACGATATGATTTTGTGATTCTTACGAGACAAAAAAAGTAGAAAAAAATCACCTGACCAACATATAATTTCTTTGATGTGCTTAACACAAAAATCCACTTAGCATCTTTTTGGCCATTGGATGTGTCCAGAAGTTGCCTGCTCTGCCTGTACATGAATTTGCCGTCCTCCACGGTAACTTCATATGCTTCCCTCTCTTTCTGGGAATCAAGACAACATGTGTTCATATACAAACAAGTTGCATGATACAACTAATCTTAATTCTGTTGAACTGCGGAGGTGCTTACCGGGCCAAGATACTTGATGCACTGTTGTTGAAGTTTCGAACGAGTGCATCGTTCTTCGAGGTTGACCTCCTTTCCTTCTCCGACATCAAGCCTGATGATCCAAGCGGTGCTATAAGGCAAATGTTCTATGTCTATTTCTGAGATTATCCATCTGAAATGACTAAAAAGGCTGGGCTGAACAAGCTAACCAGTAGAAGAAGGGTTGCATGCTATCGCATTGAAGCCAACGATCATAGTAGAATTGAAGATTGTGACCATAACGATGCCGAGGATCAATCTGTGCATTTAGAAAAAGGCAAAAATATGTCAGTAACAGGGAAAATTTGCAGAGAAAAGAAGAAACTTGTGTGGACAGTGAGACCCACAGCCTCTAGCCAATGCTGAAAAGCAAGTTTCTGAGCGTTCTCATCCTTCGATAAGCCCTTTCCAACCTATGAAGCAAGAATTGGAAGCTTAATGTTGAACACTCGGAAATGTTCCTTCTATGCTACGAATCATCGACAGCGATCGTTAAAGGAATAGATACCTTTGCAGCCCTGATCGTCGCCCTGGACCACCGTGACATTGCCGATTCTGGTTTCTCGATGTCGAAGAAAGACACAGAGCTTTGCTTGAGCAGTGCAAAATCCAACAACTTCCACCTAAATTACACACAATCGCACATATTAGTCGTCTACAATATAATCAAAGGTAAGTGCTACCCTCGAAGGACAAACAAACCAGTGGAGGCTATACCAGTGCTGCTCGACAAGTACAGCACAGTCTGCGAGCTGTCGTCTTGTCCGAAAGCTTTTGTAGACCTTCTGTAACTTTACGGCAGCTTCATGCTTCGGGTTGTCAGGCCTAATCGAGGTTGATTCTAGGGACCTCTTCCCCAAAGAAGTAAACTTCAAACCTTCAGGATCATCAGACTTTGTGGAGTTATCCGGCTCGAGGGCAGGACTCTTTGTCGAGATTTTTGGTTCCAAGTGGAAAGATCCTTTTTTTAATGGCTTAGCTAGGCCAAAAGCCTCGAGGATGGCAGGCAAACAGTAGTCTCGGCCATAGAAACCGATGGACTGCAGAGTCGATCTCACATTGTCACCAAAACCGATAGATCTATTGAGGACAGCTTCCAAGCTATCATTTATGGAATCATAGGCAGCTCCTGGGCATGAAATTGCGATGCCCATGTAGACCTCCGACTGAAGAGCTTCTATATCACGAGAATCTTCGAAATGAACAGAGCTGCCGACGGCAGCAATGAGATGTAGATCTCAGCCTGCAGGAAAGGAATCAAGGAGTCAAAACCAGCAGGCTTTGCTGCCAAACAATGAACCACCGATTGCTTGCATACAATGGCATTATGAAATGATCCGAATAACGCCTAAATCTTGGGGACAAATGGCTCATTCAGAATGCATTTCCCGCTTGAAAGGACCAAATGGGTTCCTACTATGAATCCCAAAGCTCCAAGGAGTGAGAATGATTCAAACAAAAAGACACACTAACTCAGGAACATTGACAAAGGTGCATTCCATCCATCTCAAAACATGCTAACATCAATAACAAGAGAAGAAGGATCAGAACAGTCAAAGGAAATAAGCCTCACCTTAGCTACCTCTGCCTGGAGGATCACCCAACAGGTTGCAACAGACCGCGAGTGGATGAGAGAGAGGAAGAGAAAGAACAAGATGGCTGCTTTGGGTTGTTCCAAAAATAAGGTACTCTCAGAGAGCAATTTCCTCTGTGTTTTTGCTTTGGGAGCTGAGCTGATCGGAGATGGGATTTAAATAGGGTGAGGGAGAGGAAGACGTGAAGGTGGAGCAGTCCTTAATTTCCAGCCACGTGTTCCTACGGACCCACCAGTACCTACGGTACGGTAATATGAAACGGCAAAGGGCTACCTTTTTCTACGTGACTCTGTGGAACGACTCCTGCGTCGTTTCTTCCCCCGAAAGAAACGTTGACCAAGAAAGATCCATGCGTGCAACCCCATGGTGATTGCGAGCTCACAATTCTCATCAAGGAACAGTGTAAAACGATCGTCGAGCCTCTCGTTATCCGCCAGCCAATCAAGATCTCCATTATCTTCTTGAATTAAAGGACAAGAAAAGATGGCAGTAACTGGTCATGTACTTGTTCTTCACGGATCCTCATTTCAATTGGGAATAAGGATGGCAATAGCGTCCATAGCGTCATCCTATCCACGCCCAAAAAGCAAAATAAAAGACATTTTTAATGAGAAACAGTTCAAATGCTGCATTCAAGATGCACAAACTATTCGACCCAAAAGAAACAGTTCTACAGCTCCATCAGGGACTGGTACTGCATCAACAGTACCAGCTCAATAATGATCAACGGCTCCTCTGGACCATCAGATTCAGCATTTATTCTGCGGTTAAAACATGCGCGTCAAGGAGTCCTCTGCTCAGAAAGGCATTCAAGACATTTCCATCTAAACATGGTACAGTCCTCATGGTGTTCATCTTCGATACCTTTTGTCATGCTTGAACGAGTACTACAGCCGAGCTGCAGCACTGACTCGGATGTACATGCACAGTCATGCGACCAGAGAACAGTTTATTTGCATGGAAGAAGAGGCAACATAAGTTCTGTATGTTCTACCTCGATCATCCTACAGGTAAGCGAGACGATTGTTCTATCAAAAGTCCATTGATTTAAGCGTGGAAAGTAAGATAGAAGACTGTTCAATAATAATATTATTATTTTGGGACATGATGTCAAGCCTCACGTAACACTTGGGTCCATTTTGATTAGATTACGAAGTGCCGAAACGCGTTTACAGATTAAACCATTTGGAAGTGGTATAAGCTTTTTGAGGTGGTCTCATCTACTATGGGAGGAAGAAGAAACTTGCACTTTGACTTGGTGCAATTTAGGAACGAGTTGATCACGCTGAGAACTTGGTCTACCGTCAATTGATTCTTTATTAGTAGTCGAGCCTAAAAATTCCACAAAAGTTCTACGTGTCTATCCAAATTCATGTAATATAAGTAGTTGTTATAGGAGAGAGAGAGAGAGAGAGAGAGAGAGAGAGAGAGAGAGAGAGAGAGAGAGAGAGAGATTAGGGACGTCGAATGGGTTGAACTGAGACCGATCTTAAAACTCTGACCTTTACCCAGTCCTTGAATCCACCCATTGGTGCCTACAAAGTTCTCAATCCTAAGCTAACTTAACGTGAATTGCTGGGTCATGTCATTTTTCTTAAAAACGAGTATAGACAAGAAGGTCAAAACAAAATCCCCGACATCTGTAGGTAGCTGACTTTTAGATCTGTCAGCACATCTGTTTGATGAAGAATCTTTCACCATCCATGGGAACCAATGGCAGGATCTGCAGCTGATTGCACATCATGTCCCAATAAAATCAAAAAGTTTGATCTGCAAGTTACTATTACAAATCAGTACTGTATCACCAAACAATGTGAGTTGTTGGTTAAGTATAATTGGTAAGTCCTATGAGATGTGAGTTCGTGTCCATGGATCCTCCCATGCTTTTGTTGAACATATGTTTTCCTGTCATCTTTCAGGAAAGCTCTGATAGACCTCAATGCTACTCATGCCCTGGAATCCCAAGAATGTCAACCCTACTGGGTGAAACCTTTTAAGGAGGATCATGGCCTTCCTCCCAAATCAGAGAAGGCAAGCTTCACCGGCTGAAGAGCCAGCTTTGAGCTTGCGGTAGAAAAAGCCTTGGCTTCCAATCTGGTAAGAAGAAGACAAGCAGAAAGAGAAGTCTTATGCTAGTGATGGGGTGGAGGGGCCGAGCACACCGTCATGTCCAAGCCATCTCCTCGGATCCTGATGCATGCATGTCCTCCGGAGCGAGTACCCCATTTCTGAGCTCGAAAGGTGGTCGTACCATCTCTGGTACTCGCCATGCACGCTTGTGTCAGCATGCGGCAGCTGGCACCCATGACATTAACATGCATGGAGCCAAAAAACGATGGGGGCGACCGACGCCGAAACGTCACCTCCCCGTTCTCAGCCATCCATTCTTCCAATCATTCATTCATCATATCCTTGCCTGCGGCCATTGATGGCAGCAGCTGAAACAGAAGAGATTCGCACGTCGACGCGTCCTATGGATGGGCACAAGATTTGTTAAAAGAGCAAGCGATCGATTCTATATACATAGTTGGAGTGTCGGTTTGGTACTGAAGGAGGATAAATGGCTGCAGTATTCGGCTGCTCCTTATCGTCCCTGTCTATGAACAGCAAGTGTGAAGAAGAAGGGTGATCTACTGGATAATAAAGAAAGCTAAATAGCATAGCAGTGAACTTGGTGTAGATCGGTTTGGATGGATTCTTCCATCTTCATTAGCACTGGAAATCTGTTGCATCAGTGTCAAATGATAAGAGAGAGAGAGAGAGAGAGAGAGAGAGAGAGAGAGAGAGACGGGAGATGTACTCTCATCAAGCAAGACCTGGATGATCAGTTAAGATGGACCCAACCAGTACTGATTGCATTTGGATCAAAAGATACACCTAAGATATGGACATCTGACATACTTAACGCAGTGGTCCATATCAAGCCTGGATATTTGTAGTTTCTGTGTTACTTTCTTGGATCTCTTCACAAGGTCACCCTGGGTGGGGGCTGACCAAGGTGGCTAAAGACTACTTCTTGTAGCAGTGGTAGGGATTCTAGATAGGGCTGGAGATAGGGGTGAAGAGTCAACAGCCAGTAGCTGAACTTTGCTGACACTGGTTTAGATCAAAGAACACTTCAACAGACATTAAAATGAGGAGGTCAAAGGACTGAGATCTGGACATTTAGAGCATCCCCAGCTTGGCAACAGAAGTGGAACAGCTGTTCCCATATAATTTTCCTCTTCCTTGTATTGAACATGAATATGTTATTCGATCACCTCCACTGAATCCACAAACACACCGGTCAATCTACGACCGGGGAGACTTTGATTAGGTTGAAGAGAGATCGCTGCGAGTCAACAGGAAGGAGGAAGCTTGAGTGGCAAGTAGCTTTGGGCGTGACCAATTCATATTGCCTTGCGGTATGAACACATTAGCTCGATGCCCTTTTGGGGACTGAACGAAGCGATGCGTTTGACCGCGCGGCATCTTTTGTGTCGGTTGGCTTTAATTGGGCTAAATATGGGCTGTATTGAGCCATTTTACATCACTATGGGCCGAGCTTAACACAAAGCGGCCCGACCCACAAAGCCTCTTTAATGCGCTGATCAACGAGGAGAGTGGTGCGAAACAGAGGTACTCGCGACCGTCGCCGCTTCTTCTTTGCCTTGCGACAAGCTCCTTTCCTCCTCCTCTTCCCCTCTCTTCTCTCATGGTCTCCTCTCCACCCGCCGGCTCGCTCTGGTCCCGCCGATGAGGCAAGCTCGTCCCTCCCTCCGAGTCGCCGCCGCCGGCCGTCGGATGTCCTTGTCGGAAGGGTGGGATATGTCGGTTCCACACCGGGGGCTTTTCGGATGCCGCGACCAACATGCTCCTCCGGCACCGCATCGTCTTCTTGGGATCCCAGGTTCCCCATGTCTCTCTTTCTTTCCTTCGTTGCTGTTTCATTTCGGCTAATTGTAAGATAGTTTTGTCTCGAATAACTCGATCAACAGCATTGGTGGAAGCATCAACTTTAAATGGGTACACAATCTAGTCTAAGTGTTCTCAAATGTGTGTTTTCAGTATTTCAATTGTATTGACTTATAGGGTGAACTGAATTGTCATTGCCTGCATATCACTTATATTTCAAATTCATTTTTGTTTCTGTTGAATTGATAAGCATCTAAAAATGACGAGTGTCATTCTGCTGGTTCAAAAAGTTTGTTTCTAGGTTGTCTTCATAGAAGTATGGAATATGGGTTTGCTGCTATTCTTCAGCTCCTCAGAAGAATAGGTGTAGAGCACTGGGTTAGTTTTGAAGAAGTTTGTTAACTTTGAATATTACATTTAATATGCAATTATGAGATATTAGAACGATTAAGAGCTGTTGCTTATCAAAATTTTATTCTCTGTTCATTTTCTTGGAACAATGATTAGGTCGATACTGTGACTGCTGATTTGATTATCAGCCAGCTCTTGTTTCTGGATGTGGAAGACCAAAAGAAGGAGATTAAATTGTTCATAAATTCACCTGGTGGCTCTGTGACGGCTGGTATGTATGTTCAATAGGCATTTAATTTCATTTTGGTTTATTGTTATCTCTATCAAAATAATATATTTATAAATTTAACTCACTAGCATTGTATTTGCATGATTTTTTCTTGGGCGATTTTTTGTTCTTGCTTACAAGTGCACATCTCTTTTAATCAATGGGGTTATTAGATTTTTGGTCACAAAGAAATCTTGGATGACTAAGTGGCCTCTTAGGATTGAGTGTCTTATGTTCTCAATATTCCTTATGGATAATCATTTATTAGCTTGTTAACTTTTATTGACATCCTTATTCTAATTGGAGATATGACATGGTAGACCTACAGAAAATTGATAAAATATGCATCATTCTCTGTTTCAGTAATTTTTCTATTTCTCTCTGGATCTTGCTAAAACCATTCTACGATCCCAATTTTTTTTTATAAAAATAATAATTGACCAAATTTGCAGGAATGAGAATATATGATGCTATGAAATTGTGCAAGGCTGATGTTTCCACTGTTTGCTTGGGTCTTTTGGCATCTATGGGTGCATTTTTGCTTGCTGCTTGGAGCAAAAGGAAAAAGATTTTGCATGCCAAATGCTAGAGTCATGATCCATCAACCACTTGGAACAGCTGGAGGCAAAGTGAGTAATTACTCTTGATTCTAAATTTGGGAAAACTTTTATTTCAAGAACAATTAATGACGAAAAAATTTGGCTTCCATGTATGCCTCATAGATCTTCTCAAGATTATCAGTAATGGTTATATGCTATGTACAATTTTGATGCACAATAATGCACAGTGCCCCTACTTTCTCATTCTAATGCTTTTCCGACAGCATGTTGATGCTTTATGGTACATGCAGTAAAACGAGACCCAAGTTTCTTCCCCCTTTATATTAGAGTGAATCTGTCTAAACATGCATTGGTCAAGTAAATGTTGACATTGTGGGGTAAGTTCAAAGATGTATACATAGAAGTACAAAAGTAGTCTCAATGAGTATGACTTTTAGAGTGACCTGTATGGGCACTGAACTATACCTTCTTGACCAATGCATGTTTAGATAGATTCACAAATTTGCTTAAAGAATGGGTAACAAGAAGTACCATGCTCAACAATTCACTTCAAGATATTCAACAGCAGGATGAAAATAGGGTGGCTTCTGCAAAAACATAATCTTTTGATAAATATGATACTAATGATTGTCAGTATGGGAGTGATGTTTTAAAGATCTTGGAAACTTGGAAGGATGCTATATCTGAAGGATCTCAGTTTATAATTCTCAGGTTACATGCAACAATTCTGAATAATTATTACGAAATCAGCAATTACAAGTTATCTGCATATATACAGTGTTGGTCGTTGGCAACTCATGTTTGCAAAACAAAAAGAGATTTGAGAGTCTGAAGGTGCGCTAATGTGCATTCTAGAACATATGAACCATGATATGCAAAACCACCTCCGTTAAGGATAGTGCTGACCTATCAATCGAAGCAAAGTTTTCACTGGAATGATATGATGTATGTATATTGCCTATAAATTTTAATTATAAAGCAGGTCGGTGAGTTTATATACCTTTTGAACATGTGGATCAGTATGCTGGAAACCCCATTCCATCTTTAGATTTTAATGGAAAATTTTCAGTTATATTGAGTCAGATATTGGGCAGTCCTTTTTTCTCAATGTATATCCATGTGTTTAATAAATGTAAGTTCACTTGGAATGATTTGATGTATATATAACCTTTGACATTTAATCATGAAGCAGTTCAGTGGGTATATATCTTTTTAAATGTGTGGATCATCATATTGAAAATCTCATTCCCAACTATAGATTTTGACTGTTCTACAATTATATCGATGCAAGTATTGGGTAGTCTTTTTCTTTTCTCTAAGCATATTAATTATGTTCCAAAATTCATGTCTGTTTACTTCTTTGTGTATGCTATCATCTATTTCCTTACCACTTAACATATCTGTTTACATATTTTTATGACTGAACTAAAATTACATTCAAAAGACTTGTTAGTGAGTCTGATCCCACTATGAAGCTCAACTCCAAGTGGCAGAAACACAGTCATCCTTTCCGTGATCTCAACCGAGAGTCTCCATGTGTCTCCTTAGGAATTTCAGTAATGCTGGTCATCTCAGAGATTCTTTCCTCCAATCCAATCATAGTAGAATATATGGCACTTAACAGCACATGATGTCATTTTATTGCACCAAATTGTAACAGAACTTTCAGTCTATTCTCTTTCTCAAACTATCTTCTCTGAGAAGATGATGTATTAAAGATAATACTTGTAAACACAACATCTCTTCCATTGTAAGCTTGATCCTCACAAGGATACTATTGGAATTTCATGTTCTACTATACCTTTGGAAAAGCCATTCAGTTGAATATATGTTTAATTTCCTTGTATTCATGTCTTTGTCCACCTCATTGCGATCCAGAATTCAGAAGAAATTAAACTTCATTATAAAAACCTTTCTCAGTATCCACCTTGATAAGAAACTGAAGCGTCCTCATTCTCTTTATTGATACTGATATTCTTTGTAGGATGATCGGTGACCCTTCTCATTTATGGAATTACTGCGTACATTGCCCATTCGTCGATGCTACCCAATGTTAAGAGACCCTTTTGTGACATTTGAAAGTACTTCATCTTTATCAAAGGAATATTGTGTTGTCCTCTAAATGTTGCAGTAATGATATAACAGAGTGACAGCATCTTTGCAATTCTGATGTCACTCTTAAAGCCTGCATTCTCTTTTCATTTGTTAGATGTACTTATATATTTCCTGCTCCTTTTATTTGTCTTTGAATATAACATCCCCTTGATATTTATCTCCAACACCTGAATTTAATTTGAAAAGAAATTATATAAGCATATATTAACTGATCATTTAGATGATGTAAGCCCATTTATGTACATCCTTAAGACTGCTGATGAAATCTCCATATATTGGAATCATGTTTCTAAAACATTGATTTAGTGTTGACACTCGGGAGTTTTTATAGGATAGCAAGTAGAAAACGTTCTGTTTTTCCCATGTTGATTTGATGATGTCATCATTTATTCCATGTTAATGTTCTAAGCCCAGTAATGTACAACTGGGAGATTGCAGATGGAATTTCCATTTATTAGAGACATATTCCTGGAACATTGACGTATCGTCGACACCTGGAAATTTTTATAGGATAGCAAGTTAAGCTTAGGAACCTTGTCATAATTGTATATCTCTAAAACCTTGGAAAATTCTCTGCAATTCCTTTAGAGGTTAATTTTTCATGAGTAGAAAATTTTTTCTCAGTTTGTTCTAATGCCAGGAGACGAGATGGGATTGCAGATAAAAGAGATGATGTACCATGAGATAAAGATGAACAAGATATTGTCAAGAATTACTGGAAAACCTGAACAACAAGTGAACAGCTAGGATAAGAATTATGGCCTTTTACATGGCTTTTATTGTATGCCCGTTTCAATGCCGAATCATCCTGGTTTCTTGCAGATTGAAGTTGATACTGACCGTGACAACTTAATGAATCCCTGGGAAGCTGAGTACGGACTGGTAGATGCTGTTATAGATGATGGAAAACCAGGTCAAGTTGCACCAATTGCAGAGTCTGCACCTCCTCCGAAAACCCGCGTGTGGGACTTGTGGAAAGTTGAAGGTAGCAGAAAAGCCAGGCAGAATCTACCTTCGGAGCAGAAACTCTAACAAAATGGATATAAAGTTGATAGTCGAAATGTCAAGGAGAAAGGCGAAGAACAGCCAAAGGAGGAGACGACGACCGTATGAAACAAGCTGAGATGGCTCTGATGACTCGTTGGTGTTCCAAGGAAGGATCAATATTACCCAAGTTCTCGACCCGGGGGATATCTAATTGAAGGTGACATCGACACAAAAGGGATCCAAGGTGGACGCCAAGCTACTGGTTACTACTATATTGCTGTGGCAGTACTCTGTTGCTTTTGTAAAGGTCAGTTTCTTGGGACCTTACCTAGAACAAAAAACAAGTAGACTGGTTTTGGTTGTGAGGGATTGATTTTTGCTGATAGTTCCTTTCTTTCTTAATGAATTGAGCTATGTTCTAATCTTTTGCCAGAGGTTATGATTTACCCATTAATCCTGTATGATAAAGAAACAGAAAAAAACCTCTGTTAACTTTGTCTAAATTGCTGCAGCTTAACTCCGTCTTTGACAAGTCAACAAATAATTACTATTCAAGGATTAGAGTTTAAAAAAGAACACAGAAAAAAAAATGGAAACCTTATAATATAAATATTGAGTAAAACCTATATGTAAATTATGAACGGAATAATTTATTTTTATTAATGCAAATCTGTTGTTAAGTTTTCTGAAAATTCTATAAATGACGAAAAAAAAGAACGCTTTTGAATTATGCATACTATACGATTATAAATTTTCAAGTCTCCTTCTATCTTGTAATTATTTTATTTAAAAATATAAAATAAAATGCGCAGCTACCTGAATGCGTTTTAAATTCGATTTTGATCACTATTTTTTTTTTTTGTATGTATTCTCTCAAATTTGATCAGCGGATATCCAACCCTGCTTAACGGGTCGGATCCTCATATGAAAAATCCGAGTCTCCTGCCACCCTGGTGGGACCCCGTTAATTCCCAACAATCGCCGCGCAGCTAAGTTGGGCGGGTACTTCACGTACGGGTACGAGAAGAAAAGAAAAAGTCGCCCTAAATCTCTAATCCACATCGCATCCTCGCCGTCGACTGCCTTGGGAGAGAGAAGGGGAATGGTAATGGTGACGGCATCGCCGGCAGCGGCGTCGCGCCTTCCTCTCGCTATGCCGCACTCTGGTTCCACTTTCCCTCTTGGACCCCGTTGGCGCCGGGCTCTGCTCGACGTCCCGGCGGCGAATGGGGCTCGGCCGCATGGCCGCTGGCGATGCGACACCGCTGTTCGGTGCGAAGGCGGTGCTGCTGCTGCTGGGCAGCGGGTCCTCAGGACGTGCAAGAACTGCAAGCGGCAGTATGATCCCGCCCTCAACCATCCCTCGGCCTGCCGCTTCCACACCGCCCACTTCGGCGGTCAGTATCCTCCTCCCCTCATTCCAATTTCCCTTCTTTCATAGACATTGCTTCTTTATGTGGATCTTTATACGAACTACGAAGAGTGGTTGCGCAGACCTCTTGTATGATATCCACTAGGACTAATTCCTCGAAGTACGCGACGATCGACAACTAGAGTTTCAAAAATTGAAGTTGAGAACTTTGATCGTTTGACGGATTTGTGAATCGGGAAAAGGGGAAATTAATGTATCGTAGAACAGTCAGATTCTATTGATGAATTGGCGATCAAAATACTGGGACCTCATAAGAAGGTTGTTATGGCCCCTTAGAGACTTCTTCAAGAATTAGGATGGCAGCTTGAAATGTTCAAGTACCTACACATCAACAACAGGCAGCTAAGATCAACGAAGAGCTTAAATTATGCCATTTAAGAAGCTTTAAGGGTCATTGCCCTGCGGCTTAAAATGTTGGTGAATACTCACTCATTAGGAGATTTTATTAGTAATCTCTTTTTGCTATTTACAATCTCATTTTAAGAACTTTTAATATTCTTGAGATATCCCTCTACAAATGGACATAAATGTCATCATCATCTTCTCCTTTTTCCTTGCATCTTCTCCTATTTGCGAGCGGCGAGCAACGACTGGCGGTGTCAGAGAGACATAAATGCCTTCATCTTCTCTTCTAACCGTGAATGGCATCGTAGGGGTGTCGGATGGCGTCGAGCGAAGAGGGGGCAAAGCTTCTACCCATTATGTCATTCATTATAGCTGCATTTTCTCTTCTTGTAGTTACACATAGTGGTTAAAGCCAAGATTTGAATTTTATGGCAGAGGATCATGCCAATGATCTGCTACCACAGTTGTGGTAACTGGCATAGATTAGCATTAACCAGTCTCTTTGCCGAGCCTGAACAATGTTGGCATGCCCTTGATACGGCATGGGATGCTGTTCTGGTATGTACCATTGTGTACACCATCTTCTATTCGTTTCAGTACTTTTAAATGAATTTTAATGTGATCAGATCACATTATGCATATTGGCTTGTTTGAAAGTCACAGAGTAGGATGCCTGGATGAGGACACATTGTCTCTCACTATATTTCTCCTGCATTTATCCATTTAATTTGTTCCACTCATAGACCTACTTGTCTGTAAGGTTTTCTCTACTTATTTATACTCAATTAGAAGCATGACCATAAACACACAACCGTTGTTTCTCGGAATACTCATACTAGCTCGCATAACTTTGTTAGAAATTTAGCAAAATTTTATCACCAATCATCCTATATTGACTAGCAACTTTCCAAGCCTTTGTCAGTTCTCATTTAATAGGTACCCTATTATTCAAAATATTGTTGCAGCCTCTAATTCAAGCGGTGGTGGTCAAATTGTAAAGATCTGATCAGTGCATGTTTGCACTGGGTTCAGCCATCATTGTGCCTGCTCCATGATTTTTCTTTCTTAGTTTGTTGTCTATAATGAACCTTGTTCAAGAGTTTTGTTTTAATACAATTGAATGTATGTACCAGCTGGTTAAGGTATATATGAGAACGATTTGGATGTTGAGATTAGATTGGACGTGGAGCAGGAAGGGAAGGAAAAAACCAAGGATGGACTGTTCCTTATTTCTAAAACTTTTCATACACAACCACAACTTTCAACTTGTTTGATTTAGCAGACGCTGTAGGATTCTGTAAATTTGTGTCACCAGTCCTCGTTCTTCCTCTTTCATGTTCCAGTTACTTATGCATGTTTAATTTACATTACTGCATAACTGCGATAGAGGTTAGTCTACATATGTGGCAGATATTGGATATGTGCATCGGTTCATCTTCTCCGGTTAGCCCATAGCTTTTTTTGATGGAAAGCTTTTCCTTGTTTCGCTGCACATACACTTGACATTACTTTGGAGTGTCGATGCTTAGTTTCCATTTCCTATTCCTTGACCATGTTACTAAGTTCAGCTATTCTCAATAACATTTTGTGAAATGCTAGGAGAAACCAAGAGAAAGTTTGAGAGCGTGTACACAGGAGGGACCATGGACACCCCCGACTCTGGCAAAGTGTTCCAGTACTGGCATTGCTGTGGCTCCGAAGATCCATTTGATGCTGGTTGCACAGCCGCTCCTCACTGCTCTTATGATGACTGATATCACATGGTTGGCCTTCGGTACTTATCAGTAATCGACAAAGTCCTTCCTTTTTTCCCACAGACGATCGGCTTTGCTTCTGTAGCCCAAAGCAAAACGATGAACATCATGTATAGAAGCAGCTGCTGCATCAATCATGGATCTTTCTTTTCTCACACCTTGTGCTGTATAGCTTTACAGGCAAACAATCCTGTCGTTGATACATTCGGCTTCTAAGTTTATTATGTAGTTGAATTATATTCACTTGCTGCCAAACTGCAGCTTTGTATTACAACGGTAGGCCCAACCTACACCCAGTGATATGTACACCAGTACAGTAACCAGTTGATATTTTATGTTATTTAAATGTCAAGATACAGAAGCCATTATCTTCAATCCATTCATTTCAGATTCTATTAATTCTTGGAGGACAGGAAATGAAAGCAACATCCAGCTCTGCACCATCCTCTACTTCAAGATAAGACTGAAAGTGGAAGGCACAAGTTCATCAGGATGTTGTCATATGGGTTTTTTCTTCTCTACCCATCAGAGCCTCGTAACAACAGTCCAATGAAGATAAAAATGATATCCCAAATCACAGTTCAAACCCAAAAGAAATGTAAAACAGTAGGAAGATGATCTGTTATATGAAAGCTATTCAATGTTATGTAATTTGAGAGAAGACCACACGACCTGCACCAGTCAAACACCTGAATCGATCATTACCTCCCATACCATGAGAACCTGGTAATAACTTCTGCAAAGAACAGAGAGATTAAATGGCAATGAAGCAGAAGATCCAATAATCAACTAAGATGTAGTAGTGCGGTTTACTTTATGAAGTGATTCATACGTTATTTTACAGATGAGACCAGCAGCAATACAGGCAGAGAATAGTGCGAAGGCTGCATAATAGATCTTTATTTCTAATACTGAAATGGATCCATGATAGCAGACAAAAAGAAGTGTGCAACTTTGTTCTTTCACTTCTATCATCATTTAAGATGTAACATCAAATCCAAGAGTAGACTGAAAGAAAAATCAAACATGACCTGAGCCACCAGTCAAATGAACACACTTCAACGAGGCGAAACCCTAAAAAGAGAAACTGCTGTAGTTAAGAGTTGTCATTATAAAAAAAACAACTTATTAAAATAAAAAAAGAGACAGTTTTCTTTATTTTTTGAACATAACAAAGCTATCAAAAAATTAAAAAAAAAACAGGAAGAATTTCCCATAACAAGGAAGAGAAAGTGGGAGTCCACAGATAGATGTAGAGCTCCCTTCAATCCAAATAAGGGTCAGGCAGGGCTGATGCAGCTCCTGAGTTATGCAAACCACAAGCCTATCCCAAACCATCCATCATCCTTGTCCTCAAAACATGGAATAGGGCAGTGGAATCCATAAACCAGCAGCTGTGTCCACCCATCCCAGTCCCTTCTTTGGACTTCAAGGAGCTCCACCTCCACCTCCGACCCAAACCACTCCACACCCAATCAACACTCGCAAACAGAAGCAGAAAGCAGCAGTCTAGCAAAGAACAAGAAACAAAATACTACTTGCAAACCACATCCAACATGGCACGACCATATAACCCAACAACATATGGCAACAAGCGAACAAAGGTTCGGCATGCAGCAGCCTAAGGAGCCATGAATCCATGAGCAACCGATGACAGAGGAGAAGGTGAAGAGGTGCCTAGCAAGGGGCTCTTTTCGTCCCCCCTCCTCTCCCTTCGCCTCCTCCAGCAAACTGCTCCTCATTTAATAACAGCAGGCTCAAATCTTGAGAGCCCCTTGGGAAGCGGGTTGAATAGATGCGCCTGACCACCTTCACATGTCTTGATGGCACGCTTTCTCGTGTTTCCTCCGACCCATTTACCATGCCTGCCCATAAACAAACAAAGTAGAGATGGTAAGACGAAGGTAGTCACAGATGGAGGTTGACTACATGCATTATTGGTGGCCGGTGTTCCTACGTCCGGCGAGGTAGCATCTATCACGCTCATCATTTCTTTTGAGTACCTACGTAGCGTCATGCATGTATTTATACACGTAGGCCTCGTGATATGAGTCCGAAGAAGGCCGAGTATTTAACCACACGTCCTCTTCTCGAGGAACAACATAAAAGCGTTTCGACGAGTGTCATGTACATGTCGTTCAACGCTCAAAAGGTGTATGTGTACCGTACGTATACGCAGAGAAACAAGATCTGATGTATAGAGCAGCAGAACATATTGGGACTTGAGCCTCAAGTGGGAAGCAGAGCGAGAAGCGTGTCATGAGTGCAAACTACTGCAAAGGAAGAAGAAAAGAGAGGAGCGATGGGGACAGCACTTCGACAGAGGAAAAAAATAAGAGCAAATATGTATTGAATTTTCATCGACCGCAGTTACGTTTCTCTTTTCTTTCGGGGGTCACATTTACTCTTCATATGAACGGTGGGGATGAAGCTGCGGTAACGTATCAACGGTGGATGTTCCGTCGCATAGACATATCGTGAGTAGGCTGCGGTCTCCTCCAACTCCATCCAGAGCGAATCTAGCGTTAGATCCTCGTTGCAGTCGACCGGTTAACATGGGTCCCACGGGATTGAAACCGGTCCGGTTCGGCTTGAACCGGTTGATTGATGCTAATTTAGGATTCATTTGAAATCGGAATATAATGGATCCATGAATTCGCAATTAATTTTATGAATATTGCAGCATATTGATCTTCTTGGACTAGCAAAATTACTCGTATGAAACCGAACAAATATAACACCAAATGATTGGATATTAATGGTAAAAAAAAATTATCCGCAATAAATAAGATGTATGTGAAACTAACATATTTTAATCAAAACATTAGAATAAAATCTCTTGGAACACATTATTGGCACATTGCAAGTCTATCAATTTGAGATGCATTCGCTTTTGATTCATCCAACTCGATTCAATTTGATTTCGTAGGATCCATTTCAATCATCATGAAATTTTACAACGTAACTTGATAGAAGAAACAAACTAAGTAGATCGAATCGACTTCGATCTTCAACCTCAGATGGACCTCATCTATAATCTCCAAAACTTGTTGGAGTGTCAATATGATCAAAAGAGCAAAGAAAGAAAAAGAAAAGGTCAGTGCAGAAGTCTGAGCATAAATCTAATTTTTCCCAAAATTTTATGTAGAATTGATTTTTGTTTTCCAATATTTATTGGAAAGGGGAGTTAGATAATGTTGGGTTGGGTGGGGAATGAAAGCTCCCCCTAACTGCCGTCTTTGGTGCCCTTTCACTCACCGGCTTTAAGCTCTTGCAATTGCAATAGATTTTTGCCTGTATTAGGTTGGCTGTGCAACATCAGCTACTTACGGACTGAAAGCTATGTGTGAGCTTGCTAAGGCAAATGGAAGTCTACTCCTGCTGCCTGCCCCTCGATCCTTCAGCGTGGCTTGGATGGATGATGGCAATCCATCGTTGCATTGATGGGCGGTGAGTTGTCTGCATCACTCGGCAGGAGAATATTTGCATGAATTATTCATGCCAATAATCTCGTGGTCTTGAAACAATCAGCAAACCTAATCGACTGTTGCATATCTGAATTGGTTACATATGTATGTTTTTGAGTGAGTGCAGGTTTTTTTAGAACATTGATTTGTGGAGGTCAAATAATGAAGTCATGATGAGCATACGATGACCATTGAATGCTCTAACTTTAAAACAATAAATTTCATTTTTAAGTTTAATCTTATTGAATTTTAAAATAATTAATTTTAAGTTCAATGAACATATGTATAATAATTTCTATTTAACTTTTAACAAATTATGACTCTTTGATTAGGTGATTGAGAGATTCACTGATGGATTCCAAGAGATTTTTTTTTTTCATCCAAACAAGTTGTAGGAAACTCATCCACAAGAGATTTTTTTAACAAATAACATCAAAATTGATTTGCCAGAGTTTCATAATCGACTTTAACCTAATTTTTTTTAATTGATTTAGTACCATTAACAAATTCTTTGAGTACAAGAAGCTACCTGAAGTTCAAAAAATAAAATTAATTATGATAAGACTTTGAAGTTATACTTTAATCTAGTGGGATAACGTGCAAGAGATGCACCAAATCTTAGCTCCATAAAAAAAAAAATTCATCTGATTATGTTCAAATTCTCTTTTCACAATTTAGTAATCTTTAATAAGGTAACAAAATCATCATCGAGTATATCAAAATTTTTCATAAATTAATGACCCAAAATAATGCTCAAGAGATGGAAGAATAATTTATTGTAAGATAAATCAATAGCCCACGATTCAAGTTGAAGTGGAGATATAATGACCGTAGAGATTATATGATGTTTATCAATTAGTGTTAAAAGTTAAGCAAAACTTACTAGAAGTGGACCAATACCTTTGATGTTCATTTACATTCCTCTTCTAAAGCTCACTCTACTCGTTATAATATTAGTGGATCAAAAGTAAGTAAAATTATGTAAATTACATCTAAACTAACTCATACCAATAGTGAAAGACAATCTAGTCACATGAGTCACCTTCCTACTTGCTTTAGATGCAAACAAGTTGGACACTATATAAACCAGTACCCAAATAGATAAGTTGATACACAAGTCAATTTTGCTGAAAAGAAGATGCCAATTAATAACATGAAGATATTGAAAAACTAATATATAATGAATACCCTGAAGAGGTATCTAAAAAAGTTACATTCAAAGAAGACAAATACTTAATAATCCATAGAGCATTTACTACTCCAAAAGATGATTCTTACGAAGAATAATTACAAAATAATATTTTCAAGACATGTTGCAAGTCTAAGATAAAGTTTTATTGTCTTATTATTGATAGTGGCAATTGTAAGAACATTATGCCTCAAGATATGGTAGACAAGCTCAAGCTCAAAATAGAATTATATCTTAAACCATATAGGATTACATGGTTCAAAAACAATAATAATAAAATATAAACTACTAATCGATGCCTAATATTTTGTCAATGAAAAAAATTATAAAAATAATATATGGTATGTTGTAGTACTAATGGATATTAGCCTTATACTCTTAGGAAAATCATGACAATATGGTAGGTGTGTTATATATAATGGCAGAAAGAACATATTTACTTTTAAATTTAATAAAATTAGAATTATACTTTTGTTATACAAGAAAGAATATGCTCCCAAACCTTCAACTCAAAGAAAGGCAAATAACTTTTTTACTTTAAATAAGTTTACAAGAGAAAGTGAAGAAAGTGGAGTTATATTTATATTAATTGCTAAAAAATGCATGCAGGCTTTAGAAATTCTCGATGAAGTAGAAGCCATTTCGGAGGGATTCAAATAGATCTGAAGAACTTCTTAGAGGCCTACCTCCTCCTCGAGACATTGAACATCGAATCAATCTAATTTCAAGAGTAATTTTACTAAATAAATCTCATTATTGAATGAGTCTAAAAATGTTTGAAGAGTTGAATAGACAAATTATAGATTTACTACATAAGGGTTATATTTAGGAAAGCTTAAGCTCATGTGTTGTTTCGGCTCTATTGACTTCAAAAAAGTATGATACTTAGTGGAAATACATCGATAATCGAGCTATCAATCGGATTATCATCAAATATAAATTTCCTATCCTACATACGAAGGATATGTTTGATATGGTGCTTAATATTTTTAAAGTTGAATTTCGAAGTGATTATTATCAAATCTGTATTAAATCAGAGAGATGAATGAAAACCTACTTTTAAAACTCAAGAAGCTTTATATGAATGGCTAGTTATACCATTTAGACTTTCAAATACTCCAAGTAATAATAAATTGAATTCTACATCCTTCTATTGAAAAGTTATTATTTATTTTAATGATATTATTATTTATAGTCATAATATAGTTGATCATATTGAATATTTGAGGATTATCTTATCATCATGCAAGGTAGAAAAGCTATATATAAATCTTAATAAGTTCTCCTTTATATCTCTAGTCTAGCTTTTCTAGGCTTCATCGTATCTCTTGCAGAGTTATCGTAAAAATTATATTATTGAAGATTGGTTACTCTTTTGTGGAACTCAACTTTATATTTCTAAATTTTCTCTAAGAGAACATTTATCTAAGAATTATATTTTATTGGATTAGGAGGTGATTTTGAATTAGACAAAATAGTGCTTATTGTCAAAGCAAAATATTTTTTTGCTAACTATTTATTGAGATGTTACACGTTATGTGAAAAGATGCTCCTTTGTCAATTCCTAATGCTCCTTCGTAAAATATTAGTATGGATTTTTTGATTGGTCTACCAAAAACTCAAAGAGGTATAGATTCTATTTTTGTTGTTGTTTATTGATTTTTTAAAATAACATATTTTATTCCTTACAAAAAGACTATGAATACTTTTTATATTGATAACCTTTATTTCAATGAAGTAGACAAACTGTATAAAATTCCTAAATCTATCACATCAGATACAAATACTAAATTTCTTAGTTATTTTTTAAAAAGGTTATGAAAAAATTTTAGCACTAACCTATGACATAGTAGTGCTTATCATCCTCAAATAAATGGATAAACTGAAATTGTTAATAGAACCTTAGGCAATCTGCTACTACGATGCTTTGTTGTAAAAAAAATCAAAACAATAGGATTTCATGCTACCTCATGTTAAATTTGCTTATAATTCTATAATTAATCATTCTAAGGACAAAAGTCCATTTGAGATTATTTATGATTGTATTTCATCTCATTATCTAGATCTTATTAAAATAACTGAATCACTTTTATCACATTCAAAAGGAGATGCTTGAAGTTAGTAATTAAGTTTATAAATAAAAAACCAATAGGCATCACCGTGTGATGATATTTGAAGAAGGAGAATTTGTTTGGGTTTTTTTTTATAAAAAAGAATGTTTTCCAGCAAGAACTTACGATAAACTCAAAGGGAAGAAAATTGATCCCTACCGAGTTTTAAAGATAATTAATAATAATACATATTAGATTGAACTTCCTCTTAACATTCAATCTTATTTCATATTTAATATTCATAATTTATTAGTTTACCATAGCAATAATGATAGCAATAATGAGCATCGAATGCTATGAAGTTCTAAGACAATAAATTTCAAGCTCAATCCTATCATATTTCAAAAAAATGATTCTTACGTTGAACTATCAAATTAGAATGTACCATAAATTTAATATGTATTATAATTTATACTTATTTTTTTTAAAGAAGTTATAACTCATTAATTAGATGGTCGAGAGATTCAATGTATAAGAGATCTATGAAAAAGGAAAAAAGGAAGATTGATGGGACATTCTTATTTTTTAAATCCTATCAATTTTTGTATTTAAAACTACTAGCTCTTAGTTATTTCTTAAAAAAAAAAGAGAGAGATTTTTTTTGTTCTCTCATAAAATTTTTTTTCTTGCCCTCTTCTTCTCTCTTTATCTTGTTTCACATCATCAAATTTAATATTTGAGTTGCTCAAAGGTAAAATGATCAAGAAGCTGATCCTAAGATAATAACATAAACTAAAATACAAAAATAAAATACATCATATTTTCAAAATTTAATATATATATATATATATATATATATATATATATATATATTATGAATCAAAAGCTGGTTAGATACACCTAAAACATTGGCTTTATGGTAGTACATTAGACACATTTTTCAAAGATTATGAGTTTAAATCTCACTCAGATTATGTATTTTGAAGGTGTCGACTAATTTAAAAAAAGTAAAGACTTTGATCCCTATCTCAAATTTTTTTTTGTCTTTACCATCTATCTTGTTTCACATCAAAAAATTATTTGGACCCAATTTTTTTAATATAATTGATACTAAGATAATATATATATATATATATATATATATATATATATATATATATATATATATATATATATATATATATATATATATATATATATATATATATATATATATATATATATAGATAGAGAGAGAGAGAGAGAGAGAGAGAGAGAGAGAGAGAGAGAGAGAGAGAGAGAGAGAGAGAGAAGCCGAATACTCATCTCAACTTCAAAGAATTGAATCTAGATAAGAAAGAGCACAGTGAGTTCTGAGTTATGCATAAGCTTATTGAAGTTGAGAGAACAAGGGAGGGCATTAGAAAGCCTTCCGGGCGACGCCGCCTCTGTCCTCGTGTGCATAAGGTGTGGTGGGTCAATAAACACAAGTAGAAGAAGCTGCTGCCTCACATTCTCTTATGTTATGACCATGTTCTTCTCTTTTGATTAAGGAAAGGAGTTTTGTTCCGCAACACTATTATATCACTAACACCAATTAGATGAAATGAAACAAGACGATGCATGTTCCTCTCTCTCTCTCTCTCTCTCTCTCTCTCTCTCTCTCTATATATATATATATATATATATATATATATATATATATAGTTAAATAAATTCTTTTTAATGTAATAATGTTCACATTTAGATAGAGTTTTCTAGTTCTTGGACTGGGCCGTGGCCTGGAATCATCCACCCAACTGTTGGCCTGCCCTAAAATGGTAACCAGTGGAAGAGATTGAAAGTCATGTTCCTATGTGGATTTTGGATGTAAGTATATATTCTTTCTTTCTTTCTTTTTTTAATCATTTTTCAGTATCTATGCATCATAGGGATATTAAGAAGTGTACATAAATTTTTTTTATTAATTTGAGTGGCATGCACCTCAAAGGTGAGCCACTTATTTAAACATCCATCTAAAATTAGCTATAGTATGAATCAACATGTAACACCCTAGTTTACTCATAGATCAAAGGTTGTTAAAAAACTTTTTATGATCGACTTAGTCTCAAGTATTCTAACAATAGCCATTGAGTTTCAATAAATTAATAAATCAATTATTCCATCGAATCAACTTATAACTAAGATCGGTCTAGTATTACACATACTGAGGAGCTCAAAAAAAATTAATATTTAATTCTTAGTAATTGAGGAGAATGTTGAGAGAGATTGTGACACATAATTTAGTGACACATTAAAAATGGGAGATCACTAAAGTTAGTTTATAAAGACCTATTGAAGGTACTATTATCAATTTGATCTTGAATACTTTACATCATTGATTCATGTTCGATAACTTATGCATACTGACATATTATGAATGGATAAATATCTTATTTGATCTTTGAGTTTGTTTTTCATAAATGGATGAATATGTTATTAGACCTTTTAGGTTTCTGTAAATGGATAATAGGCTCTTTTTTCAGATCCAGTAAATATGTTATTGGATTTTTAGTCAATGGATAATATGCTATTCATGAAAGATTATTGTGTTAAACCAATCAAACCAATCCGCTAGTTGGAGAAGAGAAAGGAGAGAGAGGTTTTCATAAATGGATATTATGATTTTATATGTTTTATAAATAAATAAAATAGATAAATATAATATTGATCTTTCATATTTATTATGTGAAACCAAATTAGATTAGTCCGATGAGAAAGAGGAAAGGAAAATCTTTTAGTTTTATTTTTTAATAATTTTAATTAAGGAATGTCAATCAATAAATTATTTATAGGCCAAATTCCTAATAAAAATCTCAAGTTTTAACCTTTTCTCACATGGCGTTATTTTTTTCAAAATTTATTCCCCAAAATATTTTTTTATTTTTTGAAAAATAATATTATATTGACTTTCGCTCTATTAGCCATCATCTTTATCTTATAGCTCGTCATGATTGTCTTTGTCCCATTGCTCTGCATGATCATTTTTTGATCTTACCGTCATTTTAAAGTTCTGTTATGAAACTCTCATCCTTTTATATTCTTACCCTCCACCCCTATCATAATCCTCGTCATCACTATTTGTATTTGCGCAATCCTCATTTTTTGCTATATACTAATTGAGCAAGTGATGTACATTGTGAGTGTGTTGTAATTCTCCACTCTAGTTAGTTGCTCCATCGGAAGTCTCAATGACATTCTCTATTGCAAATGTTGGATATCATAGGCTACCATTATCTCATAAATTTATATAAAATAATACTTCTCTCACTACCTATCCCTACTCTATTAGCCTGATCACTTAAGGAATATGGTAAAAGTGAAAAATAAGAATCTTAGTAATATCTCAATAATAATAAGTATAAGCATAATTAATATATGAGAACGATAATAGTAAGACGAATATGATCATGCAACTATTGATAAGATGTTGATGAGAATCAAAAACGACTAAAGTGGGTCAAAAATAACAATTGGTAATCTCATGTTAAAAAAATATTTTATAAAGATAAATAAATAAAAAGAGCATTTGACGAGGAGAAATAAAAAAAACCTTCGATATATATAATATATATATATATATATATAGTTTTGGGCAGGGCGTGGGGGGTTGAGAAGTTGCCTTATTTATATATACAAGGAAAGGTTTCGCTGTTTCTGCTTTGCTTCCACAAGTCTTTGTGGGGCCCGCTGTTGGTCTGTATGACACCGTCCATTCCCGTTATAGAAAACCTCAGCCGTCGTTTCGGTGCATGTCTCGACCCGCGTTGCGGTGGTCTCCCCACTCGCCCCACGCAGATCTGAGATATCATCATTCAACCATCAGCTGTGACCACAGAACATAGCTTCACCAGAATAATTCCATCCTTAAAGCAAGACGTGTCAAATAATTACACGTGTCGATTTATGACATGGTAAAGTTACTGTTTTCTATTATTGTATTGATAAAAGATCACCTGCACCCTTTATATCCACCGTTCCCTACGCGCCACTCGGTCTTCGTTCCCAAATCCTAAGCCCTAACCCTAAAGCAAGCACAATTTTCTCCGCCACTCCTTTGTTAGATTCCTCTCCCACTCGGTTATCTGGTCTTTTGGCGTGTTCTTTTGGCATAAAAATCTATTTTTTTGACGCGTTTCGCCGCCTATAAGATGCGGGCAGCTTGCTCTCATAACTTGGACATGGCGATCCCCTTGCCGCACCTCCTCCACCCCATGGTGGCGGTGGCGCCGGCGCCGGCCCCTCCGTCCCCGGTTACTGCCCCGTCCCAGGACGAGCTGAAGCGCGTCGCCGCCCACCGCGCCGTTGAGCAGGTGGAATCCGGAATGGTCCTCGGCCTCGGCACTGGCTCCACCGCCGCCCACGCCCTCGACCGCATCGGCGACCTCATCCTCCGGGGCGAGCTCCGGGATATCGTCGGTATCCCCACCTCCGAGTGGGCCGCCGCCCGCGCCGCTTCCGCGGGCATCCCCCTCACCGACCTCAACGCCCACCCAGTCATCGACCTATCCATCGACGGCGCGGACGAGGTCGACCCCGCCCTCAACCTCGTGAAAGGCCGGGGCGGCTCCCTCCTCCGGGAGAAGATGGTGGAAGGTGCCAGCCGGCGCTTCGTGGTCATCGTCGACGAGTCCAAGCTCGTCCCTCACCTCGGGGCCAGCGGCCTTGCCGTTCCTGTTGAGGTCATTCCCTTCGGCTGGGCCCTCACGCTCCGCCGCCTCCAGAGCCTGTTCGATGGCGTGCCGGGCTTCAATCTCAAGCTCAGGACCGCCGCAACCAACGCCAAAGCCAGTGCCTTTTGTGAGAATTGGTCCGATTTGGAGCCGTTTGTGACGGATAACAAAAACTATATTGTGGATTTGTTCTTTGAGAATGGGATCCATGGTGATCTGAATAGGATCAGCGATGAGATCCTGAGGATCACCGGAGTGGTCGAGCATGGGATGTTCCTTGGACTGGCGTCGTCAGTGATCGTGGCCCAAAAGGAGGGGATTGTGGTGATGAACAAGGAGGGGATATCCAATGGCATATGAGAACCATTTTTTATCATTGGGTTGGCTAACTAGTTGTTGCCTTTATCTTCACCGAAAAAAGGTGTATTTGCCATTAGTTCTCTGAAGGAAGGAGTTCTGTGAAAGCCTGAAATTTTGTAGTCGGAGAAGATGATAAAAATCTCAAGCGTCTCCATGAGTTTTGCTTAGGGATTTAACAGTGATCATTAGTCAAAATTAATCAGATTTTGTTGCAAAATTATTATTATCCCGTATGAAGTAATGTCTGATTGGATTGGTTTGGTTTCATCTTGATATAAGATCATAGATTCTCTTATATGAATAGCGCTTCTCACTAACATTGTCTTCTATAGTGTCATGTTTCATTATGTTGTTGGTCTAATTGGATTATGCCTTTTCTCGTGGTGGAACATCAGTTGCACTAGTCGCATGTGTGAGCTTTGTGGTGCATTGGCAACGGTCTCTAGTTCCGATGTTTGGTAAGTGCTGTTGTTGTGCATGGGAATTCTTGATTATACTTACGGTATGAGGACATTTGAACCAGTTTAGATGCCAATAAGTTTCAGGCATTCTGAGAACATGTGTTCACGATGTTAGATATATGCAAACAGTTCTATGTGGATTCTACTGTGTTTGAACTTCATGAGTTGAGTTGATCTAATTGAAAAAGTACCGAGTGAGGAGAAATGATTTGTTTATACTAAAATAGTCTACAATTGTTTCTTCTCCCTTTTGTTGGTTTGTTTAGAGGTCTCCTTCAGTTTTGTGTGCTGGAACATAACAGCTCAATTGTGATGCATCTTGACCTATATACTTTGGCATATTGGCAGGCCTTGAGTTGTTATATACTTGATTTAGAACTTTTTTGAGCTTCCATTTCTTCTTGATTCATTTCATGGACTCCCATTGCAACAGAAAAACAATATGTTTTTTTTAACAGTAAGGTTGATACTTCTATCTACTTACGGTTTAGGATGCCATACCTGTTTAACCTTGTGACATTATGTGCTTTTGGTTTTATGCCACTTTGTTGTGCCTTGTGACACTTGTGTTTCTGAATTTTTGGCTAAGTTTGTCTGCTTGGATGTCAAGTAAATACCGTCGATGCATGCTCTGTTTTGATGCTGAAATTAGATATGATTACTATTTTCTAGCTATTGATCTGTAAATAATCAACTTATATCCATGTTGGATTCAGCTTAATAAATCAGAGCCTCAATTTGTTGTGCTTCCAGTAGGTTAATTACCCAATGTGGTTTTCTTTGCCTTCCTCTTTTTATTCTCGATAAGATTAACCTCATATTCTATTGTTACTAGCTGCTTAATTGCTCTAAGGAAGATGTAAGGCAATTGCTGTGCTGGCATCATTACTTATATTGATCCAAATGCCATTTTTTGCTGAACATAAAGGTTTGACTTGTGATTGATCTCTTGGCTTTGAGGTTAAAGATGGATTCTGGGTGAGTTACCACTGATTCTAATTTTTGCTTGGGTAAATTGTGCAATAATACCCAGGATGCAGACTTTGTTTGGAGTTCACTATGAATCAAGCTTATTTTTTAAATGTATTTCAGCTCTGTCAGCATTAGATTCCGAATGATGTTCACCATACATGCTCATATATATCAATTGCAACTTTTTTTTCCATCAGATCTGAGTTCTGCCTTGCTAAGAGTTGAGATCTTACTTTTGTTGTGAAGAACAAAGCCTGAGAGCCAGTCATGGAAGGTTTAGGTTCATATGCAGCCTCCAGGTATGCCCACTTCATCTTCTTTCTGAAATACCCCTCATGGACTTTGTACTTCCTAATCCATTTTGATGCATGACAAATGCAATTATAGATTTGAGAAAATACATGAGATTTGTTTCCTTGTTGAACTGGTATCCAAACTCGAGAACTCCGACAAGTAATCTAGTTTTTGCCTACAGTATGTTGCCGACAAGGGGAGTTCCATGGGGCCAAAGATCAATGGTTGTGGACATTTTGTTGTTGGCACAACTCCTCCAAGTGGCACAGAAATGAGATAGATATGGCGCATAATCTTACTAAGGAAGAATAGAAAGATCAACTCTGGTTTGGAGAGTTGAGGATGTAAATTTTTATTTTTATTTTTCTTGTGGACAGACACTTTCCATATGGCTTGGAGTTGAATGATTAGTTTTTTCTTTAAAAAAAGTAATTACTGCCTGTCCATATCGATGTCGTTGTTACATGTTAAGCTCACTTGAATTACTGCCCATCCATATAATTTATGGATGTTAAATTATATGAACTGCATAAGCATAATTCATATAATTATGATTAATTAGTTTAATTAATCACTGTCCATCCATATAATTTATGAATTGCATATGCATGATTATGATTATTTTGTTTGGTGGACTGTTCTAAAAGAATGATTATCACTACTTAAATCACCATTTCAACAGCAAAATATAAATGCCTAAGCATGATTTATTCATAATGCAAAATTTTGATGCACAACTAAATCACTACTATTTTGGCAATGGTGCATGGTACAAACTCTACTTCATCTAAGTGGGAAGCTTTTGGTTGTCACTTCAGTCTCTCACCTCTTTAAACTACTTTCAAATTCAAGTTAGCAATTATTTGATGTACACGGAAGAAAATTCCTAAAATACTAACCATGATTGCATGACCTTTTAACCTTTTGAACGCTTCATCATGTTTGATGGTACATAAAGTCAGATACTTGATTAATTAGGAATTTAATGCACTATTTTTTTTAAAAAAAATAATAAGTGAAGGAGACAAAGATTCGAGTTAGGACCTTATAAATTTTCAAAGTCTTAACGTATTAAATTTCATTATAACATGAAATCAAATGGATCCTAAGACTTGATAAATTAATCCCTTGATATATTTTTTAATCTTATTATCTTATTAATTTATCCCTTGATAAATTAATCCTAAGACGTATTAAAATTTTTTTTTATCAATAATAGATTTTTTATTGGTGTCTAGAGAAGGTACTTTCTAATATTTGTAAAAAAAAACATGCGAGAAAATATATAATTTTTTTTAGGATATATGTAAGATGTATAGAAATAGATTTGTGTTGGAGTGGGGATAATTGAAGCGTGTTGTAGTTTATCTCACTTGATAAAAAAAATTAATTTTCTCTATGAATCTAAATGAAAAGTATCAAATCACGTTAATCTAACATTAACTTTTTGATATGTTCTTATTGATCTTTACTTTTTTTTCTTGTGATTTCGAATTCTTCCCTCCTTCCCATTAATCTTAACTCATCCAACTAGTTAGAGCTTGTCCAACAAATTAGCTTAAACTATTCTTTAATCAAGTTCAAATAAATAAGAGTAGAAAAGTTGGCATCTAAATCGGCCTACTATTCGAATTTAATATCTAAATAGTTAGTCAGGCTTAAGTTTGAGTTTGGGTAGCCTACCTATTGGCACTTCAAATGTGAGGCAGGGATGATCATGAGTTAATTTTTTTGAATTGTTGTGATGCATCTGATCCATTTAAGATGGGTTCAAATGTTAAGAGTTAATTAATCAGGATGAAATCAGATTTTTTTTAAAAAACTAGGTTTAATATAATGTCAGAGTCATTTGTTAATGAGTGATGATTAGATATTTATTATTGGTTTGCAATTAGGTTGGAATTTCTCCATCTAAGACCAAACAAACAGGTCTCGAGTATTCCCACTTGTGACCGAACTCCACTGCACGAGAATTAATGATGATGATGTGATTGGCAACTCTGATTGCGCTGCAATCTATGCTTTGAAGGAATGTTTGATCGTGTGAAGAGGACTCAAAAGGAGTTCTTTCTTCATCCACTTGATGATTTCATCCAAACTAGCAGTTCCATGTTTCTACGCAATCCATGTGGGGGCGTCATGGACATGATAATTTGATAGTGCATGAGGTTGGACAGGTCAGGAAAGTCAATAAGCATCATCAATTCTTAAATTTTTCTTTTATAAAGAAGTAACTCGTTAATGACAACAAGACGATACTCAACTATTCATTTGTTATTTTTTATGTATATTACAGGAAAACAACTCATTAATAAGGTCGAGAAGATAATAGACGCACAAGACAAGACATAGAATGAGAGTTGGAACCTTGGGCTATCAAACTATGAGGATAATTGATTGGTATCGTCGATATTACTATTAATAGTTAATATATTTGTTTTTTATAAATGATAAATAATAAAGATTTGGTTCAATCTCAATATGTTTCTATCGGCAATTTGACACCAAGTTAAATTTATGGATAGTTTCGTATTTTACTGGTCAAACTCGGTTTTCAATTTTTTTTGTTAACGGAGGAAGAGAAAGGGAAAGAATTCGTAGGAAAGGAAAGATATATGATATTGATCTTTCCACGACGTTCGTTACGATCGGCGCAGATGGAAGGAAGCGTGTGGGCCCATCTCCCTCCGTTACCAAAAAGCCAGACTTCAACGCATGGGTCGCGTCTTTTCAGGTGCCTTCTTCCTTGGTGCTTCGTCTTCCCCCGAACCGCGAGTCTTCCTAGGCCGCAGCAGCAGGAAAAGGAAGAGGGAGAGGAAGAGGCGGCGGAGGGTGATGGAGCAGAAGCAGTTGGACCTGGTGATGGTTCCGCTGGGTCTGCTGCTGCTGGCGATCTACCACTCATGGCTCTTCCTCACCATCCTCAAAGATCCCCGGCGCACTGTCATCGGCCTCAACGCCCAAGTCCGGCAGCGCTGGGTCAGAGCCATGTTGTCTGTGAGTCCTCCATCTCTTCTTCTTCTTCTTCTTCTTCCTTCTCCTCCTCCTATCGATATATCCATGAAGACCTACCTTGATGTTTCAGTACAACTTAGAACCCTTTTCATGGACTGGTAGGTAGGTGTTTAATTTGTCCAATCACATGATATGATCAACCCAGAATTACCTCTAGCAGACAGTGATATGCACTATCCATAATATATATATATACATATGTAATTTGCTAGCTGACTTTTATTTTTCTAATGAGGTTAATAATTGTTGATCTTGTCTTAAGTAATCTTTCAAGTAAACTACGCTGCACCTGCCTCATGTAGCGTGCAGTCCTTTTTTTTTATTCTAAGTGCGTTACACTGTGAGAACGCACCTCAGTTTTTATAGACCTTTGACTTTTTGATTTCTTGTTGGTGGTGATGGGAGCTTTTTGAATTCAGCTTTGCCTTATCATCATTGATTCTGTTTTCATCGCTTCAACTTGTGCCATTCATTTCTTCTTCCATATAATTTTTAGTTTTTCTAACATGTCGTCAGTTTTATTAAATCAAGGTAAATATTTTTTATTTAATATAATTTTTATATGTAATCTGTTTTTTGTGACAAAAACTAAAAATTATTTTATTTTGATGAATTTATGAAAAAGCTTTTCAGATTTTTTCAAAAAAGGCCCTTCATTTCCAAAATTCTCAAACAACATCATTTTTTTTGTCTAATTTCTAAAATACTTTTTGCCTCTCTTTTCTTATGTAATAATAGTTTCAATAGCACTGAGAAATAATATAAAACATCATAATATATTTTTTTACTAATTTTATAAAAAAAATTACATTATTTTTATACTACATTATAATATTTTTAATAATATTAAAAATATCATAAAAATATTATAACATAGAATTTTTGTAGTATTACTCAAAACACTGTAACATGAGGCAAAAATACTATGACACCCTTATTAATTGATTCATAGGAATAAAAAGAAAAAAGATAGATGGCCGAAGATATTTCAGGTATTAGTAAAAAGGGGAGTTGGAAATTCTGAAAATGTGGGGCGCTTCTCAGATCATTTTTTCAGATAAACAGAAAAAAAAAGTGTTTTTTTTTTCTTCAAAAATTAACCTTTTTTATTTTTAAGGATATTTTTGAGAGTTTCAGAAGATTGCAGTAAAACTCGACGCAGAGCTGTCCCAAGGCTAACAATTTCTACTGCTGCTGTGATCCGAGCAGGACTCGCTCAAGAACGGCGTTCTCGCAGTGCAGACGCTGAGGAACAACATCATGGCGTCCACCGTGCTGGCGACCACCGCCATCACCATCACCTCCCTCATCAGCGTTTATGTGAGCGCCACCACCTCCTCCCCCGCCTCCGCGTTGGTCCTCGGCAACAAGTCGTCCGTCGTGCACTCCGTCAAGTACTTCGCCATCTCGCTCTGCTTCGTCCTCGCCTTCCTCTGCAACGTGCAGTCCATACGCTACTACGCGCACGTCAGCTTCCTCGTGAGCCAGCCGATGACGGCGGAGGGCGCCATCTCGCCGGAGTACGTGGCGAGGAGCCTGAACCGGGGCAGCTTCTTCTGGTCGCTGGGGCTGAGGGCGTTCTACGTCTCCTTCCCTCTCTTCCTCTGGATATTTGGGCCGATTCCCATGTTGGCCAGCAGCGTCGTGTTGTGCTTTCTCCTCTTCTTCTTGGATACCACCACGGAGATCACCAGGAGACACCACGTCGCCGCCACCGTAGAACATGAGGCTAAAGAGGAAGTTTAATCCCACTTACCTTCTTCGTTCTTCTTCTTTTTTCTTATTCCATGTTATTACAATTATAATTAAATCTTTAGACGTCTACATGTCTGTATTTATGTACATGCGTATTCATTCAAATAATCTGCGGATTTAAGGGAAAGCGCTGAAGAATACATACCTGAATTTGCAATTGTTACGTATTTTTATCTCGACAGCATAAGAATACAAATCTCTCTGTTTTGGGCTCCACCACCTGAAGACTTGCATGGCAGTGAAGAATAGTAACCATATACGGTTGAGTCCAGCCCACACGGGGAATTTGGACCGGAGTCCACTGAACCCAAATTACGTGTACGTGCAAGAAAAAGGGGCGGCGTTGAGAGTAAGAATAGAGAGAGAAAAAAGAGAAAATTAAGATTTTGAGGTTTTTATTTCACGAACAATTTTTATCGATTTTGGTCAAAATTTGATGTGTAGCAAGTTTTACAATCTTAACGATGTCAATCTATAGTTTGACCTTTTTGAGATACTTTTTTACTATACCTATTTGGTGAGACTTAAGTCTTTCCTTTGATGAGATCTATTTATGTGATGATAATATGCTATTGTTGAGCTAAGATATGTGGTCTTGATGTTATTATGATCCTCTTGTTATTCTGGAGAAGATTCATTGTAAACATGTTATCTTTATTAGTGATAGTGGAAGTTTGAAGTGGACTATGGTCCCGTGATTTTTCTCTCGATTTTTCATGTAAAAATTTGATGTCTCACTTTATGATTGATTCATTGTTCTATTTTTTATGTTGTTCTGGTTAATATTTACTTTTGATATCAAGTTGATATTTTGATGAGGAACCCATTTTGATACACAAAGGGAGAAGAATTATTCCACTATAAAGGTTTTTCCCAACAAATGATATCAGAACAATATGTTATTTACTACTAGTTTTTCTTGTATGATTGAAATGGAAGAGTCAAACGATATGATTAAATTGAACTCATCAAATTATTCTACTTGGAGGCATATGATGGAAGGCCTGCTCTATTGCAAAGATTTGTATAAGCCCATCAAAGTTAAAGAAAAATTTTCTACTATGGAATATTAGGAATGAGAGGTTCAATATAGAAAAGCTATTGCCTATATATTAGAAGATGGATGCATATAAATTTACATGAGCATATTTCTAATGAAACCAGAGCTGATGTTATTTGGCAAAGGTTAAAAAATATCTCATCAGAAGGCTTATTAATTTGAAGTATAAAGATTGTGATAACATTGTTGAGAACGTAAGCCTGTTTCAGAGTCTTGTAAATAAACTAGTTGCTATGAAAATGAATATAGATGATAAAATATAGGGATTATTACTTTTTAGCTCTTTACTAGAAAGTTGAGAAACGTATGTGGTGACAATTTATAACTCCATACCATAGGGGACTCTAACCATAGACATGGTTAAACACAGTTTGTTAAATAAAGATGTTAGAAGGAAAGAACAAGGATAATCTTCTTCTTGTGCATTTATTACTGAAAAATAAGAAAGTCGTGGAATAAGTCATAGTAGAAATTCACATGATTATAAAGAAAGATCCAAGTCTAAAAGAGATATCAAGTGTTTCCACTTCAATAGGTCAAGTCATATTTGATAGCGGATAAGATTTCCTCAAACTACATGAGGAAATCTCGCTGATTTATTGAGGGAAATCCTCTCTCCTAACCTATATAAATAGAAATCATATTGTACTAATCAAAATCAACTTTCACGATTATATTTTTATTCTATCATGGTATTAGAGCATCTTGCCTAGAGCAAGCTCGCTCCTCACCAACTCTTCCCCTCTGCCCCCCTGCTTCCTTTGCTTCCACGGGCGGAAGCTTTCTCTCCGTTGTTTCGGCCAACGGACCACCCCCTCTACGGCTGCCTCTTAGCTGCGACCTCCCCACTGTCGTCGTTGCCAATGACCATCCCCACCCCTGCTCTTTCCCCTTGCGACCATCGCCGTCGCAGTCATTGTTCTTGACAGCAATTGCTGCTGCTTCTCGGCCCACGCACCTCCTCTGCCGCTACTTCAACCGATGGCCACGCAACCTATCACCATCACTGTCCCCCTGGTCAGCAATCTCTTCCCCTTCGCTGCCTCAGCCACAGTAATTTATAGCCGCAGGTGCCCTTGTTCTGCGACGAAACAGAGCAGAAGAACACAAGAAAGAAAAAGGGCAAAAGAACACAGCTGCCGAACTCGGCATCCACCACTGTTGTTGCTCTTTCCTTCCCCCCGCCATGCAACCTCGCTGTCGTAGCTCTCCGGCCCGCAGCCACTGCCATCACAGCCTCCGGTCATGTGATCATCCCATCGGCTGCTGAAGCATGAGAAGGGCCACCGCTGTTGCTCCCAACCGTGCCACCATCGCTGTAAGCCGTCAAGCCCTTACAGCGGTAGCGTTCTCTTCTATGGTGCAATAGAAGCAGTGCACTCTCTGCTGCCGTCGCCCAGCCACTGATTGTCATCACCGCTTCCTCCTCTCATAACGAATACCACCGTTGTTGCTCTTTCCCTCCCTTCGTTGTTGTCTACGTCACGCTGTCGATGTTTTCCCCGGATTCTTTTCACTCTCCTGTGGATGACGCTCCCAAAGAAGGCACAGGTGCTGCATCACCCTTCTAATCACAGTAGCTCACCGACACTCCCTCCAACGACAATGACCCATGCTGCTCGTCTCTATCGCCCGACCGTCTCCTTCTCTCGTTGCCTACTGCTATGCTAACCAGCAGACAGCAGGACGCAAGCGCCCCCCACCTTCTTCTTGCGGAGGCAGAGCATCTTGCTTTGGTACAATACCCCTTCTCCTTTCCCGAAGGTGCTGCATCTCTCCTTCTGGTGCAGATCAGTGTCATCTGGACCTAGAACTCGAAGGGGTCCTCGTCTAGTTCAGCACTTGCTACCCAGTGTCCGAGGAGGTCTCTTTCGATCGATCGTTCTGCATGGGGTACATCATCATCATTACCATGTGAACGAGTCGAGAGGCCTATCAATAACCTCAGAATGTCTTCATCATTTTCTTCTGATATTTTAGTTACTGTTCTTGCAGGAAATCATAGTGCTTCTCCACATACAGAACTTATCTCCATTAATGCTGCCACACTAATCCCTTTTAAGTTATCAAAAGGCGACAACTATGCATCTTAGCGAGCCCAGTTTTCTAACCTCTTATTTGGATATAATTTACTAGGCTACGTCGATGCCTCTCTCAGTTGTTCACCAGCAATGATGAACATCCCTGGCGAACCCAGTCTAGTAACAAATCCAGCTCATAAACTATGGTTACATCAAGACTATCTCATCCTCCAAGCTATTCAAGCCTCAGTTGCTAGATCTGTCACGCCATTAATATCTTCGTGTGCAACTACTGTAGAAGCATGGTGCAAGTTGTAAACAACCCTGGCAAATCGTTCGCGTACTCACAAGCTCAACCTTCTTTCCAGTCTAATGAAAATAAAACAAGAGGGAAGTATCATTGTTGATTATCTATAAAATATCAAAGTTATCATCGATAACTTGGCTTTGATAGATCATTCCCTCTGTGATGAAGAAGTGATAATCCATGCCCTCAATGGCATAGGAGATGAGCACAAGGAATTGACAGTCGTAATTCGAGCATGTGACTCACCAATGTCATTCGAAAAACTTTATAACAAGTTAGCTGACTACGAGACGTACTTGAAGCACGAGGATAAGTTAGTCGGACCAACCATCACAGCTCAAGTTAGTCAAAAGTCCAAGAGGCAGAGTAACTAATACAAGAAGAATATCAACAAAGGTTTGGCCAAGATGACTCTTGACCCTATGGGTCCTCAACAAACCCCCTTTCCTCCACCTTATCAATATTTCTATCAAGGTGGCAACTCCACTAACCATCAGCCTTAGCGTCCTAACCTCACAACCCCATAAAGAGTTATCTGCTAACTATGTGATAAAGTCAGACACTCCGCAAAAGTTTATCGGTCTCGACCCAAACTCCCTACTTCATCACGATGGCCTCAAGCGAATCTTATGACTACATCGGCTACAAATCAATCTAATTGGATTGTGGATTCTGGCGCCTCTCATCATATCACTTCTGATCTTTAGAACCTGTCTATCCATAGCAACTATAGTAGCAATGAAGATATTATCGGTGACGGTAACACAATTCCTATTACTTATACTAGTTCCACAATGCTTAATTCATATACCGTAAATTTTACACTTGATGATGTTCTGTGCGTACCCCACATTAAACAAAATCTCATTTCATTTTCTCAATTCTGTAAACTAAATAATACCTCAATTGAATTTTTTCCTAACTCTTTTCTTGTCAAGGATTTGAGCACGGGGGCATCCTTGGTCCGAGGCCAGAGTAAGGACAACATCTATGAATGGCCGTCAACTCCGTAAATAACCTAGCCCATTGCTTATTCCTCAGTTGTAGCTCCAATTGATATGTGGCATCATTGTGTTGGTCATCCCTCATCCTCTATTCAGCAAAAATTACTTTCTCGTTATTCTCTTTCTACTCTTAAAAATAGTAGTATTATAACTCAGTATGATGCTTGTCTCAGTAATAAAAGTCATAGACTCCCCTTTGGAATATCTTCTATATCCTGCTCTAAATCGTTTGAAAATATTTATACTGATGTTTGGAGCCCTACCCCAACCCCTTCTTTTAATAAGTTTATATTTTATATCATTTTTATCGACTATTTCACCAAGTACACATGGTTATATCTTCTCCATCATAAATATGATGTTTCAATAATTTTTACCAACTTTCGAAAATTGATCGAGAATTTCTTTCAGTTTTCAATCAAAACGGTTTACTTTGATGGTAGAGGCGAATATCAAGCCCTTACATCTTGTCTCTTAGTTTATGGTATACAACACCTCAAGTCACCCCCACATACTCCCTAATTAGTTGGTTCTGCTGAACGCAAAGATCGACGTATAGTTGAGACTGGTCTTTCACTTCTATATCAAGCATCCATGCCCTCAACTTTTTAGTCAGCAGCTTTTCAAACTGTAATCTATATAATTAATCATATGCTCACTCTAGTCCTATAATACTAGTCACCATTTGAAAAACTTTTCCACAAGCCTCTAAATCTTCAGAAACTCAAAGTCTTTGGTTGTTTATGTTATCTATGGCTACGACCTTATACCTCACATAAGTTAACACCCCGATCTAAGCCTTGCACCTTTATAAGATATTCTCTTAAACATAATACTTTTCGATGTTACGAACCTTAAACTCAAAAATTCTTTATATCACGTCACGTTACTTTTGTAGAGTCTACTTTTCCTTTTTACAACTATCCTACCATGCAAGCTATTACGACAAACATACATTACTGGATTATCCCTCCGATCCCATCACACGAATCTCCTATGACACCATCCAGTCCCTTTCCTCAGGATTCACACTCTATTGTTCTCCCGGTTCAACAGCTCCTCACTTCCTCTATTGCTTCTCCTCTCCATTCTTTACAAGCTTCCCCTACTACTAACGTAATGCCCTCGGAAACACAATAACATTGTTTACCCTCTTCTGAACATAATGATACTAAAGAACCTGAGCTTGCTCCAACCAGTGTCAATGCCTCTCCACTACCTATACCAACAACATAAGCTATAGCTCCTAAACATCCAATGATAACATGCTCCAAGAGTGGTATATTCAAACCATGTAAAGTCCTCGACCTACATACTATCATAAAATCCTCTTCTGAGATCAATGAACCTATCATAATTACTCAAGCCCAAAAATCTCCATACTGGCATAAAGCCATATGTAAAGAATATGATATCCTCCTTCATAACTCCACATAGACCCTTATATCCTCTTATCACACACAAAACATCATCGGGTGTAAATGTGTTTTTCGAATTAAGCAAAACCCAAACGGATCCGTTGCTAGATATAAAGCACGTCTAGTAGCCAAAGGGTTTTATCAATGACCTAGAGTTGACTTCACATAGACTTTCAGTCCTATTGTTAAACCCACAACAATTCGACTTATTCTAAGTTTGGTCATCTCAAAAGGCTGGCAGCTACGACAACTAGATATTAACAATGCCTTTTTACAGGGGACTCTAATTGAAGATGTTTATATGCAGCAACTCCCTAGCTTCATTCATCATCAGTATTCGAGACATGTTTGCAAACTACAAAAAGCTATTTATGGACTTCGTCAAGCTCCAAGAGCCTGATATACTGAACTTGGTTCATTTCTGACATCAACTAGTTTCATCAACTCCAAGTTTGATACATCGTTATTCTTACGATAATAAAATAGAAACACAATATATCTTATCGTATATGTGGATGATATTTTTGTTACAGGCAATGATCCCTTGGAGATTCAGACATTCCTAAAATAATTGGTTGATCGATTTTTCCTCAAAGATCTTTGACCCTTAAGTTACTATCTGGGAGTTGAAGCAACATTTACATCTTCAGGTCTCCTCCTATAAAAAAAAGTATATTCAAGACCTATTATCCAAAACAAACATGCAGGATGCAAAAGAAGTTACAACTCCTCTCCCTATTAGTGAATCACTCAAATTATGTGATGGAAGTCCTGCTTCGAATGCTACTCAATACCAATAAGTACTTAGCTCCTTACAGTATTTGGCTCTCACTCATCCAAATATCTCATTTGCAGTCAATAAATTATTCTAATTCATGCATCAGCCATCTACTACGTATTGGTCTACCGTCAAATGAATTTTGTGGTATCTTAAAAGGACCCTTCATCATAGGCTTTTTCTCCGCAAACACACCCCACTTAATCTCCATGCCTTTGTTAATGTTGATTGGGTGAGGAACTTTGATGATAGAACTTCTATGTCAGGGTATATTATTTTCCTTGGAACTAATCCTATCAGTTAGAGTTCTAAAAAGCAAAAGATAATCGCACGGTCTATGACTGAAGCTGAATACCATGCCATCGCTATAGCTATTACTGAACTCAATTGGGTCACAAATCTCCTTAAAGAACTCAACGTCAACTCTATCCTTCCTCCTACAATATATTGTGATAATGTTGGAACTACCTACTTATGTGCTAATCTAGTATTCCACTCACATATAAAACATATCGTCATCGACTTCCACTTCGTGTGAGATCAAGTTGTCAGACATCAACTACGTGTCTCTCACGTACATACGACTAATCAACTAGCAGACTCACTCACGAAGCCTCTTACCTATAAACTATTTTCATTACATCAATCCAAGATTGGTATCATTGATAGGAGCATCATCTTACAGGAGCATGATAGCAGATAAGATTTCCTCAAACTGCATGAGGAAATCTTGTTGGTTTGTTGAGGGAAATCCTACCTCCTAACCTACTGGTTGTTGAGGAAAATCCTCCTTCCTAACTTGTATAAATAGAACTCATATTATACTAATTAAAATCAACTTTCATGATTATATTTTTATTCTATCAATATGAAGAAACAGTATAGGTTTTGGAAGCAAAAATAGAATGAAAGGAAGAAAAATGATAAAGTGACTAACATAGTTGCTACTGAAGGTGATATCATTATTGTTCGTGATGATGGATGTGTCAGTCTTATATCTCAGGACAGTAACTGGATAATTGACTCTGGTGCTTTATTTCATGTTACTTCTCATAATAATTTCTTCAGATCCTACACTGCTTCTAATTTTGATAATTTTAGAATGAGAAACAGTGGTACTTCTAAGATTGTGGGTATTGGAGATATTTGCTTTGAGACCAGTACTGAGAGCAAATTGATACTCAAAGATATTAGACATATTCCAAATATTCATCTAAACTTGATATCTATAGGCAGACTTGATGATGAGAGATTTACATACTATTTTGATAAAAGCAAATGGAAGCTCACTAAAGGTTCTCCAGTTGTGGCGAGAGAAAAGAAGTTAAATTCGTTTTATATCATAAAAGCTAAGCTACATAAAAGAGAGATTAATGTAATTCAAAAGGGTGAAAGCATAGATCTTTAGCATAAGAGGCTTGGTCATATCAACGAGAAAAAACTTCAAACTCTTACTAAAAAGTAGTTCTTACTAGAGTTGTAAGGTACATCTCTTAAATCTTATGATTATTGCTTAGTTGAAAAAACACATAGAGTTACATTTCATACTTATTCACTATCTAGAAAATCAAATATTATTAATTTAATTCACACTATTTGTACTATGCAAATTAGAACTCTTGGAGGTGCTCTTTATTTTGTTACTTTCATTGAATACTATTCTAGAAAAGTTTGAGCTTTTGCTTTGAAATATAAAGACCATGTACTCAATATTTTTAAAGAGTTTCATGCTAGTGTTGAAAGAGAAATTTGAATAAAGCTAAAGTGTATTCGAGTAGATAATTGTAACAAATACAAGGGTCTTTTTAAGAATTATTATAGGTTTCATGGTATCAGGCTTGAGAAAATAATTCCTAAAACTCCTCAACAAAATGGTATAGTAGAAATGATGAATAGAACCATTGAAGAAAGAATTAGGTGTATGCTTTCTCATGCCAAGTTATATAAGTCATTTTGGATGGAGGCTATGAGAATTGTAATTGATCTGATAAATCTTTTTCCATCAATTCATCTGAAAGGTGATGTTCTAGAGAGAATATGGAAAGGGACAAATATATCTTATGATCATTTAAGAATATTTGGGTGCAAAGCATTTGTTCATATTCCTAAAGAAGAGAGGTCCAAGCTTGATAATAAGACAAAAGTATGCATTTTCTTGGGGTATGATCATGAAGAGTTTGGGTACAAATTATGAGATCCAGTAAACAAAAAAATTATTAGAAGTAGAAATGTTATGTTTCTTAAAGACCAACTATTTGATGATGGTGATAATGTTGAGAAGCCAAAAACCTCTGTTTATATTCCTTGGAGTTTAGGTCCAATTCCTTCACCTGCAGTACATGATGATTATGGGGGAGATGAATAAGAAGATTGTATGAGAATGTTCAAGATGATACTCCTACAATTGATGATGTTGAACCAACTGAACAAGCACCTTCACCACTAGTTGAGATTTTATTGAAAAGATTTATAAGAGAGTGACAACTATCTACAAGATATCATCTACATGAGTTTGTTATTCTTACTTATAGGAGAGAGCCAGAAACTTACCAAGAAGCTATTCTACATGAGCACAAGAATGAGTGGCTGAAAGCCATGCAAAAAGAAATGAGATCCCTACTTGAGAACCACACCTATGACTTAGTAAAGTTGCCTAAAAAGAAGAAAGCTCTTAAGAATAAATGAGTTTTCAAATTGAAGACTGAAAATAATAATTTACAACAAAGATACAAGACACAGTTAGTTGTAAAAGGATTCAATCAAAAGAAAGGCATTGACTTTGAAAAAATATTTTCTCCTATAATAAAAATATCTTTTATCCGAGTTGTTCTTGATTTGGTTGCCCGCTTGAATTTAGAAGCTAAGCAACTTGATGTGAAAACTGTATTTCTTCATGGTGACCTAGAAGAAGAAATTTATATAGAGCAACCAGAAAGTTTCAAAGTAAAGGAAAAAAAAATCTAGTGTACAAGCTAAGGAAAAGCTTATATGATCTTAAACAAGCACCAAAATAGTGGTACAAAAAGTTTGATTCCTTTATGGTAAGCCAAGGGTACAATAGAACTCATTGTATGTTTATAAAGAAGTTTTTATATGATGATTTCATTATTCTCCTGCTATATATTGATGAGATGTTGATTGTTGGTCATGATGCTAGTAAAATTGAAAAACTTAAAAGAAAGCTAAGTAAGTCTTTTGTTATGAAAGATTTGGGATCGGCGAAACAAATACTTGACATGAAGATTCTTCGTGATAGGAAAAAAGGGAAGATTTAGTTATCTTAGGAGGCCTATATTGAAAAGGTTCTTGAAAAATTCAACATGAGTAAAGCCAAAGCAGTTTGTTTTCCACTTGCAGGTCATTTCAAGCTCAGTTCAAAACAATGTCTGACAAGTGAGAAAGAACAAGAAGAAATATCCAAAGTATCTTACTCATCTGCGGTAAGTAGTTTGATATATGCTATGGTTTATACTAGGCTAGATATAGCTTATGCAGTTGGAGTTGTTATTTGATTTCTCTCTAATCCAAGAAACGAACATTGAGCAATAGTAAAATTGATATTAAGATACTTAAGAGATACTTCCAGATTGTGTTTATATTTTAGTAGTGGTGAACATATGTTAGAAGAGTATACAGATATAGACATGGCAGGTGATATTAATTCCAGGAAGTCGACTTCATGGTTCTTGATGACATTTACAGAGTGAGTAGTCTCTTGACAGTCTAAGTTACATAATTGTATTGCTTTATTAATTACAGAAGTAGAATACATAGTAATTACTGAAGTATATAAAAAAGCTTTGTGGATGAAAAAGTTTCTACAGGAATTGGACTTGAAATATGAAGGATATAATATTTACTATGATAGTTAGAGTGTCATTCATCTCTCCAAGAATTAAACATACTATTCTAAATTTAAGCATATTGATGTAAGATATCATTGGATTCGTGATATGCTTGAGATGAAAGAATTATAATTGGAAAAGGTACATACTAATGAGAATAGATCAGATATGTTGACAAAATCCTTATCTGAGGATATGCTTGAAGCATGTAGGTGAAGAATGAACTTAGTACAACCCACCATATAAGCTGAAGGGGGAGAATTATTGGATCCAGCCCATATGTGGGCTTGGATCGGATAATTGGGTCATTGAGCCCAAATCAGTTATTAAAAAAAAGAAAAAAAGAAAAAAAGAAGAAGAGACGTGTGTGAAGACATGCGCATAGTGAGGGCAGTGAATGTGTGCATGCAGGAAAGAGGGGCGACGTAGAGAGAAAGAACAAAGAGAAAAAAGGAGAGAAAACTAAGATTTTTGAGTATTTTTGTTTGACGATCAGTGGCCAAACTTCATCAGTTTTGACTCAAATTTGATATGCAAAATCTTTGTAACAAGCTCTATAATCCTAATGGTGTCGATCTATAGTTTGTCCTTTCTGAGATACTTTTCTGCTATACCTACTTGGTGAGACCTAAATCTTTCTTTTGATAAGATCTATCTATGTGATGATGATATAATATTGTTGAAACAAGATATGTGGTCTTGATGTTATTATTGTTGAATCTCGGATTTTGATGATAAAACTAATTGATTATGGTTTGTTGTCTAATTACATTTTGAGTAATATAGGTCTACTATCGATCAGGATTAGACAGCTAATGTAGGAGGATTTGATGTTGCACCGGGTGATCACGTCAGGATATTAGATATCGAGCCGGAGGTTCGGTCGACAATTGGCAGAAGGTTTCGTACGTCGGGCATCGGGTCAAGAAGAGCGTGTTGCACCAAGGATATTGGGGTTACGGAGGTCAACCACCGATTGGGCAACAAAACACAAGAGAGGACGATGTACCGAAATCAGACGAAGCACCGACCAATGACGTGCCGAGCAACAGAATGTCAATTCGCATTGTAATAATTATCTAGATCGAAGTAAAGTTTTTGTTTGTGTGTGTGCAGGATTAACTACGATAACGATGAAGACGTAAAGCGAAACGAAGTGCCGAAAGACAAGTGTGATGGATTGTTGGGAGTTCGAGAGTTCGACAAAAGTTCGAAGATTCGTTAGGAGTGCTGCCGGAACTGGCCGAGGACGAGTAGGGAGCTTGCCGAAGGGTTTTCGGAAGTTCGCCGGAAGGTTCGTCGAAAGTTTGTGGAGCTTGTCAAGAAAGATCGGAGCTTGCCAAAGAAGCTCGTTGGAACTCGCCAAGATCATCGTGAAGTCCGGGAGCTTGCCGGGAGTCCGCAGAATGGTTTCCGAGGGTTCATCGGAAGACCGTCGGAAGTTCGCCAAAAGCTCGCCGGAAGAAGTCTTGACTTGTCGGACTTTGTAATAGCTTAGGAAATATCTTTAATTTTATAGTTAGCATAATAATTTAGGTTAGGATTAGGTGTTAATCTTATAACCCAAGTAGGGGCCACATGGGCCTTGTTTCGGACTGGTTTGGGCCGAGTTTAAGGCCCAACCAGTGAGCTCGAATAGCCCGGGCGATGGCACCACCCAGTGACAGAGAGCCCAGGCGGTGGTACCATTGGGCTGGGCAGTGGCACCGCCCAGTACACTATCAGTGTCAGACGCTAACAAGCAGTGGCACCGCTAGCACCGAAAAAACCAAAAGTGATTCAAATTTGGGCTATAAATATCCCTCTCATCCATGGTTCAAAAACATACAAAAACTGAGAAAGAAGAAGGGAAAACTTTGTTGAAATTATGTCAAAACCTTCACTCTTATTCTAAAGTGTGATCTAGCCTTAGAGAGGGTTGAGAGGCCTTGTAAGGGTTACCTCCTAAGCCCGTCAAAAGGAGAGGTGTTGTAAGGGAGTTCATCCTCGCCCGTTGGAAGGAGGATATCTAGTGGAAAGCCGATGGCCACAAGCAAAGAGGAATCGGGAGTGGATGTAGGTCGGATGACCGAACCACTATAAAAACGGTTTGCATTTATGTTCATGCATTTATCTTTCTACAAATCTTTACTTTGCTAAGTTCACTGCCCTCATCTTCTTATGTACACTTTCAACGTAATCGAAATGGTTTTAATCAAAATGTTATTCTTTTCGTACGAAGTTTTTGAAACTTGTTTAAAAATGTCAAAGTTTATCATATTTATCCGCTGTACTAATTCACCCCCCCCCTCTTAGTGCCACTCAATCCCTAACAATTGATATTAGAGCCTCGTTATTTCTCTTTCAGATTCATACCTACGAGAAATGACTCTTCATGGCTTCCAAGAGGGCTTTTCGGTTGTTCATCCTTCGTTCTTTAACTGATCGGACTACATATATTGGAAAACTCGAATGAGAGTTTTCTTGATTTCTCAAGATTTAAACTTATGGAATATTATTGAAAATGGCTTTCAACTTCCCTCTAAACCGACAAGAACGAATGGCCGGATTTGGAGAAGAAATATTTTTCTTTAAATACAAAGGCTATAAATGCCTTATTTTGCGCTTTAGATAAAAATGAGTTCAATCGGATTTCTACGTGTGAAACGACTTTTAAAATTTGATGAACACTTGAAATCATGCACGAGGGAACTAGTAGAGTTAAAGACTCAAAAGTAAACCTCTTATTGCATGATTTTGAGGTTTTTGAATGAAAACAAGTGAGACTATAGGTAACATATATACCCGTTTTATGGATGTCATCAATAGTCTAAGAGCTCTTGGTAAATCTTTTTCGGATTTTGAAAACGTAAATGTTGGGAAATCCACAAGGGGAGCGACATCACATGCACAGCAGAAGAATAGAAAACAAAACCCTAGATTTCCCATAGAAAGTTTTCGTCATCGTGCGAAGATCGGTGTGTCAAAAATAAATCCACAAAACTACACGTGTAAAAGAAGATACCTAGGGAGATCGTATATCCCTGAATTCCTGGAGATCTATGGGAGAAGATGAAGGAGGTCAAGCGTCCTCCTCTCTAGCGGTATCCACATGGCAGGGATTACGACGATGCACCTCTCTCTCTGGGGAGAGAAGAATAGAAGGTGGCTACCAAAAGAAACCCTCAGCCTATAGAGCTTTGGTTCCCTCCTATTTATAGAGACCCCTTGAAAACCCTAATGGATCTTTTGCCCTATTGGGTATTGGATCTTCATCCAATTACCCAAGCCTCCTAGATTAGTGGGTCTCTACCCAATAATCTCTTATTAACAATTATTGGATCTCATCTCAGGATCCAATAATTCAGTGGCTTAATGGATATCCAATAAGATAGGGGGTTCAGCGGATATCTCATATCCGAACCTCTACTCGTCATAACACCTACCATATATGTGTGACCCTCTAGGCCCAATATCAAGCTAGCTGTGAGTCATACTTATCAGAACTCCTTCTGACTTAGTGAATTATTATCTCTATAATAATTCACCAAACTCATCGACTACGGACGTACCAGGCCACTACGCCGCGGCCCCCAGACAATACAGGAGAATCCAATCCTTTGGACCTATCTGTCCTTAGTTACCATGTATCTATAATCTCTCATCCATCTAATATCCCAGAGACCCTATACGGGCATGGTCTTTGTTAGGCCCATACGGTCTCTCCTCGAGCCTTACTCTTGTCGGATTCTCCGGGAGAACCCTTTCTCTCTCAATCCGAATAACCTTGGCCAAGGATTTGTTCGAGCAAGAATACCTAAGATATTCCTCTCATGATACCGAGAGCGGCTGATTCTCTATTGACACTCAATAGCCATCGTAAGGTTGGCTACCACTCCTAATGACCGACTGTACTAGATTTGGAACTTTCCAAACCTATAAGTCCGGTATCAAAGAGTGGAGTACTCATACAGGACATCCTTGGTGTCTCAAGTCTAAGGACCAGATACACTACTGGGACTACAGAATCGCTGTCTGACATGAGGTATCAATAACCATCTAGCATTCCGTAGGCGGATCAATCAGTGAACTCATTCCCCAATGAGCACCTGCACTGTACTCTTAGTGTCCCCACATAAGTAGTTATGAGACCAGCTACCTTCATCATATGGACAGGTATACAGCACACCAATCTATCCGGTTATCTCGATGTCTTTCTCGAGTAACCTATGACCAGGATAATTTAGGGTCTGTGTTTAAAGGTGAATCGGTCTCATTATCATGATCTCATCATGATCTGATTCCCATTGTACAAATCCAAGGACATCACAGTATATGCAACACGCAAGATAAAGTGATAAAACGCCTAATAATAAGTAAACAGATAAAGTGCATATCAAGTTACAAGTGCCATCACTCATATGATTGGCTTGCAGGGCACATATGACTAGCAGTAAACAAGATCTTAAAATCGCTTCTAAAAAGATGGGATCCTAAAGTAACCACAATACAAGAAGCTAAAAATCTAAATGACCTTCCGATAGAAGAACTCATTGACTCATTAATAACGTATAAAATGAGCCTTCTGGAACTTGATGAACACTTGAACCACCTTCCAAAGGATAGGAAGGATTCGGAACTTCAAACAAAAGAATGCCACTTGAGTGATGATGCAAGTGATGAGGACAATGAAGAGGACATTGAACTTTTAATCAATTTTAATAAGTTTATTAATCAAAAATCAAAAATAAACTTGAATGGAGGAAGAGGCCAAAAAAGAAAAAGGCCCCCAAGGACGAATTGAGAACATCCGAAGGCGAAATGGCAAATTACACTTTTACGAGCTTCGACTATAGGGTAAGAAACTTAACTCCCTTGACTTATTTTGAAATTATATGATCCTTTCATGAGTTACTTGATATAGTTGGTAGGAATTTTTTTTATGCTTTTTCTTTCTAGTAATTTTTTAAAATTAAAAATATGAATGATGATTGTATTGTGATAATGTTTGTACACATAATAGGATTAACTCATGCATGTGTATCTTGATCTTTTACATTGGGTTTCGGTTCTAATCATGATACTTGACAATTTTATATCATGTATGATTTTTTTTTGTAATAATCTTATAAGGTAATGATGAAACTTGTTTTTCGGATTTGTAGAATGATTTTGATGATAGATGTTTGTATCATGCTTATAATTTAAAAACTTCTATCTTGGATTAATGAGTCTTAGTCGTTTTTATGATGAAATCATTTTTAAATACAATAATACTTTTAATTTAAAATAAGATGCATTATTTTTGACACAAAAATTAATGACATGTTTCAAGATAATGCTTGCACTCTAAATATGATTAAAAGATATAAGCAAGAATATTGATGATTTTGTTTTTACATGAAAATTTGAACATTCTCATATGAAATCAATGGCATGAAATGAAAATACATTTTTGAATTCATTTTATGAATCTTGTGAATTTTTTAAAAATAATCATGATGAATGCAATGAAAATAAATGAATCTCACGTTCTTAGTCTTAACTATTTCTCTTGAAACTTGCTTTTTGGACTTATATAAAAAACATGAGCATGCTCATATGAAGGATCATATCACTTAAATTGAAACACATAAAAAAGGAGAAAATACACTTTCATGATGCTTTATGTGAAATGCATTTGATCTTAATGGGTTTAATGACAAACTTGTATTTTGAATTTATCCAATGATGGCTTCCATATAAATATTTGAACATACCTTATGAGATCATCATTGATAATAATGAAATGAAAATATTAAAAGGTTATTATCATGCTTAATGATTTTATGATATCATGAGAATTTAAAGTTATTATATCTTGATGACAAACTCATGTTTGGATTTAAAATTTGATACTCATTTTTTAAAACATGAGTACACTTATATGAAACAAACAACTCAAAATGAAATAAATACATTATCATGAAAAATTGAATCTCATATTTTGAAATAATATATTATATTTTTGTCTTGACAATTTTAATGAGAAAGTTTGTCTTTCGGTTTTGATGAATCCATGTGAATCTTTTGAATCAAATCTTTTGGAAAATACCACATGCTTATTGTGATTCGACTTAATGATCTTTATAACAAAACTTATCCTTTTCATCTTGAATGTTGATATTTGTTTTATTAAGGGCAAAAGCATGGTTATAAGAAGTAAATCACATATAAAAATGAAATGCAATTCTCTATCTAAATCTTATCAATTTTTCTACAAGAATTTCATGAATCCATGTTTATCATGTATAAATTTATTGAATGTGATCTTGAGGATGATTCTGGATTTGACAAATGCTTGATTCATATTTATGACATAAGATACATTTTAAAAAAAATGGATCATGCTCAATGCTATGATCATGTTCTCTCCCTTAATTTATTTTGTTCTCCTATAAATTTTTTTTATTTACTAAAGAGGAGAACCTTCCAAATGAATTATGAATTCAAATGAAATGATACAAATAAATCACTTATCGATATATCTTTTTGAAATATCCTTTTTAATGTGATGTTAATAACTTAAGATGTCTTTTGGAATTCATGACATGATATGATTGAATCCTTGATTTATTCTTTTCATCATGCCTTGAAAATGGATATTTAAAATCATGCTTTATGAGATTTTGCCTTTACTTCTTGAACTTTCATGCTTATCTCTAATTGACATTAAAAGACAGACATGTTCAAATGAAATTAATCATAAAAGGGGAAATGTATGATTCTTGAAATTTTTGATTTTTCATGAAAGACAAGTGATAAATTCATTTATGATATTTTGAGAGTCACTTGATTTATGAATAAGATGTTGAAGATGTGTTAAAGATTCCATCTAAATGAATCATGAAATTGATAATTGAATGATTGATTGATACAAATTTAAATGATGTGAAAAGTTATTAAAGGAAGAAAACAATCCAAATTTTGATATTTTAATATTTGATACTTAGAATATTTTAAAATGTGTTCTTGATGAGAATGTTTCAAATTGCTCTTTTTATCTCATGAATCTTCATCTTGATCTTGTTAAGAAAAATTTTAATGAACCATGAATCATATCTTTGGTATTCACGAATTGATCCTTATTGATATCTTTCATGAATTCTTTGCATATATTACTTTGAACTTTTGAATTGTGATGAATCAAGAATTTTTCTCCTATGTGACTTCTTCTCCTATATGTCATGCTTTGAATATTAATAAAAAATTTTATTGATGCAAGTTGATAAATGATATGAATAGAGGATGTAAAGAAAATCTTTGTATTTGATCCTCCTATCCTATACTAGTTTGCATACTTGAATGAAAAATTTGCTAGCTTGGCATATCACAAAGAAATCAAAGTGCAAACTTGCTATCTTGAACATCAAAAATTGCTACCTTGCAATTTCTTGAGAAGCAAAAAATTGTTATCTTGAGAGAGGCAAAAATTTTGCTCAACTTCAATTTCACAACAAATTGCTTGCATTTTTGTTATAAATTATTGAATCTCATGCAAGAATATTTGAAGTATTAATCCTCCCTTTCTTTTTTATACTAACAAAATGGGAGAAAGTTTTTGCTAGGTTGCACACCCAAATAAAAAAATTGCTAGCTTATTCAAGAGAAAGAAAATTACTATCTCAAAAGAAGCAAAATACAAAACTTCAAAAATTTGGAATGTTACATTTGTCATGCCTTTATGTTTGTATGTTTTAATGAAAAGTTAGCATACATGTTTAAAGTGATTATACATAATTGCTAGCTCATTACAAACAAGAAATTGATAGCTTGCAAGGCAAAACTAAAGTGCACTTCTCAAAGAGAAAAGAAACGAAGTATCATCTTGCCTATCATGAGAAACGAAGTGCACACTTACACATCTCAAGAAGCAAGTAAAAATTGCCATGCTAGAATTCAAAAATTTGCTATGTATGTTCCAAAAACTTGCTATTGGCTTGTATAATAATTGAATATTTAAAATCTAGCTAGTATGATTGCTTAACTTGTATATCTTTTAAAATAGCTAGAGCAACTTCTCCTTTTTGTTGATAATAAAGGGGAAGAAGTAGATTGACGAGTTTATGCAATGTAATGTTGAATTGAAAATTTTGAAATATTTGCACGATATTTTAATGTTTTTCTTAATATGTGATGAATGTTTCTTGGATTTGGGATACTCCAAGTGTTCTATCAATGGCATATTGATAGAGGGAGTTTGTGTTAAACTCCGAGAGTTAAGGTTAACTCCGTTAGTCATCAATTAGTTGTCATCATCAAAAAGGGGGAGATTGTTGAATCTCGAATTTTGATGATGAAACTAATTGATTGTAGTTTGTTGTCTAATTGCATTTTGAGTAATGTAGGTCTACTATCGATCAGGATTAGAAAGTTAATGTAGGAGGATTTGACGTTGCGCCGAGTGATCACATCAGGATATTGGATGTCGAGCCGGAGGTTCGATCAACAATCAGCAGAAGGCTTCGTACGTCGGGCATTGAGTCAAGAAGAGCGTGTTGCGCCAAGGATGTTGAGGTTGCGGAGGTCAACCGTCGATTGGGCAACAAAACGTAAGAGAGAACGATGCGCTGAAGAATCAGATGAAGCGCCGACCAATGATGTGTCGGGTAACAAAATGTCAATTCGCGTTGTAATAATTGTCTAGATCGAAGTAGAGTTTTTGTTTGTGTGTGTGCAGGATTAACTATGATAATGATGAAGACGTAAAGCGAAACGAAGTGCCGAAAGACAAGTGTGATGGATCATTGGGAGTTCGAGAGTTCGACAGAAGTCCGAAGATTCGTTGGGAGTGCTGCCAGAACTGGCTGAGGATGAGTAGGGAGCTTGCCGAAGGGTTTTCGAAAGTTTGCCAGAAAAAAAGTTCACGGAGTTTACTAAGAAAGATTGGAGCTTGCCAAAGGAGCTCGTTGGAACTCGCCAAGATCATCGTGAAGTCCAGGAGCTTGCTGGGAGTCCGCAGAATGGTTTCCGAGGGTTTGTCGGAAGACCGTCGAAAGTTCGCCGGAAGCTTACCGGAAGAAGTCTTGACTTGTCGGACTTTGTAATAGCTTAGGAAATATCTTTAATTTTATAGTTAGCATGATAATTTGGGTTAGGATTAACACCTAATCCTAACCCAAATTATCCTATAACCCAAGTAGGGGCCACATGGGCCTTGTTTCAGACTGGTTTGGGCCGAGTTTAAGGCCCAACCAGTGAGCTGAAATAGCCCGGGTGGTGGCTGCTAGTCATATGTACCCTGCAAGCCAATCACATAAGTGATGACACTTGTGACTTGATATCCACTTTTTCTCTTTGTTTATTATTAGGCGTTTTATCACTTTATCTTACGTGTTGCATATATTGTGATGTCCTTGGATCTGTGCAATGAGAATCGGATCGTGATGAGATCACAATAATGAGACCGATTCACCTTTAAACACAGACCCTGAATTATCCTAGTCATAGGTTACTCGAGAAGGACATCGAGATAACCAGATAGAAGCGGTGTCTTTGTATACCCGTCCATATGATGGAGGTAGTTGGTCTCATAGCTACTCATGTGGGGACACTAAGGGTACAATGCAGAAGTGCTCATTGGGGAATGAGTTCACTGATTGATCCGCCTACGGAATACTGGATGGTTATTGATACCTCACGTTAGACAACGATTCTGTAGTCCCAGTAGTGTATCTGGTCCTTAGACTTGAGACACCAAGGATGTCCTGTATAAGTACTCTACTCTTTGATACCAGACTTATAGGTTTTGAAAATTTCAGATCTAGTACAGCTAGTCATTAGGAGTGGTAGTCAACCTTACGAGGGCTATTGAGTGTCAATAGAGGATTATCCGCTCTCTGTATCATGAGAAGAATATCCCATGTGTTCTTGCTCGAATAAATCCTTGGCCAAGGTTATTCGGATTGAGAGAGAAAGAGTTCTCTAGGAGAATCAGACAAGAGCAAGACTCGAGGAGAGACCGTATGAGCCTGACAGCACCATGCCCGGTATAGGATCTCTGGGATATTAGATGGATGAGGGACTATAGATACATGATAACTGAGGACAGATAGGTCTAAAGGATTGGATTCCCCTGTATCGTCTTGGGGCCGCGGCATAGTGGTCTGGTACGTCCACAATCGATGAGTTGGGTAAATTATTATAAAGATAATAATTCATTAAGTCAGAAGGAGTTCTGACAAATATGACACGACTAGCTCGATATTGGGCCTAGAGGGTCACACACAAATGGTAGGTGTTGCAATGAGTAGAGGTTCGGATATGAGATATCCGCTGAACCTTCTATCTTATTGAATATCCATTAAGCCCCTGAATTATTGGATCCTGAGATGAGATCCAATAATTGCTAATAAGAGATTATTGGGTAGAGACCCACTAATCTAAGAGGCTTGGGTAATTGGATGGAGATCCAATACCCAATAGGGTAAAAGATCCATTGGGATTTTTAGGGGGCCTCTATAAATAGAAGAGAACCAAAGCTCTATAGGCTGAGGGTTTCTTTTGGTGTCCACCTCCTGTTCTCCTCTCCCCATAGAGAGAAATGCATCGTTGCAATCTCTGCCGTGTGGATACCGCTAGAGAGGAGGACGCTTGACCTCCTTCATCATCTCCCACAGATCTGTAGGAATTCAGGGATATATGATCTCCCTAGGTATCTTCTTTTACACGTGCAGTTTTACGAATTTATTTTTGACACACCGATCTTCGCACGACGATGGAAACTTTCTATGGAAAATCTGGGGTTTTGTTTTCTGTTCTTCCACTGTGCATGTGATGTCGCTCATCTTGTGGATTTCCCAATAGTGGCACAGCCTAGTGGCCGAGAGCCTAGACAATGGCACCACCGAGGTTGAGGCGGTGGCACCGCCAAAGATACATCTGTCGTGTTCGAGACACGACAGTGGTGGCACCGCCAAAGACAGGAAAACCAAAAGTGATTCAAATTTGGGCTCCAAATTTAAATCCTCTTGAGGCTTATAAAGACTCCTCTCATCTATGGTTCAAACACATATAAAAACTGAAAAAGAAGAAGGAAAAATTTTGTTAAAATTGTGTCAAAACCTTCCCTCTTATTCTAAAGTATGATCTAGCCTTAAAGAGGGTTGAGAGGCCTTGTAAAGATTACCTCATAAGCCCGTCAAAAGGAAAGGTGTTGTAAGGGAGTTCATCCTTGCCTATTGGAAGGAGGATAGGTAGTGGAAAATCGGTGGCCTCAAGCAAAGAGGAATCGGGAGTGGATGTAGGTCGGATGACTGAACCACTATAAAAATGGTTTGCGTTTATGTTCATGCATTTATCTTTCTACAAACCTTTACTTTGCTAAGTTCACTGCCCTCATCTTCTTACATACGCTTTCAATACAATCGAAACAGTTTTAATTGAAATGTTATTCTTTTCATACGAAGTTTTCGAAACTTATTTAAAATCGTTGAAGTTTATCATATTTATCCGCTGCACTAATTCACCCCCCTCTTAGTGCCACTCGATCCCTAACAATTATGATCCTCTTATTATTCTAGAAAAGATTCATTATAAACCTGTTATCATTATTGTTAATAGTGAAAGTTTGAAGTGGATTATGGTCTCGTGATTTTTTCTGTATTGGGTTTTTCACGTAAAAATTTGGTATCTCACTTTGTGACTGATTCATTGTTCTATTTTTTATGTTGTTCTGATTAATATTATTTTTGATATAAGTTGATATTTTGATGAGGAATATATCGAAGAAAAAAAATTATTTCGTTATAAAAGGTTTTTCCCAATAGCTATACGGAGAAAGAGGGCTCTTTGCTCATTCCATTTGAAGATTATTGTGGAACCACGGAATGATCATCCGAGGGTCGCGTTGTGACATTGAAGAGTAAACATCATGGTATAGACGAGTTGATCGCTGGCCAAACAGGGTTCTGTTACTGAATTCCACCAGAACATTTACCTTGCAGTGATGAATAAACATCCAAGAAGCAACTCTAAAAGGCCACGTCCAACAGAGATAACTGTACCTTCTCATGGGCTGTCCATGGAAATGATCTGCCGCAAGAAATCCATAAGAACAGTCATATTATATAGCTAGATTACTTGCATGGATGTCACAAGGTGCTGAAGATGATGACAGAGGTATGGAGAACACAAAGAAGTGAGCTGCAGAAGACCTTGCAAGAAATCATCGTTGCCAGAAAAAGGAGTCGGCTACCAAAAGCTTCGGATAGATTATTACAAGCCAACACCGACAACTTTATTTAACTTGAAAACCCAGAGAGAGAGAGAGGAGCGACACAAGTAAAAGAAATGATAGACCCCACAACTATTATTGCTTGAAAAGACACTAATATTGCAGAATACAAAACGAACGATAGTTTCATGAAGACAATCGGAGAAATTAGTATGGAAAAAGAACACAAAAGAACAAGTATGAGACAATTCCTGCCATCCCACTCTTTCGCCACAACTCTCCTCACGATTTACAAAGAATTAGCTCTAAGCAGAGAGACATTGAACCAAATCAACAAAAAAAACACAAAGGCAACTACTATATCATACCTCTCCCATCCTTGATTAACAGTGAAGAATATATTCCTCTGGCATAGTTACACCATCTGTATTATCATATTGTTACCTTTACATATATTTATCTACCATAGAGAGCATATACAGAGCAAAACAGCTTTCAAACACGGCCACCCAAAGAGCGCTTGCGTCCTCTTATGTATGTATATTCACATCACCTCGCCTCTTGCAAAACTATTTACTCTTCATTTCCGTTTGTAATAATTTTGGTTAGGAGGAGAAAACATAAGTTCTATACCTCTTTCTCTGTCTCTTCTTTTCTTCTTTCTGTTTATTGTTCATTAATTAGATTGGGTGGGGTATGATATGTAGGCATATCTAGGGATATAGGAACGACGATATTGATGATACCTTCTAAGGGCGGATGAGGAGACGTTGGTGATCTGCAAGCGAGAGGGAGTGGCGGAAGTGGCAGCGGTGGCCGTAGGGACAGGCGCCGCCGGAAAGGATCATGCGGCAGGGTTCGGTCTTGTAGCGAGGGTGGCGTAGGACGGGGCGGAGCTCGGTGATGCCGTGGGCGAACTGGCAATGGTCGCCGTAGGGGCACTCCCCGCTCTCCTCCCACTTGTTGCACAGCTCCGTTTTGAACATCCCCTGATGATACACCTCCAGCTCCAAAGCTCCTCCTCCATCGCTGCCCTCCTGCTCTTCTTCGCCATCCTCCCTTCCTCTTCTTGTCCCTTTCTTCCTGTTGCTGTCCCCGCCCACGTACACCCGCTGCTGCTTTTGAGTATGCAAACAAAAGGTAAATTGACATTCTGCGAATCAATCAAACAGAAAAATAATCTCGCTGTGACCATATCAAAATCTCCGAAACAATGATTTCCAAGCATTATAACTAAGTGTCGAGAACAAAATATGCAAACAATGATCGACGACGACTCCCAAAACCTCCTCTGAGATTCTTCTTACCCATTATGTCTCGTACCTGTCTTCTGATGGGGCCGACGTTGAAACCACCGGGTAGGAAAAATCGTTCTTTGAACCGTAAATGAACCCATATTTTGAGCAGAATCGTACTTGAAACAATATGTGCTGCTACCTAGTAGCTATCCAATGAGTAATAACATCTTCCCATAAAAAGAAAAGGCCTATTTACTACTTCCTTTTACTAGATCAATAAACTGTTTGGTAAGCGTACGATAACATTAGCCATCCAACAGTGATGGTCGGTCTGACGGGTTGCATGAATGTGCATATGCTCTTTAGAAGAACTCCCCGACCGTAGATATGATCAACTACATGCATCACTCGAATAATAAGCTTTATAGTGTAAAATATGAGTATACGGAAATCCCTATAAATATATATGTTCTATACATCACTACCAAACTATACTCAATTGGTAAAGGTTATGCATTTTCAGATTATTGAACTTTGTCATTTGATAATCGATCATACAAGCCGTCCGGTGAATAAGATCCGATGGACGACATTGAAATGTGTGTTTTACATTACTACATGTCACTAAGAAAACTATCATCAAGCAGTAAATTACATGCACGAAACAAGCAGACGTCACACATAAAGATGGACTCAAGTGACTTAATATGGTAAACGACATCATACTATCATCAATATTCGCTCGAGGAAAAATAAGAGGAAGATGGAATTTTACTCTCTCACCTTGCTTACCATGGCGGGGTTGGAGACGCCAAACCGGCCGTTCCGCTTCGCAGCCGAACTGGATTTACCGTCCTGGTTCAGCTTCAGGTACCCGCTGGAGCGGATCGAGATGCTCTTGGGCAACGAAACCTGCTTCTCCGCCACCGGAGGTATCGCGAACGGGTGGCCGCCGCCGCCGCCGCAGCTCTCCTGGACGGAAAGCACGCTCGTGGGACTCTCCTCGGGCGGCGGCGGTGGAAGTTCGGAGACATTGAGGAGGCGGAACTCATCTTCGAGCGCCGCAGACGCAGATAACGGAACACGGCCAGCGTGCTCCCCGGCGATCAGGCCGAGCCGCCTGGCAAGCTCGGCGTTGGCGATGCGGAGGCTCGCGTTCTCGCGCCGGAGGGACTCGATTTCGTCGGTGCAGCCTCGGAGGTCGGAGAGGCAGAGGTCGTAGCGCTCGGCGATCTCTTGGTACTGAAGCGTGAGGCGGGCGAGGTAGAGGCGGTTCCCGTAGTCGGCGGCAGCAACTTCCGGCTCGAAGAAGGATGACGACGGGGGAGGGATTAAGATGGAGCCAGAAGCAGCGAGAGGGGTCGTCACGAGCGACGGGGTGCCCTCGTTGGGTGAGAAGATGGAGTACCAGCAGGGAAGATCTCCATCTTTGTTCAGGTATGGGGATACAGGCCGTCGATCTGGAGTAACGAACGGTTCTGACGCGATCGATGAGCCGAAGCAGTCGCCATTGCTGGGAGAATCGAGTTCGTGCTGCATCGACCTCTGTCTGCTGCTGTCTCCTAAAATGAGACAACACGCAAAATTCAAGAAAATTTCACAGACATGAAATCAATAAGAACGGATCACCGCCACATCAAATAATCATCCAAACCTCGCACAGATCTTACCAACCTCAAGAATGGTATATCTCTTCACGCCGAAAACGAGACAAAAAGCACAGAGAAAACATCCACACCAACAACGCGCTTATCCAGCACAAATCGATTTAGATGAAGTGAAACTAAGCTAATTCAAACCGAAACCAAGAAGATCGACATCGAAGAAGAACAGCGTGAACGCATGATCATCCGATCATCAATGAGGGTTTCAAGAACACACTCAAATCATCGAATCACACTTACGATGGTCAAGAAAAAGATGAGCAGAAGCAGCCAAACAGCACGCTATGGAACATAATTCCTCTATAACAAAGAAAAGAATTAGAAAACCCAGCATCAAGGGACACATAAAATCACCAGGTAGCAGTAGCGATTCCGAGCAGATGGGGTCTCAGGTTCGGCAGAAGGGGAGAGGGAGAAAGGAGACGAGGCGGTTCAAGAAATGGGGAGAGGAGGGAGAAAGAACACATATATAGATGGAGAGAGAGTGGAGTGCGAGGGAGTCCGGGGCCGCTCGTAACGGTTTCCAAACGGAATGCGACGTCCGTCGTCTCAAGACGACACAATGGGACCACTGTGAGCTGACGTGTCCCGTGGTGCTTAATCGGTGGTCCCACGTACATGCGGCGGGACCCAAAATGATGAGGTCAAAGGTGGGGCAGAGCGCACTTTGCACTCTCAGAACTGGAGTCCACCATCGGACACATTTACCCTTTGATCGATTTTCTATATTCAGATATTTATACAATATAATAAATCGGAGTTAAAATGGTTAAATAAAAAAATAAATATATCTTGATTTGGGCTTCTCGACAATTAGTCGGATTTGACCAAATCGACACAACAACTTTGTTACTGTGATTTATAATTGCATGTATAGGTAGTAGTAATTGTGAGTTGGGGGCGCCGAGTGTTGCATTTGAGCTACCAATTTGCTCCCAGTGGACGAAATAGCCCTAAGAAGACTCTGATTTGTGGATCACATACATGAATTCAATTCATGCCTTGGTCTGATCTCGGACTAGTAGATATCCAAAAGTCTTCTACATCGTACATCACTCGAACAGATAAACAAACACAAGCACAGCACGAACCCATTATGTTTCATGATCATTTGGTTACTGAACGAGCTTTACGTTTGACGTCATATTTATCATGCACGATATGGCAACTCGGGTTCTACGATTGAGTTGTATATGTGCTGCATCATTCGCCTCTCGAAATCTCCAGATCTGGAACTCATCTGCCTGGCCCTCGGCATCCTCCTCCCCCACAGAGCGTCGGAGCCGCTCCTGACCCTGCTCAACGCCGACGGCCTGCCCTCCCCTCCCGCGAGCGACAGCATGGTCTCCACGTACGCGTTCTTCATCCGCGCCATCAACCGGAGCGGCCCCGGCCACGCTCTCAGCCGGAGCCTAAGCGTCGGCCAGACGACCCTCGCCTTCCTATGTAGTCGCTGGCTATTTGTTCCTCCTCTTCCTCCTCCGAGCCTTATCGCTTTCGCCTGCTTCTTCGTTCCTTCGAGTCTCCGGTAGCCTCGGTGGCGCCAGAACGACTGAACGCTACGAAACACATGAGTGCCGATTCCCGCCATGGATCTGCGCCTGAGCTTACAACAAGTGCTGGTGCTCTCCTCAGGGTGCAGTTTATATGAACTGGTCAAGTAGGCCTTCTGTGACTTACCTTTTGTGTCGGCATTGCTATCAAAGCAAGAGATTTGAGCCAGTCAATGTGTTATCCATGGAGTGAAGGGCATGGCAAAGGCGAGAAGAACGAAGATAATGTAAAGGTGGTTGGTTGCGTCTGGTTGTGTATGGAAGCTTTAATTAAGTGGGTCCATTTGTGTGGACTCTCCATTGTGATGATCATGGAATTAGTCAAGATGGATGACGACAGGAAGATGCAGCTCAGAGATTTAATTCAAGAGCAGTTAGATACAACTATCAGTCATTAAGTAGGGAGTTTGACGTAGAACAAAATTTATGGGCGTTAACATACATGTCGATAGACAACAAATTTAACAGGTATTTTTTCTTCAGTCATGGATGGATGTGGATGTGCAGTTGATTTATATTTATATCAAGTATTGGGAATTTGATAAGAATGGAACCTCTTCTTAGACCAGGAGGATAACACTTGTGATCCAGCCTGTTATGTGCAGGGCAGGCCAACTTGATGCTTCCACCAAAAGTATGCAATTGCAAATATTATTGAAAGTAACATGGAATAAAGCATGCATGATTCTTAATTGACTCAAAATCCACTTAAAATATATGGATTATTGTCCTTATGTGATGCTGGCTGAAGCATTTGTCAACTTGACACTTGGTTAATGGTTTGGTTAGTATGGTTAGAGAAAATAGTCTTTGATATCTTGATGACCAGTAACCCTCTTGGATTGCATTTTCTCGATCTATAGTTTCAAATATATTTCATAATTTTGATATATCTTTTATAGGTAAGGAATGACATAAGGGACACATGGCTACCATATGATTCTGGGCATAATCATTGTCACCCTAACATAACTCGTAATCAATATTGTCTAACTGGTCTAAACAATCCGAGCTTCAAATTAACCTGATTGTCGAAGGAGCATTTGTCAAAAATTTCTTGACTTGATCATTCAGACGAATCCGTAGATAGTGATATGAACTGATGTAGATTGGATCCGAATCATCATTTTTACTCAAACAACCATCATAATCTATACTATCAATCAAGTAATCATTTTTGGTATGCCGTTAGGACGATGAGAAGAAGATGAACATATTTAGCATTTCGTTGATTAACAATGTAAGAAAAAATCTGAGAATAGAGAAAGAAAATAAACAGCAGTCCAAATCAAGTGGCTAATTGGGAAGCAGAAAGATTTAGGTGCCATGAGACGGCACGAGTCATGGCCACCAGAGTTTCAACAGTGCGAACATGCCGGAGAGCAGGAAGACCGGCATCGTCCCGGGGAAGCTACGGCGAGCGCTCGAGGGGTAGTACGAAGGATCGAACGGGTACAGATGAGCTGGCGTGCCAATTATGTCCAGATACAACGGCGGGGGCGGAGGTGGACAATACGGCACTGGCCACTTCGGAGGCGGCGGTGGCGGTGGGTTTTGCGGGCACTCGCAGGGGTAGCAGGCGCACTTAACCTGTGTGTCGGACGCCGGCGTGGCCGTGGCTACCACGTCATGCTTCACTGCGGCTGCACAACCGGCGGCTGTCGAAGCCGCCACCACCACCGTAAAAAGCATGGCCTTGATCGGCATTCTCTTGAACTGGATTGCTTTGAAGAGGATCGGTGAAAGGGAAAGGCTATATATAAGAGGTTTGCGTTAGTGTTTGGCAAGCTTGTTTTCTTTTCTGCATGAAACAAGTTTGGTTATCATTGTTGGGAGAAAGGGAGTCGACATAGGTTCTCCCTCCATTATTGCTTTGTCCTGAAAGGAACAACCATGTGGAGAACCTAATACAATGGCATCCAGGGTCAACTCTCCAAGCATTATTTTTGGGCGCCGAGGTGGAAGCAGAGGAGTCTGTTCTTGTGAGGACGAGGAAAATTCATAGAAGAAACAGGTTGGACAAGAAGGCATGGGAAGGAGGGTAGCAACACTAACATGCATTGGATGATGCAGGAAGAACAGAATCATGTTGATAGTTAATCCTTGTCTGCCGCCGAACACTGCTACTTTAATTCAAATTTGTTTTAATGGGTGGATTTGGAATTGTTCTCTTGCGACATGTGCTTTCTAGAGCAAGATTAATGACCACGTTGCTCTGGAAATGCCTCGTAATTATCTCTGCAGAGAGGTCAACGAAAAAATAATTATCATTTGTTCAAATTAAGACATGATTAAGACGGTGTCAATATAAACAGGTTTCCAGATTGTTCTACCTAGAAGCTTCCATGTGTCCCCTGGAACCCCACACGTGGCGAAGAAGCATTTGCCGTGTCAAGCGTCAGCGAGCTTTCTGCCACGGAGCCACACGTGTCCATCTCCGGCCACACAATCGCCACACGTGTCTCGTGTCTACAAATATCGTGCTCGCGCGTGCTGAGAGCCGCGACGGTCACGGAAGTGTGGTATTTGACTCAACTGGCGACAGGGGAGCGAGAGAAGGAAGAGGATACGGGGGGCAGATGCTTCCGGTGTGCGTGCAGTGCGGGACGAGGAGCAACCCGTGCCGGTGCAAGGTGGTGGGGCCGACGCTGGGGTTCCTGGCGTTCGCGGCGGCGGCCGCGGTGGAGTGGCCTGTGGGTGCGGTGGTCTACCTCTTCCGCCACATGAAGGGCCGGCGGATCATGGCCCACCCTGCCGCCGTCGTCTACCCCTTCGTCGCCAACGCCATCCCCATTTGATCCGGCACCGCCCTCTCCCGGTTAAGTCGATCTCGAAGTGTGTGAGTGTATAATGTCTCAGATAGCTAAGTATTTCGTCATGTTGTCCTGCTGTCGACACCGAGAATAAATTGGAGGAAGCTTTCCTGTAAAAGATGCTGTTGTTACATATTAGCTGTAATTTAGACTATGGAGATTAAGAAGGGGAGTTGGAGATGAAATCTCTTCCTGCCATTACTTCTGCACAAACCACAAACGAGTGTACAATGGCAGCACTCAGCGTTCAATCGCTGATACAACATCGAATCCTCTGAGAGGACACCTCTCGAGTTCACATCCACACAAGAAGTCTATGTTCTCCAAACAAACAAGCGATCGCTGTTGTTGAAGCCGATGGATGCGTCCAGTTTCAATGATACGTCGTGCTTCCAAAGAGCTCCATGCCAGTGAAGTGCAAGTGAGTTTTTCTTCTGGACTCCCTTTCCATGTCGTCTGCAAACCAGTTTGAAGTCTTCAGACACCACCCTGCGTCAGCAGACCAACGAGGCTGAGATGGTGAGCCCAAATCCTGGGCCATCTCTAGCAGCATCTGCTGTAGTTCCTCCAGACTGTATTGCTTTCCCTGATATGAATAGTGTACGTCAGCGAGAGAAAAAAAACAGCAGCAAATCTGCTTGCAAGAGGTTTATTCTACCCTGCATATTAGCTTTCCGTTCATCAATTCTACTTTGCATTTGCATAAATCATGGAATTCAACACAATTCGATCAAACACAAGACGCACTCTGAAACATATGTCGTGGCCGAAAACACTTGGGACTTCGACGAAAGCTCTAATTTTTTGCATTACAGAGCACGTAAATTTGGAAGGATTTGAATGAAAACAAATCGAATTGCCAATCAATAATGAAGGTTAGAAGAAGAAGAAGACATCAGAATGCGGATTACCTCTTTCCTCACGCTGGCCATAAGCGACACCATTTCCTTAACGAAATCATCGAAGCCCTTAAAAGAATTAAGAGAAGAACCGTCAAAGTTAGTACTTTTCCTACAAGTGTTGGTGGTCACACCAATATTGTTGCACAGTTTGTCTGTGATTACCTCGACTTCTTCCTCGTCCTCCTGGAGTGGATTGTAGAGTCCGGCGTCGTACAATTTTCGCCGCTTCACATCCGACAACACTGATCCCACAAATATTGATTTTTAAACTACGAGAAAAGACGGATTTTATATGCTTATTCTCGAAAGAGAGATGACCGCTTGATTACCTTGATATGCCTCTTGGATCTGTTGGAACCTGCGGTTGGCCTCTTCCGCCCCCCATGGCTGCCCCCTTCTCCGATCCGGATGCCATTTCTACGTATACCAGCAAACGATTAAACTAAGTAACAAGGTCATCGATCAATACGCGAATCATCATAAACTACGGGAGAAGCAGATGGACATACCATGGCAAGTTTCCGGTAGGCGCTGCGGACCTCGGCGAGGGAAGCGCCCCGGCCGATGCCGAGCACGGCGTAGTACGATGCCGACTGGCCATCGTGCTGCTGCTGCTCTGTCACCATGGCGACCCCAAGTCGATCGATGGTCGAGGTGATTCCAATGGCTTCTGTTCCGTTGCCTTTATACAAAGAGGTGTGACGAGGAAAATATCTGCGGTGGGGACGAAGGAGGACGGTGAACGGAGATTCGGGAAACTTCTCGACTAGCGCGCATCCGTAGCGGTGTGATTATATAGGAATTTGGTAACGTGATCGACGTGCCGTAGATATTGTGGAGATCGTGACGGGCGCGTCCGACACCGTTATCTCGATGGTAGTGGTAAATCCGAACGGACCGGGGGATCCGTCACTATGCGAGTCGGATTCGGATCGGATGTTGCCCATCGTCCCTGAATCGACTTGGCGCAAACAGACTCATGTCGGGTCACATTCAATCCGGTCAGACTTAACCTATTTACCGGGCGGTCCCCGAACTGCACAACGGTGAACCTTTGCCTTGTCTAATCATTAGGCTCAGCTTATCTAAGCCCAACTGGTCGAGCTCAACTCAAGTGAGCCTGACCCGAGGTGATCCGGCCGATCTGACCCAACCTCAGGTAAGTGCAAAACCATTTTACATGTAAACATATTGTATTGCGTCGGCAATACAGATTCCAAATCAAAATGGGATTTGTTGCTGTCTCTGCGTAATGATTGTTTTAGCATTGATGGCCGGTCTACTCTACCTTAATTACAATATTGCTGCACATTCAATAATTTATTTGCATTCTTTACGTGTAATTATGAACATTATTGCATTAGGGGAGATTCTGTAGTTTAGTATTTACCATAAGTTCCTTCTCTTAATTGTCATTGGGCAAAGCGGTTTAAACCCTCTCAAAAATGATGCAATTAATTTGGAAATTTAATTCATTCATATTCTACCAGAAATCCAAACGGTCCCCCAATAACCAAATGCCATCCGGCGATCTCCTCCGAACTATGTGGGTTCTCATGGAGACGTGCGGGAAGCGGGTGTCGCAGTTGACGAGGAGGGTTACGATGCACTCCGGCCTCTCAAAAAGGTTCGTGCTCGGCCGTCTGAGGAAGCCTGGCCGTCGTGGTCCGCTCTTCGTCAGCCAGCACGCCTACTTCATTCCCTTCCTTGGCAACAGGAGCATCGCTGCCCGGGTAGACGGCAGAAAGAGGAAGATCCCTGGAATGATGGCATCGGAGCCGGAGGAGGCAGGCGTGTGGCGAAAGACAATACTTATGGGCGAGAAGTGCCGGCCGCTCGACTTCTCGGGCGCAATTCACTATGACAGCTCCGGCAGGCAGCGATCCCAGTACCCGGTGGTTCCACAGCACGCGGCTTCATGCCTTCATTCACCTTCCACGAAGAAGATGTCGTTGTTCACTCGGAAGATAAAGTGACAGAGAACTACAAATCAGATGAGCAACCACATACGCTTCTTCCAATCCTTCCAGGTTTGTTTTCTCTCTGCTCCTCTCTTTTCCTTGAATACTTGTGATGTGGTAGGTGTTTGTTTGGGTAAGTGATGGAAGGACTGCGGAGGTTTTCACAGGTTCCAGTCGACAATGTGTTGCCTTGTGGTCAATTGGAGGGTGCTGCCCAGAGAGACGTCGTCAGAGAGGTATGTGCCGAAACGAAGAGTTTTGGCACAAGCGTTCAAAAGCTTATCCATCGCGCTACGTAGGCTCCAGGGAGGCGCCCGCGTGTGCTGAAACGATTAATTGAGAACTTGGTGGTTAACCAAATCCTGTTTTCATTTGGGCAATTAATTCGTTGTTTTGCATGGAATGATAAACGTTTAGTCATATCATCCTTATCTATTATAAGGCAATAGAATTTTTTTAATTATAATAAAAAAATTAAAAAAAATAATTTTGATATAAGAGATTCTCTTAATTATTTATCATAGGCATATTTATTCGGTCTTATAAATAGACACGACCTTATACTACTCGATGTGTGAATATGTGATATTAATGAAAGATAACAAATCTTCTCTTATCTCCTCTTAATCGTACAAATTAATCATTAAAATATTATAGATATTTTCTCATTTCTCTTTTGTCCTTTATCCATTTCTAATAGTGATCCAATAAAAGATAGGAAGAGAGTGTTGAATCTCGGATTTTGATGATGAAACTAATTGATTGTGATTTATGATCTAACTGCGTGTTGAGTTACGTAGGTCTACTATCGATCAGGATTAGACAGTTGACGCTAGAGGAATTGACGTTGCGTCGAGTGATCACATCTAGATATTGGATGTCGAGCTGGAGGTTCGGTCGACAATCGGTGAAAGGCTTTCGTACATCGGGCATCGGGCCAAGAAGAATGTGTTGCGCCAAGGATATCGAGGTTGCGGAGGTCAACCGTCGATTGGGCAACGGATCGCAAGAGAAGACGATGTGCCGAAGAATCGGATGAAGCATCGACCAATGATGTGCCGGGCAACTGAATATCAATTCGCGTTGTAATAACTGTCTAGATCGAAGTAGAATGTTTGTTTATGTGTGTGCAGAATTAACTACGATAGTGATGAAGACATAAAGTGAAACAGTGCCAGAAGATAAGTGTGATGGATGGTTGGGAGTTCGAGAGTTCGACGGAAGTCCGAAGATTCATTGGGAGTATTAGGGAACCAGGTCGAAAAGTAGGAGCTGAAGGGTTTTCGGAAGTTCGCGGAATCGAAGTTCACGAGCTTGCCAAGAAAGATTGGAGCTTGCCAATGAAGCTCGTTGGAACTCGCTAAGATCATCGTGAAGTCCGGGAGCTTGCTGGGAGTCCGCAGAATGGTTTCCGAGGGTTCGTCGGAAGACCGCTAAAAGTTCGCTGAAAGCTCACCGAAAGAAGTCTTGTCTTATGGACTTTGTAATAGCTTAAAAAATATCTTTTAAATTTATAGTTAGCACATAATTTGATTTAGGATTAGGTGTTAATCCTATAAACCAAATTTAGGCCAATTCGGACTTCATTTGGATCGATTTCGATCGAGTTTTCGATTGAAACCATTTGAAATAACTGGCGTGGTGCTTATCAAGATCATAAAATATCGGAAATTCAAAATGGTTCAAATTTTGGCTCCAAGTTTGGGCTCTAAATTTAAATCACTTTGAGGCCTATAAATACCCAACTCATTCAGAGTTTAGAGGGGGTCTAGAACTGAAAAAAAGAATGGTAAAACTCTCTTGAAAGTATGTCAAATCTTCCCTCTAAGTCTTAAGAGTGTTCTAGTCCAAGAGAGGGGTAAGAGTGCTTGTAAGGGTTATCTCCTAAGCCCGTCAAAAGAAGAGGTGTTGTGAGGGAGTTCATCCTCGCACGTTAGAAGGAGGATAGCTAGTGGAAAGCCGGTGGCCTCAAGCAAGAGGAATCGGGAGTGGACGTAGGTCGGATAACCGAACTACTATAAAAATCAGTTTGCATTTACGTTCTTACTATTTAAATGCAAACCCTTTCCACTTAATTTGATGCTCTACTTCTCATCTCTGCAAACATCTTTAAGTTAGAGCTTTTCTTATATGATTCCACCGATAATCTAAACGAAGTTTTTTACAAAGTTTCAAACTTGTTCAAATCGCTGAAAATTTATTGTTCCTTACCGCTACACTAATTCCCCCCCTCCCCCACCCTTAGTGCCGCTCGATTCCTAATAGAGAGAAGAATATAAATCTAGCTTTTCTTGTAGATCGAGGTAGCTTTCAGATCTGACAACAATACGCTTACAAATTAGATAAAGACTTTATAAATAATATTTAAAAATATAACATTATAAATTTAATCTATTGTTACTTGATTTTAATTTTTTAGTATTAAAGCTTTTTGCATAATAACATAATCACTATTTTTATATTTATAATTGGTATTTGAGTCATGATTTGAAACCAAATACTTTAGATCATAAAAGTATTTTAGATCTATTTTACATTTAAATCTGTTTGTTAGCACCTTTCTCTTACAAAAATGTAATTTTTTGATTTTGATTTATGATGCTTGAACCATCTGTTTTGTTGTTGATCTATCTTCTATTTAGTTCGTCCTATCACTTGCTTATAGGTGATGCAATATTTCTTATATTTAATTAATAGATCATTATTGATAGTTTATTGTTAATAAAAGTATTATTAAGGGTGATGACCTTCGGTGATCACTAACTTAGTCACAAGCATTAGCTATGTATGTAACGAAAGCACCATAGATTGCGACAATCAATAGTGGTTGACTTGCCTTTGTTGCAAGCAATGATGCATGCAATGATTGCAGAAACATTACTACAGTGTTTGTAACCATGGTACCTAACGATTGTGTAATAGACGATTAGTATACTACTAGTGAGACTCGTGTGTATAGGTGGGATGACAACTGCACTATGATGGTTGTTCCTTGCACTATGGTGATAGAAAGGAAGTAAGAATTAGATTTTGCTTTGAAAAGGATATTTTTATCCCTCAAAATTTTAAAAATTTTAATATATGCCTTGAAAGTTATTTTTTGTTTTATGTCTTTTAGAAATCAAAATTTTCTAATATATATCCTAAGTAATTTTTTAAAATTATATCCTTAATTATAAAATTAATTAATTAAATTTATTTTAAGTAAATATTTTGATCAGACTTAATCATAACTATGTTTTAATTGCTTACTGGATTTAGATTAGATCAATCATGTTTTGATCAAATTTGTTGAAAGTTAAAATTTAATCCATTTTTGGCTCCGATCAATTTTAATTTTGATGAGTCTAATTTGATAGATGGTTGGTCTAAATCTATCAACCTAATTTGGATCATCATATTCTAGACCTGCCCAATTAAATATGATTGACTAGTATAAGGGTTCCATATATAAATAAAGAAAATATAGATTATAATTTTCTTATATGACATATTGATAAAATTTTACATATAATAAATAAAAATCTAATTATTCTTCTTGGATCTTTATTTAGTTATTCACATGCATATATTTAAAATTATAAAATAATATTTAATTTTCACATAAAGACATGAATTATGGTATATCATAATTATAGTTATCATATGAATTTTTTTATAATGGTTAATATTCAATAATTATTATTATTTATTATTATTAAACTATTTTAGCATAAATTAGATTGAATAAATTTAGTAAATATTATTTATAGCTTATATTCCTAAGTTTTACATGACTTATAGTTACCAAATTGATATGAGATGATAGGCTTATGGGATGTGAATGACAAAAAAAAATATCATTTAAATGATATTTTAAATTTTATTTTATATTATTGCATTTGTTTGTAGTTGCTAAAGTGGTGTAGACCGATAATTTATAAAATTACATTAAGGAATTAGTCCTAAATAATATGAAAAAAATAATATTTATAATGATATACATTATTAAGAGATTTAGATAATCTCAAAGGAGGCTATTTTAAATAATTATGTGATTGAGTAAAATGATATTGTTCTGGATATCTTTGTAGTTTCGAGTTGTATACCTAAAGATAACAATACTATTCCATGAGGATGGTATTAGTCATTTACAAATAATTTTGCGTAAGCATTAGATATGTCAATATTTCACTTAATGATAAAATAGAGATTATATCAATAATTTAATATTTATTAAAAAAACTCAAATCATTAATATTTTTATTTTATTATAATTATACTTCCTTCTATGCATTTTTTATACTTTCAGTATCCTTATATATTTTTGGATTAAATTATTATAATAACTTAAGCATATATAATTTACACTAAGTGTATTAGACCTTAATTAAACTAATTGAAGGGATCATAGACATAATTACTAAAAGTTTTATAAAATAAATAATTAAAATAAATGATTGAGAAAGATCTAAAAGACTTAATTTTATGATGATTGCTAATAATATTTATACTTTATTATAGTTTATAACTAGCATACTAAAATATTTAAAGATCAATTTAAATTTATCGATAAATCATTAGTTGACATCTTAATGAAAGATTTGATTGAAATTTAGTAAAATAATATTTAAAAAATTTAAAATTATATCCTCGATACATTTGATAAAGTTGTAAGCTCAAGAACATTAAATATTTGGCATGAATATAGTTGAGTTCTTTCTTGTATAATTTATTTATAATTTTATTTCTTCTTAATTTGACTTATTTAAAATTTACTATAATAAAATTAAGGATAAGTGAAACTTAAATATGCTAATTAGTATATGTCTTTAGAAAATTAAGATTAAGATTCATAAAAACTCATAATATTTTAGATACTACTCAAGGAGTGAGTAATAATAAAAGAAAATTATAATGTAAATCACTCAAATTTTTAAATACTTTATAAACTCATAAAAGAAATTTATTTACAGTAAAGTATCACTTATCTAGCAAGAAAGGTCATTCAAAATGGACTATAAGTTTAGTTTGAAAAATAAAAAGTATAAGCCTAACCTTTATATATTTTGAATTAAATATTACATAAGTCCTTTTCTAATAGTTAGTAGATTGATTCCGACACTTCAACTTATGTTACTAATAATAGAGATTTATTTTAATACGAAAACTAAAAGAGTATAAAGTATTCATCGTTATAGAAAATCATCTTAAAGTAAAAGTCATAGTAGTTGATATTCATCGCTTATGCTTGGAGATAATTCATCTAATATTATGTTCTTATAATTTTAAAATTTTAAGTTTATTATATAGAATTATCAAAATATTAATTTTCTTTTAGTGAAGGTAATCTCACCATGATTCAATAAAAATGAATTAGTGTGAATCTTAAGTTTACATTGATCTTGTAATCAAATATTGAAATAAAATATAATTTTATAAATTCTTTGAGATTATATATGTTTACATTTATGGGTCACTTCTTTATAGATAATATATTGAGATATGACTATAAATCTAACTCATATAAGATCTAAGATTGTTAACACTTTTAGAAGTACATAAATGAAGTCAAGAAAAAATTATATAGAAAATCAAAATTATCAAATCTAACCGGTGTGATAAATTTTATAGCAATTATGATGAACCCGATCATAATTATAACTTTTTTTATTATATTTATAGAAAATAGAGTATTTATGCTTAGTATATTTTATTAGATATATCATAACATAACAAGATTACTGAAAAATGAAATCGTACTCTTATAAATATGATTAAGAGCATAATGAGTTGTTCTTTTATGCCCAAATCAATGTGAGGGGAATCTCTAAGAATAATTATATGTATTTTAAATTAGATTCCTAATAAATCAATTTCATTAATTTCTTTTGAGTTATAGACTATTAGGAAACCCAATTTGATATATTTTACATATCTAGGATTATCCTATAGAGATTAGAGTTTTTAATCCAGATGAAAAGAAATTAGGTTCAATGATCATTTTTAGATATTTTATTATTTATCTGAGTATAGATTTTATTATTCTAATTATAATACAAGGATAGTTGAATATGAAAATATAAGATTTCTAAAATATAACAAATAAGTGAGAGTAAAAAATCTTAAAATTTAATTTTTGATATTAAAAAATATATATTTATATTATGTTATCATTTTATATTTGAGAGATTATTATTCCTCAAATCGATAAAAAAATTAATAAGGGTGAATAATAAAATAACATTAATAAACTCCCATATGATGTTGATGTCGTCACTAATGATCTTATAAAACAACCACAATTAACAGTTTGGAGAAGATTTTAAAGGAAAAGGAGATATGTCATTTCTAATTATTATATGGTGTATATATAAAAATCAGATTACTATATAAGAATCAAAAGAATCTCTCATTATTTTCATAAGTTATTAAAAGTAATGATTTTAAAAAATAATATGATGTAATAAAGGAAGAGTTAAAATCAATAGATCAAAATAGTATTTGAGGACTTATCGAATTGTCCAATAATTATAAAAAAGCATATTATATAAACATGACCTAAAGGTTAATATCGAACGATATAACGACTAAACTTATGATCAAAGATGTTACTCATAAAGAATATATCGATTATAATGAGATATTTTTTATTTTTTAAATGAACTTGTTAAAAATCATTATAATATGGATTAACTTAAATGATTCGTAAAGAAAATAAAAAAGAGATGAAATTTGGTATACAAATTTAGAAAATCTATTTATGATATTAGACAAATCTCTAGATAATAATGATATATGAAGTGTTTTGATATCATTATTTTTTCATATTAATTAATATTTATATTTGAAAGTCAATGGAAGTTAGTTTATTATATTGGTTTATATGTGAATAATATTTTTTACTTACTATCTTGGTTTATTATATCAAATAAAAAAATATTAATAATTTTAAGATGATTGATATGAATGTAACATTTTATATTATTAGCATTGAGATATTCAAAGATAGATCTTAATAATTATTAGGACTGTCTAAAAATATATATATATATATTAATCGAATCTTAGAGAGATTTAGTATATAACATTGTTCAACAAATGAAAAAAGTAACAAATTCTAATCAAAATAAGTAGTTTATAAATAAATTAAAAAAGAATTAGATAAAAAATATTTATTATACATGTATAGTTGAAAATATATTACATACTTAAGCTTATACGAGATCAAATATCAATTTTGTAGTTGAAATATAGGGTATATATTAAAGTTACCCAAGAATGAAACACTAAAATGTTATAAAAAAAAGTAATATGATATCAAAAAAGGATGAAGGTGCTCACATATGCGAAATTACATCAACTTAAAATGATAATATATAAAGATATTTTTATATGTTGACTCTATAAATTATCTCAATAATAGAAAGTTCATTTTATGTTTTATATTTATTAGTTGACGGGGGAATTTACAAGAAAAAAATATTAAGCAATGTATTATTATATTATTATTAATAAAAATTAATTTTATAATATACTTTGACATTACTAATCAAACTTTATGATTGTGAAATTTTATCTCAAGATTTAGTACGATCAAACACAATTATCAAGCCATTGGATATGTTTTGTGATATATCATAGTATTTTTTTCTTCTAAAAATGATTAGTAATCTAGTAGTATTATTCATTATGGTATAAAGTATCTGATGGTTAGAAAAAAAAATTAAAATAATTAATATCAATTAAAAATTTAAGTTTTACTATCTTGATTGTCGATCCATTGACTTATGTCTTATAATCTAGAATGTTTGAAAGGATATGTTCTTATGATTAAGTTTATGAGTAACCTATAAAAGATATGATGATATATATTTGACTAAATATTATAATGATATTTTTATTTATGTATTTAAAATTATTTTTTTATTTTATGTATATTATATATAATCATATTATAGTTGAATGTATATTAACATGATTGTCTTAATACAAATTACAAGAGATTATTTTATATTATATTAGAAAAATTAATAATATTATGGTATATAAAAGGAGGCATGATATTATGATATATAATTTTTATAACTTGTATTGGTAATCAGACTTAATATGGTATTATGTTTATTAAATTTATTGACCTATTTTATAAAATGTATATACACATATACAATATTTTAAAAAAAATTAGAATTAAATTAAATAAAATTATTTTCAAATAAGTTTTTAGTTTATTTATTTTGATTTTAATTTTTTTATGTCTTACCAATTAATAAATCAAATATTAAGTTATATGATTATATATGATTAAGTATGATATATTATATATATGATTAGATTATTGATGAATTGAAAGAAGGTTAATTTCGATAGGATTCAATAGTGAGACTTTATAAATGATATTATTAAAAATTATCTGTTCTCATCTTCCTTTTGTTCGAATAAAAAAAATAAAAAAAATTAATTTAATTTTTTTAAAGATAAATATCACTGTAACATTCGCATTCGATGGTGCACCTACAAATTTTTATGATACGACATTGTAAATTTGATTGGCGTAGAGAGCGATGTGGCGAGGGTTCTCTTCCCACGCCGCCCATTTCCCCACCATCGCCTTTATACGATGAGAGGGCGGTGCGGGGACCGGGTCCGTTGCTTGTTCCTCCGCTGACGAGGGCGAGGAGGCAGCGGAAGAGGAGGTGTTCGTGGGCAGCGAGGAGCTTGAGATCGCCATGGAACCTTGAAGGTCCCTCAATTGCTCAATCTCTCTTTTGTTTATCGTCAAGTTCGAATATTTCTTCCATATGTTTCGTACCAAATCCGTCAATTGCCACTGTTATGAGATTTACCTTCCCTAAATCTTTGTTCTTGAATGCCTTGTATTTTAAGGATAAGGAGGTGTGCTTTGGCTTGATTGTTCTTTATCTTTCTCTTGCTCTTCTGGATTCTTCTGCTCAAGAACGGTTTTCTCTGTTGCAGCTAAGTTATGTTTCTTTTTCAAGAATGTAGAGTTATCATTGATATCATCAGCCAGCAGTGAACTTTGGAATTATCATAACTTATTACGTCAAAATGATCTGATACGGTGATATATGATTATGATGGTTGTCCGTAAAGCAAAATTAAAGTTATCGAGTCATAGTTTCTTAGTAATCTTTGGTAGTCTGTTCTGCTATTCTAGTTGAATTTATGAATGAGAGCAGACAAGGACCAAAAGGAAATGTAACTTACTAAGAATTTAAAACTTAGAATTCTCTTTTTGTGAACAAGAGTGATGCCAATTGTATCATCCAAAGTTGGGAAGGCTAGAAGCTATTTAAGTAATATGCAAAAGAAAAAAACCCCTGTTCCTTTTTCTCAGAAGATTTATAGTGTAGATCCTTTGACCCTTGTGTTCTCAAGCACCTGCTTGCAATTGATCCAAGTAAGCTACTCTTTAGGATCAATTATTTTTTTAAGAAAAAAAAGTGATCCTAAATTGCTGAAAAAGTAGGATTCGGTAACTTTAATGGCTTATTTCAACTCTTTGGGAGCAATTTTTTCCTTTTAAAAAAATGATCCTCAAGTGTAGCTAACTGCTGAAGAGTAGCTAACATTAATGGCTTATTTCCAAATAATTTTGAAATGCCTAAAATGGAACTTTTTTCTGACATTACATTCTGATTCTTCTTTTCTGGTGGTAGCATATCCTAATTATCAAAGTTTGGCGACTTTTAAATGTGATCTTTCAACATGTCCTATCTCAACACTGGAGTTTGAGTTCGCAAGGAGGAAAATTGACAAAAGACAACATTTTTGGCAATTAATTTATCGATAGATACAGCTGTGAATTTGTAGATATGTTTTCTGTACTTAAGCAATAGTGTTCTACTAAATGTGGGTTGTTCTTACATCAAATTATTTTTGGAGGATGATCTTCGTATGCTGCACGATTGTAACTGTGATACAGCTCAAACTAGATGTATACATATAATATGCGAGGTATCATTTCCATGTTTACAAATCTAATTTTTTTTTAAATAGTATATCTAAGTTTGATGGCTAATTATTATTATTATTATTATTATTATTATTTATTATTATTATTATTATTATTATTATTTTATTATTATTATTATTATATCTAAGTAATTGATAATAATAATAATAATAATAATAATAATATTATTATTATTATTATTATTATTATTATTATTATTATTATTATTATTATTATTATTATTACTACATCTCGATTTTATCACAGATTAGAAGTGGGAGAGGACCTGAATGCTAGATGTGTCTATTATCATCGACTATCATCATGACATCCTAAGGAGCATATATTTTTCAAGTTTGGATTTATATTATAGTGGTTGATGGTCACCATGTAAAAGCATGCAAGGCTGATGATCTATAATTTGCTTGTGATTAAGAAAGGGTTAAGTGGTTAAGATAGAATCAAGGGTTTCATGCGCATGCAAATCGGTGTTTACAAATCCTATCTGGGGTTGTATGTGTGCCATACATAATGCAAAAGTTCTGCCATGAGTTTACGGTATAATGTAAGTTATGATTGTTGCTAGTTGTATATTTCTTGTTTTAGATGAACATGATCAAACATTGCAATATGGTCTTGCGTAGAGCTCAATAATGACAAAGGATCTATGTTTCCTTGACACATTACATCTTGTTATTGTTATAGTTATTGTCATCGTGGACGAACAAGTTGCACTAATTTTAGACAAAATTCAATTTTCCTGATGTCTTCCAGATTGAATGGAACTCGACTAGCCAGTTGCTTTCTTCTATCAGCAGAGTTGATCATTCCAAACACCAATTTGTTCATCTTGAAGAACACCATATCGAAGGTGATGGAAACATTCCTCTGCCGAATGAGGCGTGATTGAAGATGATTTCATTTCGGCATTTGCTTTTGCTGCTGTAATATATGATGTCGTTTTACTTTTTTTTTTTCCCAAAAACAAAGAGTTTTTCATGAAAAGATTATACTTTTCATTGCGTTGAATCTGAGGTCTATGAATTCTACTCCTACAACATAATATTATATGCTTACATCAGGATACAAATTACGGTCGCGTTGAATCTGATGTTAATTCGTATCTATAATATGGTAGATGAAAATTGATATATTGAGTTGCCGAAGAGTCCATAGAAATTAACATCATGATTTCGTTTCATATCTATATAAAATTTGAAATAATTTCTTTTCAATATAACAGATGTGCCTTCCATCACATCCCTCTCTGATGTTTACATCTACTCATATAATCTTACTAATTTAAATTTAAAATTAATTTTAGAATAAAACATTTTTGAGATGCCTTTAGAGTCTCTTTCTCTATCATCATGATAGAAGAATCTAAGCATCTCTCTCTAAAAATGAAATGACATCAACTCACAGAGGTTAATCATGGTGGCATGTAAACAAGCTCTCGAGTGTTTGGCTCTCTCTCTCTCTCTCTCTCTATATATATATATATACACTATATATATAAATATATATATACACTAAATTTATATTTATTTATATATATATACGCTATATATATATTTAGCGTATATATATACACTAAATATATATATACATTTAGTGAGGAAAAAAAGGGGAGAAATGGATAGCGGGGCCCGAGGGTGGTGGGGTCATGGAACTTTCTGGTAACAGGCGCTGGTCCCCCGTGATGGGTGTGGGGCCACCCTGTGCCCCACAGAGCGAGCCGCGTGGGACCCGCGTGATCGCGGGCGATCGAGCTGGCCATTCTTGGCGCTCAAGTTTCGGCTCGAATCATCATCGTCGTCCTCTGGTGGCAATCGAGTGGTGCAATAATAATAATAATAATAATAATAATAATAATAATAATAATAATAATAATAATATCGGCTCAAGTGTATATATATTTAATATTACTGTAATATATGTATATACTTTAGTTACATACACATTAATATAGTGAATGAAATCATTTGCATAAAAAACAAAGATCCAATTAAAAAAATGGTGCTTTGTGCTTTGCTTTGAGCTTCTAAGAGCTTCCGAGGACTCTTCAACCGTGACCGAGGTTGAGCAAGTGAAAGTGATGTTTCAGAGTGCAATGTGGGTTTAGAATTGTAGGACATATGATTGGAACTTGTAATGGATTTAAAATTGCCAATAAAGTTATTGGCAAACACAGCTTTAGACAATGGCTGTCTCTTGTACTCTATCTTGCTGACAGAATCAAACAATGGTGCTCCTCACTTGGATTTGGTGTTGACTCCGTGAAATAAATAAATAAATAAATATATAATTCATAACGAAATTATCGATGAGCTAAAATAAAGTTTAAGCTTTAAGAAGAAAAGTTGAAGAAGATGTTTTCGGAAGAACTTCAAAATAGCAAATGTGATATGGAAAAAGAGGAAGGTTATATAAAATCGTCAAACGCCATCATGTTATTAGACCAGTCAGTGGTGTTTCGATTATCAAAATGAAGTGGACCCAAAAAGCGGATGCATGCAAGTGCAAATCTTCGATTTCTCAATCAAAATAAAAGTGGTGATCGAAGGAAATTAATAATATTATATGATTGTCATTGGAGGGAGGGCCCAGAACACCAACAATGTCACGGCCAACATTGGGGAAGCAACCACACCCACCCCCACCCCATTACATGACAAGTGATATGATTTGATGCGTACTTGAAACGACAAAACACCCACGAGTCCCAATGGGAATCTGAGAGGTCATTCCATTTGCTAGAGAGAGAGAAGCAGTAATCGAGTTGTAACCTTGTGGACCAGCACAAACCAGTAATCAACCACAATGAAGCATAACATCATGATGATCTCAGAAAGTTGAAGCCACTTCCACCCTCCAATTTCTTCACATACATCTCAAAATCTTGATTTCTTTTTAGCAGCAATATTTTTTCCTCTCTCTTCCTTCCTCTTCTTTCCCATTCGTTGTCACTGCAAAGTAAAAAAAAAAGCTGCATCTGTGAGAATGATTTGAAGCCCACTGCTTCTTGTGATGCATTCTCTTTTTTTTTATTTTTTTTATAGCTGCAATGTAAGAAGAACTGTACTGCCAATTCAAGTTTAGTTTATTATTCCTTAAATTTAGGGAACAGACCCAATCCAGGAAGGATTTGTCTTCACTTCACCCGCAAATGCAACAAGAAGAATTAAAGAGTTGTTGACCACTTGAGAGAGAGAGAGAGAGAGAGAGAGAGGAGGGAGAAAAGGAAGGAGCAATTAAAGACTTGTTGACCATGTGGTGGGACTGAGAGAGAGAGATATGGAGGAAAATAAAAGGAATTAAAATATATTAAAAAATGAGAAATATTTCTCTAAACGTGCGTTGATGGTATGTATGCCCAATGATTACGGCAGCCGACCCTCGACCCGACAAGCCGACTCGGCAACCCCAGACAAGGGGACCTGCCGGCTATTCTCCTGGATGCCTGCTGACACGTGTCGGTCATCCCGCCCCCCGCTGCCCCCATTTGACGTGACCACTCGAGTCAAACCCCCCCCAAACACCCCCCCGTCCCCGACTCCACCCCTTCCACCTCGGGGACCCCACCTCGGGTCCCAATCACTTCCTTCCCCTCACCCCCCACCCCTCGCCATTACCACCCCCTACGCTCCCTCGCACCCTTCCTTTAAGACTTCTTTTATGGTCATGTGTTTTCTCTCTTCTTTTCTTCCCCTTCATTTCATTTTCTTTTTCTCTCCTGCTGCAGTTTGCTGTTCATGTGTTATTTATAGCCCCCCTAAAACCTCCTCTCTTTTACCTCTCACCGTAATTCCCATTCTTCCCTTCTTTTCTCCTCTCTTCTCTTTCTCTCTGTCGGAGTGCCTGATGGGAGATCTGGGGAGGAGCCCTGCTGAACTGGATTTGACCATTGGTGTCCCTGGGTTGAACTCTTCTTCACCCATTCGTTCTGGTTAGGCTTTTTTGTTGTTTTAATCTGATCTCCTCCCCCTCTGGCTTGCATGCCTTTTTTCTTTCTTGATTCTCTGTGCTTTTCTCTTCTTCTTCCTCTGTATCAGTGGAATGTGATATGCTCTTGCATTTCTTGGGTTCTCAGGAGGGGGAGGTTGCAACATGAGAGATCTGGACATAAACCAGCCAGCTTATGGTGGGGAAGAGGAGTACCCCATGGCCAGCATAGAAGAAGAGGAAGAGGAGGGTGGGAACCCCCGGCCCAAGAAGCTCCGGCTCTCCAAGGAGCAGTCGAGGCTGCTGGAAGAGAGCTTTAGGCAGCATCACACCTTGAACCCAGTAAGCCTCCTCTCATTCTTTGCATGCAGCGTTCTGTGCTTTCGTAGCAGTAATTTCTGGCCATGTTCTTCTCATCTTCATACTGATGGATGCAATAAGAGTGCCTGCTTGTTGAAAGCTTTGTGATTAATGCGCATTTTGTTGCCATTTGCTGGGTGATATAATGACGACGTAAATGAACGAAACGGCAGAAGCAGAAGGAGGCGTTGGCCATGAAGCTGAAGCTGAGGCCGCGCCAGGTGGAGGTGTGGTTCCAGAACCGCCGGGCCAGGTGAGTCATGAATCCCCTCCGCCTTGTTCTCTTTCGACTCGGGAGTCAATGAGCATTGCTTGGGGATGCAGGACTAAGCTGAAGCAGACGGAGATGGAGTGCGAGTACCTGAAACGGTGCTTCGGGTCGCTGACGGAGGAGAACCGCCGCCTGCAGCGCGAGGTGGAGGAGCTGCGGGCGCTGCGGGTGGCCCCGCCCACCGTGCTCTCCCCCCACACCCGCCAGCCGCTGCCGGCTTCGTCCCTGACCATGTGCCCCCGGTGCGAGCGCGTGACCACCGCCGCCACCGCGACTCCTCGCGCCGTCATCGGCAGGCCGCCGTCGGCCTCGCCGTTCACACGCTCCACAGCTTGCTAGAAGCTTAGATGGCTGAGGAATTTAGTGATGGGGGGATAAGTTTTGTACATGAAATGACTTCAAGCTTTGAGATGCTAAACAAGTGCTTTATGTTTGCCAGGGAAGCCTATGCATTAGTTCTGATATCATCCCAATTCAATTCCTCTGCATTTGTTGCTTTATGACACACTAATTTGAAGAGAGTTGCACATTATTTTGTGCTTATAATATAAGACACTGAGCATATTATTACTATGATTATTAGTGATAAAAAATGACCATTATGGGCAAAATCATCAGTGTAATAAGTGAATATATTAGTATCAAATAAAACCATGATGAATCGGGACAAGAATTACTATTCTCAGCATCTGACAGCTCTTGCAATAGAGACATGATGGAGAGCAAGCTTTATGTTTCTATTATATATAGAAATAATGGGATCATTCCCTAATTATTAATACAGCAACAATAACAAGCTAATCATATTAATTTGGTAAAGAAGAGCAAGATGAGACTCTTAGGACCACCTTGGTCAGTACTGATACTTAAGAACAAGAAGAATTCATCATCCCCCACTTGGTTTCTATGGGACCCTTGTTGCTTACAAGGACAGCTCCTGAACATATCCTAGAAATGGAGCTTTACAGTGACATGATAGACTTTCTGTAGGACCAGAAGAGTCCATCTTGTAGCATATGGTCTTCCATGTGATCATAGTTATAGAACTAAGATGGATAAAAATTCTAAATTGGTTTAAAAGATTAAGATACCCTCTACACCTTATTTATTAACAAAGACATTTAACTTTTTTTAAGATATTGTTTTAAAAAAGATTATAAATATGAAAGAGAAGAAAATCTTACTATATTTGTTACTTTCTCATTTTCTCAATGTGTCTTCTTGCTTTGGTTGTTCTCTTCCACTATATTATCTATATTATTTTAGATTTGTATGTGCTGCAAGTAAAACATCAAGGTGGGTTTTGTTTGAACTAGTTCGAACTTTTTCCAAAGTGGGGTGGCAGCTTCTTGTATCAGTTCCATGAATGCTTAGGTTTGCTTGAGAAATCATTTTCTTCTTCCATTTATCTTGCACTCTTTTCTGTAATGCATTTGATAAGTTATTCACCCCATCTTCCTGTAGAGAAGAAAAAGGAAAAACTAACAAAAGCATAGCTTGTTTGGTTTGGTAGATCAGAATCATTAAGATCAAAGCTTCCTCTTTCATTTAATGCATTTTAATGTCTTGTCATATAGCAACACAAGAGTTTGAATAGTTTGCTAGCTGCTTCTCCTCCAGCTACCATGGCATGTGTATTGATTGTCAGCATCAGCTCATTATGAGCAAACCTCTAAGTGCAAAGATACAAAGACAAATGACAAGTACCCTTCCAGTCCTATATTGCACTGTCAACAATTCAATGTCAAAGCTGAGCTTTTGATCACAAGCAAAAAGGACCCATTTCCCACATGGGCTCAGGATGGGCATGTCTATCCAACATGGACCTACCCAAACCTAACAGTGTGTTTCACTTGAAGGACATGGCAGCTACAACCTCTAGTCTTACACATCTTCTTGCTATTAAATGTATTGTCAGAATGTTATTTGGCACCATCTCTTTGTGATAACCAGTAGATTACCCCAAAACCATGTTTTAACAGGATGGTAAGGTCTTGGTAGACTCAGAAGTGAAATAAATAGTTCTGGGAAGAATATAAGTGGTAATCAATCACCTATGTGGTGTACATACACAACTTTGAACCATCCAAGATGTGGATCAGCCCCCTCTATTTAGCAACCTCAATCAAGTTTGTATCTGTTTGCGCTGCTGCCAACTCCTTGTCAAAAAGATCTGATGACAGTATGAACAGCTCTAAGGCCTTCTTTCTTTCAAGCCTTCTTTCATTTTGCAGTTAAAAAGGAACTGGGTTTGGAGTACAACATGAATATGTTCTATTTGATTGCATTAATTGTTTTTGGCCCACAAACTTTATTGTCCTCAGCCTTTCTACATTAAGTTCCCCTGCCACAAAGCTTGTGCTTGTCATTCACTATTTCAACCAACAGGCCAAAACATTTGGACGGAACAAACTAATTTCAGTCAAGTGAAACCTACAGGCACACTTGTATACCTAAAATACATGTACAGCCAAAAAACCAGGAAGAAAAGCAATCATGCCTTCGAATTTGTACTGCATTTGTAGTTTTTCCTAAGTAATGAGGTAAATGTAATCTTGACTGACTCCAAGCCTTCACAAAACTTGGTGATTATTTAAACATAAGACCATGACAAGCTTTGATACTCTTCTTTGGTATAACCTAGTAACATAAACGTTCTAGTCATGATCCATCAGAAACTCAAATATTTTGTCCTTGTTCACTATGAAATTTCAAATTCGTTCCCCAGAACTCTTCTTTTGACTTTGGAATCTAAATTTAGGATCACAAGTAATTCAAAGTAAAGCAAAAATGATTTCTTCCAGAGCAACTGTGATATAAAATTAGATACTGGCAGAAAAACTGGATCAAACACCGAAATTCTGATATAATTTCTGCACCAATTTTCATATATAACTTCTGAACATTAAAGTCAAACATGTAACTGTTAAGAAAAAGAAGACTCCACACTGCTTGATAGAGAATCTGACACAAGTATATCTACTCTCAGATAGGAAAAAGTTCATCGTAATTATGTAAAAAATAACTTATATTCCATGCCAACAAAAAGAAAGAACTCCTAACCTTTTCCTATTCTTGAATTCCTGTATATGCATCAGGCTTGACAGATCCAGGAGTTATGACTGCAAAAACAACAAAGCCACCGAGAGCCACAATCAAAATACCCAAGAAGTTGATTAAGAAAGCCTCATTCGAGTAGCGTAATATTATGCTGCTACTTTGAAGAAATGTAGCCTTCTCTAAGAGGCCGGTAGTGGCAGTAATGACAGCAAGAGCATAAATATATAACCCAAAGAATACATGCCATGGAAGCAGAAAAGCTCTGCCGTTTCTTGTGCCCCCAGGATACCAGAAGGTGGCAAATCCAATGCCCCACTGCACACAGGTGAAGGTACTGTCACTTAGGAGAAACAATAAAATAAATCCAAGAAACATTTGGGTACAAGGAACAGTTGAAGCACCTGAATGCCAAATAATAGAAGACATGTCAGACCCAACCAAGAATGCAGACTGTAGAAGTTGTCAATGCCCTTGCCGTTATGGAACTTTAAAGCAGCCCATACACCAATGAAGCCCGAACACAGGGCAAGGAACTGTAATGTAAGATGCACTGCCTTTTTAAAATTCTTGGTTCCTGATAATGTCTTGTATGTTAATATTGCTGCCATTACCAGGATACAAGTGATCAGTTGCAGCAAGAACAATCAATATAGAAAACAACAAAAGAGATTACATAAATTTATTTATTTATTTTTTGCTATGAAGACAATCAGAAATACAAAAGACAAAATGGGGGCATATACTTATACAGCATCTACAGATCCTTCATATATGTTAAAGAGAATGTTGTCCTTCCTCAGAGTGACAAGCATAAATGATGTGTGTAAATCTGTGCAAATAAAAGTAAAGTGGCTATCATGCAATTTGCATTTGTCATCCAAAGATTGAGAGCTGAAACTAGAATAAAACATGACTTGGAGAAACCAAAGAAAAACCCAGCACTAAAACATGAACATATAACCGTCTAGGAAGTGGAAATCATGATGAAGGGTAAAAACAATTGTATTCTTTGAGACATGTACATGCAAATTGGTCAGTAGTGTTCCACAAGCAGACTTTATTTGATCAGGTAACCAGGACCCAAAAGAGTCATATACCACCAAAAGATCCGATCCATTACCCATCATAATGGCATTCCTATTATAAGATCTCAAATATATCAAGTCAGCAGTTGTTCCCATGATGAGGCATGTGGCCCCTGCAGCTAAGAAATCACAAAGCTTTAGCAAAAAGGGACCTGATATAGATGGATAAAACTGCGAGTCATTGTATCCTGTACATTGAGATTTCTTGCTTGAATCAATTTAGCTATTCTATTTTGTATTAGTTAGCCAACAGAGTTTTAACTCGTATAAGATGAGAGTTTCATCTTATCATTTCATCCATCAAATGAATGAATTCATAAATAAGTAAATAACACAATATACAACTTATCTAATTACATTCAACTTTCTGTCAATATTCAAAACTCATGGGAAAAGAATATAAGTGATATTGTAACTCTACAGCTTATCATCGTCCATTACCTTAAATAGAATATAGAGAAGTTTGAGCGAAGAAAATTTGAAAATGAAGATGCACATAGAAACCACACCAATTTTTAGACCTAAAGTGCAGAAAATGTTAGGAACAGTTGAATAGGCATCTTTCATACACACCCAAAGATGCTAAAAACCCTTCAGATTATGTCAGTAGTCAAATTTAGAATTTCATTGGAATGTACTACAGCAAGAGATGAATAACATAACTTCCCAAAACACATTCAGAGACTGTGTACAAGACTTAAAACAACAGCAAGAAACTGATCTATTTCAAATAAAAAGTGTATATTTAAGAGGAATAATTGATACCTTCACCATACAAAAGTATGAATCCAATCACCATTAGTACAGGATGAACCTACAAAACCCATAATTATCTTTCAATTTATTAAGTATAATACAGAGAACAATACTTAATTGTGTATACTAATCAATTGACATTGGTACAACTGATCTTGGACAAAATCATGGAGGATTGAAGAAATCATGTTAAGTTTAGTGTAGAAGTAGAACCATATGGTGAAAAACTTATTTGCTCAACAAATAACAGAAAATGTTTGGAACAACAAACTATAAGTAAAAGTTTCAAAATACCCCTTTTTAGTTAGTGCTGATTGGACTCCATTCGTATCAGGTTTTTGTATATTTCCAACAAGATAAAAAGTTGGAGTTGAAACAATAAGTCCAAAGTGTTCTCAAAGTTGTGGAATATTGATTCCACATTTCATGTCTCCAATAATTTTAATAACCATCAGCCCTGAATCATATCTGTGGATTGGGCCCTCTAAGGGCTTGAATATACCTTCATCATACAAGTAGAATCAAGTAGAAACCCTAAACCTATATTTGTTTGGAGCATCTTCCAGTTTCTTTCAAACAATGGTTGGTCATTCAGAATCCAGTCTATTTCATAACAAAAACAAGCCAAAGCCAGGGAACGAATGGCCATCCCCTTTTTGGTCTTCCTTGGAGGATGTCAATTCCTCCCATTTTTGTAGCTCTAGCTAATCTAATATAGTTTCTTTCCTTTTTCATAAAAATAACAAAAACACGCCCAAGCCAGTGGAGTGTCTTTATAGTAAACTCAGTAAAAAAAGAATAATCAATCAACTTTTAGACTACTTAACCAGTTTTAGCCCTCCATTCTTCAATCAGAACTTGGAACCAACATCAACTGTTCAATCTTGAAAGTGGCCAAACCAACGGAATACTCAAACAACTTCCAAAACCATGTTGGTGAGTACAAGAGAAAACAAAGCAAAAAAAAAAAAATCTGAAAGGTTACTACTCAACTACAATGTTTTGTAATACTCTGGCATTCCCGACCAAACTAAATAAGAATTATAAAGCGAAAAGAACTCTCCTTGTAGTTCAACTTCAGAAAGTCCATTAACTCACGACAGAATGAAATAACGGCCCAAGAACAAGGGCAATAAACTAACTATAATAGTTGCTCTTTGTCCTCAACGATGCAAGTTCTTTTACCGTTCTGAGAAACCAATTGCTCGGCATACAGTGCTCTACAGCTTGCTACAACTCTCCCTAAAACTAAGAAAAATCTCAAATTAGTTCTTGGTAATACTAATCTACGCCTTGAAACATCTCTTGCAATTAGAGCTCAATTAGGCAACAGCAAATGAAAGAGGTAAGCATAGGGACAGAAGGAAGGGGTTACGTTAAAGATGAGATCATTGTTGTCCGAGTTCAGGGCAAGTCCGCCGCGGAAACCGACGACCCAGGAGACGACCAGAGAGGCGGCGGCGGCGCCCATGAGGCGGACAAGAGGCACGATTGGGAGGCGGACGACGGGGGCAGCTGTCCCCCCATCCGACGGCGGCAGGGGCATCGCCGATGAGGGATCTGAGTGGGGGGAATGCCGTTCTCCGGAATCTGCCGCAGCAGCCGATTCGGTGGCCGCCGACGCCTGTTTCAGCATCCCCGTTTCGTTACGGCCTCCAACGAAACCAGGAACCATCCGTTGACTGTCATAATAAGTTGATTGAAACGTGACGCCACTACGAATGATCACGGTCCGGTTCGAACCGAAACAGAGCGAAATTAGAATCAGCTCAGTGATTCATCTGTTCGAAATCGAACTGGAACGGTACTTAGATAATTTGGTTTCGATTCCGATTCAAACAACCCAAATTATATATATATATATATATAATATATATATATATATATATATATATATATATATATATATAATGGTCAAAATTGATCGTTGACCAAACCCCCGTTTAGCCCATTGTCAACAGTCAACCCAGCTAGGCCTAGCGGTCCTGGCGTCGACGGTTGGACCCAAGGGTGGAAACATTTATTATGATTATTTATATTTTAATATTGATATTGAAAAATATGGAAAGTTATAATAGACAACAAGTTACCTCCAAATCTTGTCAATGTATGGATCCTAGTAGTGATTGAAGTAGCAAATTTTGTAGATGAGAAAAATTATGTATCTAATGATTTATTTTGAATTTGATTGTACAGCACAAGATCTCCAATTATTTAATGGTTGTAGGAAAATACATCTATTTTTTAGAATAGAAATTTATCAAAATTTTGAAATAGAATTATGAATTTTTATGTGTATAAAAATACATCCACTTTTAGAAGTAGAATTTTATCAAAATTTTAAAAATGAAATTATACAATTTTTACCATTTTAAATTAAAAATTAAAAATTAAAAAAATAAGAAAAAAAAGGAGCCAAAATCGAAACTGCCTAGATCCAATTCCGATTGTGGTATCCAAAAATCAACACTTGGAACCGTCGATTTCGAAACTAAAATCAAACCTAGATACTATGTATGTAAGGTTTGTATCGAGTAGGCGCCAGGTCGGAGTATTTACTACTACAACTACAACTAGCAACAATAATAATATAATTACAATCCTTCCTAATAGTAAAGGACCATTAGCCAAAAATAAACATCCATCACGATCATATGCAAGATGTCATATATTATAAATCAAGAAGAGTACACCTGCAAGTAGTAATTCAAATCAAACTTGTGACAATTTCCAGTGGAACCTGAGCCAGCTTCCTTTGTCTATTGACCATACCGAAAGGCAGCCAACATGGAATCACATATTTATCTAGTTTTGTCAGGATCATAGTGCACTGGTAGAGAACTAAGCTAATAATCTCATCGACTGTGGAAACCTTTCAGGAGAATATGTGATCAGCAAGTATATAAAATCATTGAGCATTCATCCATCATAATAATTGTTCTAAATTGAAACACTCAGAATACTTCTCTCTGCCCCTTTCAGTTTATGCATTTATAAACAAAAACTAGCCAGTAAACATAACTGTGTTTTAGTGTTAGATATCATGTCAAATTTTCAATAAGCAAGATCTCATGTAATACATTCAAGTTTCAGACCAACATATTGAGGCATTTCTTTAGATACTTGTCTCACCTAATCCCAAGTGGAAAACACATGGCTAAACTGGCTCATGTTCCATCAGTGTTCCAACACACACACAAAAAAAATCAACAATTATATTTCTTTCTGCCATTAGTTTTTCCAATCTCCTTCTATTTGCTTCCACTAAGAACTTTGGACTTGCTTAGTTTTATCCATCAAAGCTTTCCCAACATGCTCATTAAGAATTTTATCACCGGAACTCTGTGACAACTGAGAAACACATTTTCTTGTCTATGATTTCTTGAATAGGAACTACATTCTCCTTTTCATCGTTGTGGTGCCTTCCAATAGGCATCGCTGGTTTCGTTGACAGATTCCAAGATGTTAGGTAAAGCTTCTTTCACATCCTCTTTAACTGGATTTTCTGGAATGCCTATTCTGTCAGCATCTAATGGTACCTGAAAGACAAGAAGCAGAAACTGAGCTGGTTATATACGCAAGAGCAGAAGCAAAGCAGTTCCCAAAATCTCTCTTTCGTTTCTTTGCCAAAAGTAAATTTCATTCCATTCTTTTTCTTTAAGTATATCATTCATGCAAAAGATTTTGCAATATGATTTGGATTCACCTCCCTAGGTCTAAGACTCTCCTTTAATTCTAATAAAAATTAGCAAGTATATGCCACACCATGTGCTTAACACTCAGCTAAATGATAGCAATTGGACAAAATGCATCTCAAATTTCATGGGATTCCAATGGAACTATTCCGATAGTTGAAAAGTCGTAGCGAGCTTGAGTGGCTCCATATCCTTTGGATGTCTTCATGTGGAGCATGGATGAGATCAACAAATATGACTTTGCACTCGGCTTGGATTGGGTTGCATGCTCGGCTAGTAATGACGTGTCCATAAGAAATCTTGATATGGTCAAGGAAGAATTCTCATAACTAGGACTAAAAGGGCCATCACACTCCAATACAAACTCTAACTCTAACTCTAGCCCTTGGTCTGCACTAAATGGAGAATGGTTGGACTTGACGGTTGCCGAATAGCCATTCATCACGATACATCCAAATGAGCCAAAGTGAGATAACAACAGGTATGTTCAGAAGAAGAGATTCTATTAAGACCCTGACCTTCTTCTAGGGTTCTTACAATCATCGAAACAAAAGAACTTGAAATTATAGTTCAATTTAGACTTAACATGTCCTAGTAAGAAATAACAACAAAACATTCAAAGAAATCCAAGTAAAGATGACATGCTCCACAGCCATTGCATCCTCACGCCATCCTTTTCAGGAACAAATATGTACTACCAGCAGTAGCATCACACAAAAATGTTGTCCTTTATTACCAAGAAATCAATAGATACAGGCGGGTTAAAACAGCATGATATCACTTCCTTCGGCAGAGCCACGATCAGCATGTCACAGTCAAATTCGGCCCTTGTTCGAAGACATGCATCGAACCTGTACTCGCCACTCTGAGACCCATGATCACGCTCTATTTTTACGGAATCAGTAATGCTCAAGGTTTCAGCTATTCGAGCGACGTAAGGAGTAGGTTCACTCAGCAACAGGATTGGGCGTCGTTGGGAAAAGAACGGACAAAACGAACTGGGAAGAAGAAAGATCTCACCTTTACCGGTCGCCGCTTCTCCTGCAGCGGTGCCTCTTCTTCTTGCCACCTATCGATCGCCCGTGGTCGCGGGAGAACCGTGAGAGATGGGAGCGGCGGGACAGGCTAGGGCTTGATGGAGGATCGCCGGAGAAAACAAGTTCGTGTGTTTTAAATCTTTACTTAGGACTTTGATTACGACAAGCGGAAGCGGCGGTATGGTAGCGGCGCCACGTCCGGTGGTCGGCTGAAAGATCGCATCGTAAATCGTAACCTGAAACTCAGACATTAGAAGTTTTCAGTTATCGGACTCGGATCTGGTCACATCAAACCCAAATCCGATAAATTATCGGGTCCGTACGACGCACATGCCCACGATCGCGGACCTCCAAACACGTTATATTGTGGACACGAAAGGAGTGGGAAAAGAGACGACAAAACATCGCATCCCGTCCATCCCGATGACAGAGGAGAGAGAGAGAGAGATCGCGAGAGGTTGAAGCGAGGGCGGCGGGGGAGATCGAAGCATCAAAGAAGGTTGTCCGATGGGGTTCCTGATGACGACCATCATCTTCTTTGTGGTGGGCGTTGTCGCTTCCGTCTTGGTGCGCCTCTGCTGCAACCGCGGTCCTTCCACCAATCTGTACGTCATTGCTTCAATTCCTACTCTTTCTTGGTTACTAGGGGTTTCGTGGGCGTTTGGCAAGGGACTTTGTTCAAAATTCTCGATTCATTCCTTTCTCCGGATGGAGATCCATGGAATTCTTTATCTGATATTCTGGTATCGCTTGTATTTTTGTCTTGCATGTGGAATCTGGAAGGTCTCTGATATGACTTCTATGGAAAAGTCTCTTTTTTAATCTGTTTTGATCTCCATAAAATTGACGTCCTCGGGCCCCCATAGTGGGAGACTTGTGTACTGGACCGCCCTTTTCTACAATCAATTTCTTTATCGTGCAAAAATATCTGAAGATTCTTGCACTTTTCAATGGTATTGGTTGATTTAGAGGATTTGGTGTAATTGTCAGCAAGTCTGGGCACCATTGGTAGTCAAAGAACCACATTAAATGGTAAAAAAAAGGTTATTATGTGTTCTTAAGTCGAAATATCCGAATCTTCTTTGGTATTGCTTATGTTCATTTTTTTTCTAATCTTTCCTCTGAATTAAGTGCTCATCCTTTTACCAATGGGTGTCTATTTATGCCCAATCGGAGATGCAGATTAAATTCAATTCTTGAGACTAATTTAGCTCAATTGATGGTGCTTTAACTGATCTCAGTTAATATTAATCTGAGACTTGAATTATCAGTCCAATCAGCCCTTTTGCGGGCATCAATCATTGTAAGGATTTGTCTGGACAACCTGAAACCTGTACATTAGAAAAAGGATTAACATAACAATGATTGCATTATCTTTTGTATATTTTCGAATTCTTCTGTCTCTCAATATATTGAGGTTCTTCGAGCTCAGCATCCATGAAAAATCGGCACCGCTATTTGCTAATCTTCCTAAATGAGATTTTCATGTCTCATTCTGATGGATCACTTACAAGAGAAGCAAATTGGGAGTCATTGTCCTCATCAACTAACCATAGAAAATGACTACAAGATCCAAGTTTGTAGTCCAATGTTTCCATAGTTTGGGCCCTGATATTTAGGATATTATTGATATTGTTGAAGGAAAGTTGGATTAGGAAAGCAATTTATCATTACCGACCATATTTTTGACGATGCTTCTTTACCCTTCTAGTATTTGATTGGTGAAGATCTAGTCATATAATTTTAGTTTATTTCAAATGCCATAACATATATGATGTTATATTCTAGTTTAATTGTCAGAACATGGTTCTTCGACTCAAGATGCCTGAAAGGCATAATAATGGCGAATAATCATTGTGCTATTTCATTAAAAGTTCAAGGTATAGGTTAACCAGATCAAGGACTTCCTAGTAAATTCTTGAAGGAACCTCATTGCTTGGATTTTCACCATTGAGTTTGAATGAGCTGATTTCTGATTTTTAAATTACAGATGATAGATATATTAGCAACGTCTTGCAGTATAGATAATATTTTATGGTGAAAATGATAGAAGTGTAGATGTCAAGTGGGCAATATTATGAATAGAGCATAAAGGGAAAGGCTTCTTTAGACTTCTTTGCAAGAGATATTTTCAGACAAAAAAATTAACATTTGAAATAAAAATATTGTTGCAGCAAAGCATTAAGAAGGATATTGACTCCACCTATCTGACTTAATTTTATGAATACCTAGAAAAATAAAAAAAATAGCTACAATGCTTCCCTTCTTCCACTCACCAGCTCAGCCATGTTATTTCTTAATGAGTCGAGTTAGGTTTGAACAAATTAGGCTTCAGAGAAAGAAAGCAGCCACCGATATAATCTATAGTGACCATCAATCCAGTCCTGCTTCAAGACCCTATTGAACACTGAATCCCCTCATCTCTGCCCACTTGACTTTTAGACATCATTTGCTTCAACTCTGTAACTATTATAATTCTAGTTTGCATTCAAAAACATAAAAAATGACCCTAAATGTAGTATTAATTGTTCACTCTGTTGTAACAGGAAATCATTTATATAGTGGGGATTTCAGATGCAATCCTGATGTTCACAAATTTACTTACTAAAAGACCAACCTTTGGTATCAAACACTTTCTAGCTGCCAGTCTAACATTGGAAGGTAGATTGGGAGCTACTTTTAGTTAGGGTGATCACTAGCATGATAGGTGATGGTATAATTTGTTGTCATAATAATTTCTAGTTCAATGTCAGATATTGCTGTTGGTTATCATTTTTGTTAGTGAAAATGTGAAGTGATTCTAACAATTTGGTTGTGCAGGTTTCATTTAACATTGATCATCACAGCAACAATTTGCTCTTGGATGATGTAAGTTCTTATTACTATGGCTTTGTGGCATTCTTTTTAATTCATTACAATCTTTGATGATTCTAAGTTTGTTTTGCTTCCATGTGATCTATAACAAGATATTTTGCTTCCAAGTTATTACATAATATCTTGGTCTTGCTAAGAATTTGTTCTACTGAAAGAAATTATCAAGATTGCATTGACTAATAAAAATATCATCAGAAGTATACAAAGAACTTTCCTAAGGGGAGGTGAACTGTGTGTTTGAAAATTGTGGAATTCAGAATTTAGAAAGTTTTGATGAGCTTAAAAGTGTCTATTTCAATGGAATTAGCTACATCAAAATTGACCACATGAAACATTAACATTTTCTAATGTGATAATATCAACATATACTGAATCACTGATTTAAGATCCAAAGGCCAGCCAGATAACTTATTGTAACAATGTAACAGCCTCACACCTTATATTTCTGCTGTCTGAACATATAATCCATAATGGCTAAGAATTATCTTTGATGTACACTTTATTCTTTTTCTTAGTATGGGATATACACTTATATATGTTCAATTTTTGTGTTCAATTAGCATTCAAAATGTAACCGCACAAGTGATTTAGAATATTGTTGGATGTTACAAGTATTTAATTTCCTGTTGGGTAAATTACTAGTGTATCCTGGTCTTTTTAGTCTAGACTGAAGGGCTGCAACTGGTACCAATAAAGCTACCTCTGTAAGTAAATTACTAGTGTATCATGGGAGATGTTCATAAGAGAATCTTTGGTAAACATGCAAAAAAGTTCTTCATGATCATAGCCATACCATTGGAGGTTTCATCCAGTCAATAGCAACTCCATTCTTGTTGGCAGTAACCTCTTAGGTGCTTAGCTAGGCCCTAAGTTTGGACCTAACTGATTTTAACCAATAATGTGGATGTCTTTTTCCCTCCATTTTTGTTACTTTACTATTTTAGTTTTAAAATATTTTATCGCCAATCTTGATCCCATCCAAATATATAATCCTTAGCTGACGCATTAAAGTTTTCTTTAATAATAGTTGTGATCTACATTACAAATTTGTCATATTCAAAGGAATTCATGTTTCCTTACTTTATGTATTTTGAAGAGAAGAAATTAAGTAACGCTATCAATTTTAGGAGTATCTCTTTGATGGCAATGAGAACCCACTAAAAAAATTATAGTGATAATATGAAATTTTATGCCAAGTGCCATTTGACTGGAACTGACTTAATCAAAAGATTAAATTGATTGAATCTTAGACCTTGAGCAAAGATATTATGCTAACTGTAGGTTGCATCAGGGCCAAACATCCAAATCCTGTGTTAGGAATGTAAACTTTTGGAAGTAGGATATGACTCAAAATGTCTCAGGAAGGAGCATGACTACAGGGAATACATGCTAAACAGCTGCTGAATTTGGTAATGGGGCACTAGTATAATCTTGTTACATCTGTCATGGGATTTTCATCACATCTGATTTATTATGTTGCATAAGAGATGAGGTTTATCTCTATTTTCTTCTCTTTTTGGCAATCACCCATTAAAGGTGTTTGATGCTTTGCGAGAGTGTACAGCTTATCGTACCCAGTTAAATTTAATGTCAAAATGGCAGTTTACCAAGTGAAAATGTCAAAAATCTTATCAATCTTATTGTTACCTCACTGGTGAAATTTCCAATCATTAGTTTTATGAATTATTACCGATTTCTTTTCCTTTCAGGTGGGCAATTGTCTATCTTGCGCAGCTGAAACCTCTGATTGTTCCAATCCTGAGCGAAGGAGAGTGAGATGCTTGACAAAGAATAATTCAGATCGCACGCTGTGATTCAACAAACTACATTCCATTTTGGTTGCAGTATATGTCAGCATCTAATTGTAAGATTTCTTCAATTTATTCTCTGAACCAAGTGAAGTGTTTATTATCACTTGAGATGTATCTTTATATTTGTTTTAATAGTGTGCTTCATTTGGTTGATTCACTTAGCATTTACTTGTGGCAGTTGGCCCCACGTAGAGTTAACTGGCCAATTTGTTGCTCCTCATCCACATTTGTTTGATATCTGAGAATAAAGTGTATGGCCATGTGCTAACATTGGTTTTGTATGAGCTGTTCAGTATTTTGTGGCTTCAATGCGGACATATTTATCAACTTCAAGCAGGAGATAAACAAACTTATATTCACAGATAGTGGTGAGAATAATATAATTTTCAGTTTTGATAAATCTAAGCAGACATATTTATCAACTTCATGCATCAGACACGATTATTTTGGAATCAACTCACGAATTGGGTATGATTGGTGAACTAATTATAGACTATTTTTTGTAATTAGTTATTTTAATATCTCGATTTTTATATTTTTAAAAATTATATTACGATTTTAAATATTTAATTTTATTTTTTTATATCATCGATTTTATTAACGAAAATATTACACGTACTTAGTGATAAATCGAAGTGAGACAGAATTAACACGTATTCAATGATAAATCCTATGGTATTTTCGTCAATAGATCGATGGTGTGAGGAGAAGCATGATTAAATATTTTATTTTTATAAATATAAATATCTCAATTTAATTTTTGAAAATATAAGGATCGAGATCCTAAAGATAGTTAATTACAGAGGATAATATGTAATTAACTAGTCCTAAATTAAAAATATAAGAGAATAATTGGCTAAGAAATCAACTGAGCGATTGATATGCCTACCTAGAGAACAATTCAAATCATGGTTATGGTATTCGATTTCTTTATTCATGGTTATGGTATTCAATTTCTTTATTCGTAGTCTTGTAGTGAAGTAAGTAGCAGCTACTTACGTCGTCAACAAGAACTACCAACACTGGTAAATCCCGAAGTGTATATCTACTTATGTAAAATTCTATATATATATCTATATATGTGTGTGTGTTAATTGAATATATAATCTTATAGTCATGTAATTTTAACTCCATTAGAATGAAATTAGATCGATGACTGGTTAAAGTTGCAATGAACCTCATTAAGTGTAAACTCTCAAGTAAGATAAGTTTTTTTTAATGACATAATAATTTCATATCTTTTATATATCGATAATAATCATCTTTGAAGTATAATCAATATTTATCATAACTTGATTTTTTATTTGATGTGCAATAAAAGAACTATCATATTCCTTATGATCCCAATTTAATCTTGACAAATTATATTCATACTATTTATGGAACTTAATAATTCTAAAATTATCAGTTCCATCACGAGCTATTATCATCTATTAATAATCGAAAACCTTAGATTTTGCTTTTATCATATAACTTCAAGTTGCAACATGTTTGATCTTAAAAGTTTCTTCAAATCACAGTCTTCCAAGGCTTTTTGAAATTCATCTCTGTTTCGAAATACTTGCATAAACACATTATTTGGATTAGAAAATAATATGTATAAAAAATATATTATAAAATAATTTTAGAGGCTTCATAATACCATACCTCGCCAACAAAAAGATCTCATACGAACAATCATCATCTTCAGCAGCGTAAGGTAGTGTTGTATTTAACACATCATTATCTTGGTTAAATCATATTTAAGCACTTGTTTAAGATTATCATACATATTCTTATTTAAAATAATTTACTCATTAATTATTGGGTCCAATCTATAAGTAGGTTTAGACACGATAATTGAATTTTTCAGCTTAAATCAATTAATTAAAAATAAATAAATAAGTGAACGGAGGGGGGTTTTTTTTTTAACGTGCAGCGAAACGGTGCTGTGCAGCGGTGCAGTGAGAGAAAAAAAAAAAAAGAAAGAAAGAACGAAGAAGAAGAGATAAAATCTAGGTTACTGAATTTCCTACTTCGACAATCAATGGCTAAACTTCGTCAGTTTTAATCCAAATTTGATGTGGAGAATCTTTGTAGTAAACTCTATAATTCTAATGGTGCCGATCTGTGGTTTATTTTTTTAAGGTACTTTCCTGTTATATTTATTTGATGAGACCTAAATTTTTTTTTGATGACATCTATATATTATTCTTAAGTAAAAAAATATGTTATCTTCATGTTATTATGATCCTCTTATTATTTTTTAGAGATGATTAATTGTAAATCTATTATCATTATTGGTGATAACGAAAGTTTGAAGTGAACTACGATTCTGTGGTTTTTCCCGTATTGAGTTTTCCATGTTAAAAATTTGATCTCACTTGTGATTGATCAATTGTTCTGCTATTTATATTATTCTGGTTAATATTTGTTTATTGATATCAAGTTGGTATTTTTGATGAGGAACCCATTTTGATACACAAAGAGGGAAAAGAATTATTCGGCATTAACAGGTTTTTCCCAACAAGTGGTATCAGAGCAATAGATTGTTATTTTCTATTATTTTTCTTGTGTGATTGAAATGGAAGAATCAGATGGTATGATTAAACTGAACTCATCAAATTATTCCACTTGGAGGTGTATAATGGAAGACTTGCTCTATTGCAAAGATTTGTATAAACCCATCAAAGTTAAAGAAAAATATTCTACTATGGAAGAGGAGGAATGTGAGGTCCAACATAAAAAAGCTAATGCTTATATTAGAATATGGATGAATATAAATTTACATAAGCATATTTCTGATGAAACCAGAGCTGATATTGTTTGGCAAAGGCTAGAAAATCTCTTTGCGAAAAAGATAGTGGAAAATATAATTTCTCTCCTCAGAAGACTTATTAATTTGAAGTATAAAGATGATGGCAACATTGTTGAGCACATAAGCCTATTTTAGAGTCTTGCAAATAAGTTGGTTGTTATGAAAATAAATATAGATGATGAAATGCAGGGATTATTACTTCTCAACTCTTTATCAGAAAGTTGGGAAACATATGTTGTGACAATTTATAACTCCACGTAAGAGGGGAATCTAACCATAGAAATGGTTAAAGACAATTTACTGAATGAAGATACTAGAAGGAAAGAACAGGGAGAATCTTCTTCTGGTGCACTTATTACTGAAAAGCAAGAAAGACGTGGAAGAAGTCACAGTAGAAATCCACATGGTTACAAAGGAAGATCCAAGTCTAGAAGAGATATCAAGTGTTTCTACTACAACAAGTCAGGTCATATGAAGAAAGAGTATAAGTTTTGAAAATGAGAACAGAATGAAAGGAAGAAAAATGAAAAAGAGACCAATATAGTTATTGCTGAAGGTAATATCGTTATTGTTTGTGATGATGGAAATGTTAGCCTTGCAGCTCAGGATAGTAACTGGGTAATTGACTCTCGTGCTTCATTTCATGTTACTTCTCATTGTAATTTCTTCATATCCTACACTGTTGGTGATTTTGGCAATGTTAGAATGAAAAACAATGGTACATCCAAGATTGTGGGTAATGAAGATATTTGCTTAGAGACCAGTACTGGGAGCAAATTGATACTCAAAGATGTTAGACATGTTTTAGATATTCGTCTGAATTTGATATCTACAGGCAGACTTGATGATGAGGGATTTACATATTATTTTGGTGAAAGCAAATGAAAGCTCACTAAAGGTTCTCTAGTTATGGCGAAAGGAAAGAAGTTAAACTCTTTTTATATTATGGAAGCTAAGCTACACAAAAGAGATATTAATGTAATTCAAAATGATGAAAGCATAGATCTTTGGCATAAGAGGCTTGGTCATATCAATGAGAAGGGACTTCAAACTTTTGCTAGAAAGTAGTTCTTACCAAAGTTGCAAGGTACACCTCTTAAATCTTGTGATCATTGTTTAGTTGGAAAAACACATAGAATTGCATTTCATATTTATCTGCCATCTAGAAGATCAAATATTATTGATTTAGTTCATACTGATATTTGTACTATGCAAACTAGAACTCTTGGAGGTGCTCTTTATTTTGTTACTTTTATTGATTATCATTCTAGAAAAGTTTAGACTTTTGCTTTGAAATCTAAAGACTAGGTACTCGATGTCTTCAAAGAATTTCATATCAGTGTTGAAAGAGAAACTGACAGAAAGTTAAGGAGTGTTCGAGCAGATAATGATCACAAGTACAGGGGTCCTTTTGAGAATTATTACAGGTTTCATAGTATCAGGCTTGAGAAAATAGTTTCAAAAACTCCTCAGCAAAACGGTGTAGCAGAAAGGATGAACAGAACCATTGAAGAAAAGATTAGGTGTATGCTTTTCCATGCCAAGTTACCTAAGTTATTTTGAGAGGAGGCGATGAGAACCACAATTGACCTGATAAATCTTTCTCCATCAGTTCCTCTGAAAAGTGATGTTCCAGAGAGAGTATGAAAATGGAAAGATGTATCTTATGATTATTTGAGAGTTTTTGGGTACAAAACATTTGTACATATTCCCAAAGATGGAAAATCCAAGCTTGATAATAAGGCAAAGGCATGTATTTTCTTGGGATATGGTCATGAAGAGTTTGGGTACATATTATGGGATCCAGTAACAAGAAGATTATTAGAAGTAGGGATGTTATATTTCTTGAAGACCAATTGTTTGATAATGGTGATAATGTTGAGAAGCCAGAAACCTCTATTTATATTCCTTGGAGTTTGGGTTCAATTCCTCCACCTATAGTTCATAATGATCATGGGAGAGATGAAGAAGAAGATTATGGTGAGAATCTTAGTGATAATACTCCTACAGTTGATGAAGTTGAATCAACTGAGCAAGTACTTCCACCACTAGTTGAGATTCCATTGAGAAGATCTACAAGAGAGCGACAATCATCTACAAGATATCCTTCACATGAATATGTTATGCTTACTGATGGGGGAGAGCCAGAAACTTACCAAGAAGCTATTCTATATGAGTACAAGAATGAGTGGGTTAAAGCCATGCAAGAAGAGATAAGATCCTTGCTTGAGAACCACACCTATAACTTAGTAAAGTTGCCTAAAGAGAAGAAAGCTCTCAAGAATAAATAGGTTTACATTTTGAAGACTAAAAATAACAGCTCACAACAAAGATATAAGGCACGATTAGTTGTAAAGGGATTCAGTCAAAAGAAAGGCATTGATTTTGAAGAAATATTTTCTCATATGGTGAAAATGTCATATATCCGAGTTTTTCTTAGTTTGGTTGCCCATTTGAATTTAGAAGTTGAGCAACTTGATGTGAAAATTACATTTCTTTATGGTAACCTAGAAGAAGAAATTTACATAGAGCAACCAAAAGGTTTCAAAGTCAAAGGAAAAGAAAATCTAGTGTACAAGCTAAAAAAAATTTTATATGGTCTCAAACAAGTACCCAAACAGTGGTACAAGAAGTTTGATTCCTTTATAATAAACCAAGGGTATAATAGAACCACATCTGATTATTGTGTGTTTATAAAGAAGTTTTCAGATGATGATTTCATTATTCTCTTGCTATATGTTTTTGATATGTTGATTATTGGCCATGATGCTGGTAAAATTGAAAAACTTAAAAGTGAGTTAAGTAAGTCTTTTGCTACAAAAGACTTGGGATCAGTGAAACAAATGCTTGACATGAAGATTCTTCGTGATAGGAAGAAAGGAAAGATTTGGCTATCTCAAGAGATCTACACTGAGAAGGTTCTTGAAAGATTCAATATGAGTAAAGCCAAAACAGTTTGTTCTCCACTTGCAGGTCATTTTAAACTTAGTTTAAAACAATATCCGACAAGTGAGAAAGAAAAAGAAAAAATGTCCAGAGTGCCTTACTCATCTGTAGTGGGTAGTTTGATGTATGCTATGGTTTATATTATGCCAGATATAGCTCATGCAGTTGGAGTTGTTAGTCGATTTCTTTGTAATCCTAGAAAAGAATATTAGGCAACAGTAAAATAGATATTAAGATATCTAAGAGGTACTTTCAGGTTGTGTTTATTTTTTGGCAATGGTAAACCTATATTAGAAGGGTACACAAATGTAAACATGACAGGTGATACTGATTCCAAGAAGTCCACATCGGGATTCTTGATGACATTTACAGGGGGAGCAATCTCTTAGAAATCTAAGTTACAAAAATGTATTGCTCTATCAACCACGAAAGTAAAATACATAGCCATTACTAAAGCCTGTAAGGAAGCTTTGTGGATGAAAAAGTTTCTATAGGAATTGGGCTTAAAATAGAAAGGATATACTATTTACTGTGATAGTCAGAGTGTCATTCACCTCTCCAAGAATTCAACATATCATTTTAGATCCAAGCATATTAATATGAGATACCATTGGATTCGTGATGTGCTTGAGATGAAAGAATTACAGTTAGAAAAGGTACATACCAATGAGAATGGATCAGACATATTGACAAAATCTTTGCCTAAGAAGAAACTTGAAGCTTGAAGGTGAAGAACAGGCTTAGTATAGCCCACCATATGAGCTGAATGGGGAGAATTATTGGGTCCAACTGATATGTAGGCTTAGACACGATAATTGAGCTTTTGAGCCCAAATCAATTAATTAAAGAAAAAAATAAATAGGCGAGCGAAGGATTTTTTTTCTTTTTAACGTGGGCTTAGACATGACAATTGAGCTTTTGAGCCCAAATCAGTTAATTAAAGAAAAAAACAAATAGGTGCATGCAGCATACGACGCCACAGTGAGAGAAAGAAAAGAGAGAGCGAAGAAGGAGAGAGAAAAACTAGGATACTAAGTTTTCTGCTTGGCGATCAGTGGCCAAACTTCATCAATTTTAGTCCAAATTTGATGTGAAGAATCCATGCAGTAAACTTTATAATCCTAATCGTACCGATTTATGGTTTATCCTCTCTAAGGTACTTTCCTGCTATACCTATTTGATGACATCTAAATTTTTTTTTGATGAGATCCATCTTGATATACTATTCTTGAGCTAAGATATATGATTTTGATGTTATTATAATCTTTTTATTATTTTAGAGAAGATCAATTATAAACCTATTATCATTATTGGTGATAGTGGAAGTTTGAAGTAGACAATGGTGTCGTGGTTTTTTCTGTATTAGGTTTTTTACGTTAAAAATTTGATCTCATTTGTGATTGATCAATTATTTTACTATTTATATTATTCTGGTTAATATTTGTTTGTTAATATCAAGTTGATATTTTTGATGAGGAACCCATTTTAATATACAAAGAGGGAAAAGAATTATTCCGCAGATTTTTTCCAACACTAACAACATCTAATGCATCATAAATATTAGGATTAATGTTACCTTCTATCTATTATTTTATTTTTTCTTCATCCAAGTCAGTTTCAAAGATATCAATACTATTATTATTATTATCTTTATCACAATAAAATGGGTCATTCAAGTTTATGATACGAGTTTCAAGATCGAACCTATTTAGCAATTGTCTTTCACCCAAAGATGATGTATCACCTAATCTCTTAATATCAATCTAATTAAGAATAAAAAATACTTCATCTGTATGCGGATCGTCCCTATAATAAGATTATTAGATAAACAAGCATATGACATTTCTGAACCATAACAGTATAGCACAAGCTATGGTAAAAATTTACATTCATCCAAAATATGATAGATTTGTATAATATTTTTTGACATTTGAACTTATAAATATATTCAGGAGCTATGGTAAAAATTTAATCCAGAAGAGATAATTTCTGATATCTGATAGTTTGATTTTTGTTTGACCCATAAATCAAAGTATCGATATAAAAGAATGAACCAAATGATATAAAATTTTCAGGAAAGCTTTCAGTTGCAACCAAATGGACTTCTACGATATATTTTCTAATTTATAAATTTTCTGACATTTTCTTTTTTTAGAATTTGCACAATCTATGATTTTTTTTATTTCCATCAAAACATGATACATTTATGTAATGTTTTCTGACAATTAAGCTTATAAATATGTTCTAAGGTATGATAGAAAATTAATCCAAAAAAATCAACTCGTAGTATTCGATACCTTTTGGTTTGATCCCAAAATCTAAATGGTATATGATTTTTAAATTTTCTGCATAGTCTGTGATTTTTAAATTTCCTTTATATATTTTTTAGTTCCACCAAAATATGATGTAGACACAATTTTTTTGTCTTAAAGCTATGATAAATATTTGGTCTTAACAAGTCAACTCCTGGTATCTGATATCCTTATTTTGGTTGGTCTCCAAAACCAGAGCATCGACCTCAATGGATAGTTCAAATGTTTTAGCTTTGGCAACCAAATGGACCTCTATAAAAACTTTAATAATTTAGAAAATTATTGTAATATTTTTCTGATTTATTCATAATCTGCATAGTTTGTGATATTTGAATTTCTTTGTATATTTCCCATGTCCACCAAAATACGATGTATTTATGCAGTAGCTTTTGACATTTTAGCTTCTAAATATTTTCTAAAGCAATGATAAAAAGTTGATTCGTAAAAGTTAACCCTTGGTATTTGATACCTTGATTTTAGTTTGATCCGAAAATCTACACTATAGTTTTTTGTTTTTTATTTTTATTTTTTTTTGCACAATCTATAGTTTTTGAATTTTTTTATTTTTTATTTCCACTAGAATATGATATAGATTCATAGTTTTTTGACATTTAAGTTTCTAAACTTATCAAAAAGCTATGATAAACATTTAGTCCAAACAAGTCAACTCCTACTATCTGATATCTTGATTTTAGTTTGACAACAAAACCAAAATACCGACTTCAAGAAATAGTCCAAATGTTTTGAAAATTAGATGATAGCATTCAATCGCAACCATATAGACCTCTATAATATTTTTTTTTCTAATCTAGAGAATTATTTTGATATTTTTTATTTATTCAAAATGTGCACAATTTATGATTTTTGAATTTTCTTCATATTTTTCTTATTTTTATCAGCATATGATATATTTATATAATTTTTTAACATTTGAGATTCTAAATATGTCATAAAGTTATGGTTGGTTAGAAAAAATTATCTCCTAATATCCGATACTCTAATTTTGATTTGATCACAAAATTAAAGTATCGACCTTAAAGAATGATCTAAATGCATTGAAATTTGGAGAACAATTTTCAATTACAAGCAATTGGATCTCTATAATAACTTTTATAATTTAGAGAATTATTTTAATATTTCTATTTATTTAGAATATATATAATTAATGATTTTTAATTTTTTTCATATTTTTTTTATTTTCACCAAAATACGATGTATTTATGTAATAAATTTTGACATTTGAGCTTCTAATATGTCCAAAAGCTATGATAAAAAAAATTGGCTAAAAAGTATGATATGGTGATTTTGGTTTAATTCTAAAATCATAGTATCAACCTTAATGAGTAGTCCAAACGCTTTGAAATTTAGGAAGAAGCTTTTAATTCCAACCAAATGAACTTCTATAACAAAATTTTGAATTTGTATAATTTTATTTATTTATTTTCAGATTTACATGATTTTTTAAATTTTCTCCATTTTTTTAGTTTCACCAAACCACTCTTGGATTTATGCAATGGTTTTTGATATTTTTAATAGTATCTGAACAGTTTCTCTTAATGCTTTCAAGGATTATTCAACTTCTTAACAGTTTCTTTTTCCTATTTTCTTTAATTTCTCTAATTTTACTAAAAATGTAAGAGTTTCCTTGCAATGGTTGTTTATGGTAAAATTGGTTATAATAGTTTCCAGATTCACTGCTCATCTCAATGTGAAGGATTAAATACCAGTTAATTTTTGAAAAACTATTTTGAGCGAGAACTCATTTTATCATGTATAAATAACTATTAAATAATCAAAAAGTAACAAAGATGATAATTTACTTACATAGCATTTTTATTTTTGGGGATTCAATGCTCAAACAAATAAATAAAAGACGAAAAAAGAGAAGACCACCTCGTGAAGAGCTACAAGAAAAAAAAGTAAAAAAAGGAAAATGGTGAGAAGAAGAGTGACAGAGAATAAAAACATGAAGTTGAAGTATACAAATGTACGTCAAACTCAGAGCCACAACAACTACTGTACACTGTAGCAAAAGTTATCGGTTTTCTCATCCATGCTAAAACAGCCGTGAACCGATCCAGCATTGAACCCTTGCCGATCGAGTGATCCAAAAGCTACTGTTTCGAGCGAAAAAATAATGACTTAGTTATATAGGCGCAAAAGGATAAAATTATAGAAGCAAGAGTGTTGTTTTGAAATTTTCGAAATTTAGGATGCGTTAGAATTTTTTTTCAAAAATTTACTATATATATATATATAAGAAATAATTTTATGTTTGATAAACTTAAAAATTACTCCATTTTTGGGCTTATGGTTTGTTTTCATTAGGGTTATCAGCAATATGATGAGCAGAACAAAGCACAAGAAGAGGATAAGAGGTTGGTTCAGAAGCACCTATGAATTCGTATCATTTCGAATGATCCCATCTCGATAACAGATGAAAGCCACAGTAAGTAGATCTTGGTATTTAAGCTCTGTATTGTTGAGGGAGACTGTGATGAGCATGTGGTTTTCATGTTCTCTCACAAAATCTTAACCATTAAGCTTTGTACTGTTCTTTTCCCCTTTGGAAACTGCATTGGGTACGATGGCTTTCCCATGCACGACCAATTGCAAGAGCTGATTCGTGCAGCTCTTGTGGCTCTGCCACTGTGGAGCACATGCATGCATGGTGGTCACTGCTTGCAGTGGAAGGTGAGTTGGAGGTGGTCGTGCTTGTTGCCAAAAGGTTAGTGATAAAGAAGATAGTGTGCATGCAGTCTTTATAGGATGAGATGTTGATAAAAGATACAATGAAAGGCTTTATCTTCTGTGATAAGAAGCAAGTGGGATCTGATGACACAAAATGCAGCAAAAGCTAGCTTCTTCATATTTAGTGGTGGTCATGTCTGCTTTCCGAGAGAGGGAAGATGAGAGAAAGAAGGGAAGACCGACATACCGAAGGTCCTTCTGCCCATGATGATCAAGAGGCCAGAGTTTTCTGGGTTATCATCATCACAAATGCATTGAGCATTGATCGTTCCATCCTGAAAGAGATGGAGGAGGACAACAACCGTGGAAGGAGAAGGAATTCGATAAGAGGAGTAGACTTGGTGCAGTGCATGCACTGCACCAGAGATGACAGAAACATGTGGGCAATCAACATGTCCACTCCTGCAATTGCTGACTGCACGGGAAGGTCCCCCATTTGATTTTACAGTATGTTGGATTGAGAAATGTAAACGCTATAGACCATCTGGAGGAAACAATCTGGAGGTGATGCTGATGTTTGCGGAGTTGCTTTTCTAGAGATGCATCTGCCACTCAAAGTGTTACTAATGCATGTCTTATTTTCTTTCTCCTTTGCTCTCTCTCTCTCTCTCTCTCTCTCTCTCTCTCGTTTTCTTTTGTGCATTTCAAATATGTTGCAGTGAATCCTGGTGGGGTGTTTCTCCTGGAGGGAAAGAAAAAGGAAAATAAATTTCCTTTTGTTTTCTTGGTTGAGCATAAAAAATTGCAAATGATGCTTTGGGGTCTATTATTCCATGAAGCATTCTTAGCCTCAGATCCATGAAGCATGCTTCCATTCAACAAAACGTCTCATTGCTTCAGAGACTAGAAAAAAAGATGGAAGAACATTTGTTTGTGTCTCATAAGCCGCTAAATGCAAACCAGTCTATCAAATGGTGTCCTACATCAAAGAAGAAGATCCAATCCAACATGATTGCTATATCCAAGATGAAATGATAAAGAATTAGAGACAGATTGATATTTGAGAGAATACAAGTATCAAAAGCTCAATCAAATGTAGGAAGAATTCATTCTTGAAAGATTCAGAAGTTTGTGTCACTGAACTTTTTTCCCCCTTCACAACTGATACTTGGGATAGAAATTTAGAAAGGGATAAAAAAAGATGTTGCAATATTTTTTTTGAACTTTTTGAAAGTAAAGATTTTATTAGATAGCTCTTGAAAGGTTATATCCAAATTACATATCCAAATTTTTGTGAGATTTCAGGAATACAAACATCACTCTCAATAATGTACGCTTTGGACCATTTGTACTATATGAATAACTTGTCCCAGTTACTTTTCTCTTTCCATTGGTGAGCTCAACAGTCAACTCCTCTCTCTCTCTCTCTCTCTCTCTCTCTGTGAGATGTTTCCTAGATGCGACCAATAAAACTTTCTTTGTTGTCCAAAGTCCTTATATCTTGTTGGTAGTCAACACATAGGAATTAGACTGCCAATAGAAATGGTATTGAACAGACATCAATCTTAGGTCAAACAATGGCCAAAACATAATCAAGTCTGCAATCCATAGATAGAAAATGCTATTTAAATCGACTAAATTGCCCGAAAAATCTAAGAAACTTAAATAGACCTGGTGATTTTGTCTGGATAAAAGATTGAACCAATAAAATACCAATGTGGACTGTCAAACTTACTACCAAACATGAACACCTTATAGGGTATGCTTGTTGCTTACAAACCTAACTGGGATAATCTTTTTCAAATAACAACATATAGATTAAGATGTGGATTATTATTTTAATGTTGAAAGAGTTTCAACATAATATAGAGAGGATAAGATCCTATCCCAGAGTTATTTGGCAGAAGGATGACAAGTGCACTTCTAGATCACATCAAGATTGGGACAGGCCCCCCCTAGTGGGTGATATGGTCCTTAAATTTCTGGTCAAGTGATTTGATGACCAGGAAACTTAATCTTTATTCTACTCCTTTCTTGATTCCTTTCCCTTCACTACCATTTTGGTATTTTGCTACCTACATTGAATTCTTCTTGGATGTGTAAAATTTACTTCATGCAATTGAGACATCACTATATCTGAAAACTCCCATCTGCCTTAATATTACCAGGAATAAGTTAATATATCTTATAATTATTTATCTAAGTATTCAAAGCCATGTTTTGAATACTTAGATAAATAAGTAAATGGATTTGTTGTGCGATAGTCTTTTCTTTCTCTTCCAAACACCTGTAGTCAATCTGTGGCAGCCCTTAGGAGATCTGTTTGGACTATGGAAACCAGGCATCCTTATTTACCCCTCCTTCCGCCTCCATTGATGCCTGTGATACTATGATGATTACTGTGCATAAAAGAAAACTGTGAAGCAGTTGTCAGAGTGATTTTTATATTGGTTATAATTCTTAGAACACATATATTATTCCAACCTCCATGCCATGGCTTCATATCATCGACAATGTCAACAGTAGCAGGTAATATTTAATCCTATCTGGTCAGAAATGGAATCACCACCTAAGCCTTGCCCTGTGAATGATCCCTCTTCCTGAGAGAGGAATATACCTGTTGTAGGTTTGAGGGTGCCTTTCTGTGATGTCATTTACTTTCCAAAAGGTGTCCTTGGGAGAACTTTTCACTTTCTCCTCTCTAACAGGCAATGCATGAAAGGAAGTGTTCTAATGGAAATTAACTATCAGTAGTTAAATTTAATTGTATAATGGGATAGTAAAACTCAAGAAAAAAGTTTGAGACTGCATCTCTTTGATTCATTTTTTTCATAATAATAATCTAAAATTCCATATCTACCCTTCAAATGCAGTGGAGCCTCTCAACTGCTCTGTCTCTCTTCCTTTCCTTCTCTCACTAAATGGTTCTTTTTCTTGCCTCTGGTCCATCTTGTTCTATAAATTCCACCCCTCTCGGAGGCTCCAATTCCCTTTCCTCCTCTCCTCTTCTTCTTTGCTAAGCTTTGTAGAGGTTCTGCTACTGCTTTTTTGTTCTTCTGTAGTCCTCTTCCTGCTTCGAGTGGCTGGTTTGCCTCGAAGATTTTTCTTGGATTACAGCTGAATATTGTTGTTCTTGCTGTTGTCCTTGTTGTGTTGGTAGAAAAGCCCCCTCCTTTGCATCTCCTTCGACTGGATTCCTGTTCTTGGGATCTTTTCTGCTACGAATTGCTGGGGAAACTCTGCCAAAATTTTCTCTGAAGAGATTGTCACTGGGTTCAGCATCACATCCACCTTGCTGTTGAAGTCTGGGGTGGCTCTGTGCTGCTATCTGTTCCAAGATCTCATCTTTGTGTACTGAAATCTCTCGTTTTTCTCCCTTGTCCTTTCTCATGCAGCATCGGTTTCTCATCATCTTTCCGATCTATGTCTATGTTGGCTATCAACAGTGAGATCTTTCTCTCTGAATTTATGATAACTTCCACTCTCAGGCGCAGCACCCATCTCGTTCAGTCCTTCTCTGTTGTCTTCCTCTACTGGTTCTATGTGTTCTCGTGGACTCGTTCTTAGTATCCTATTCTAACTAGTAATCTTTGTATACCGATACTATTTAGCATCATTTCCACCCAAGATCTAGTCTTTCCTGAGGCATCAGCGTCGTAATCTCTAAAGGACTGCTAAAGATCTCAGTATTCCATGGCTTCTCCCGGTGGGACTTCGTCAGGATCCAGCCTGCTCCAGACGTCGGGCTCCGAAGAGGATCTGCAGGCACTGATGGACCAGAAGAGGCAAAAGCGAATGATATCCAACCGCGAGTCCGCGAGGCGGTCGAGGATGCGCAAGCAGAAACATTTGGACGATCTGACGGCACAGGTGAACCAGCTGAGGAAGGAGAACAGCCGGATCCTGACATCCTTGACCCTCACCACACAGCATCATTCGGCTGTGGAGGCCGAGAACTCTGTCCTCAGGACTCAGATGGTGGAGCTCGGCAACAGGCTGCAGTCTCTCAGTGAGATCCTCCACTGCTTGAATGGGAACACCACCATCACCAGTGGCCTGTTCTGTGATGGCCCTCAGGTCAATAATAGCTTTAGCAATCCATGGAACCTCATGTACATGAACCAGCAGCCCATCATGGCTTCAGTAGGCAATATGTTCCTATACTGACAGAGAGGGAGGTTGGTGTCTGCAGTGTTGCTATCACTGCTTTGTCAATGAGTTGGTCTTTGTCTATCATGGTGTCTGCTGTAGTATGTATGTTGGGTAGAAGATCAAGACATATATTAGTTTTCAGAGCTTCAAGGAATCAATCAAGATCTGTATCAAGCATAAACAGCTCTCTCTCTCTCTCTCTCTCTCTCTCTCTCTCTCTCTCTCTCTCTCTCTCTCTCTCTCTCTCTGTATATGTGTGCCATGTTATCAGAACTGATCAAGAGCTACATTAAATTGCAGCAGATCTGCTTTGACTTAAAATGATGCCCAAGCAGACTGTGAAAAGTTCAAGAGTTTGAGAGATTGAAATGATAAAATGTGTGCCAAGTGACTTGAAACATGTAGACTACAGAAAACAATTTGGATTGTTAGGTCCATTATAATGGCTTCACTTCAGCATAGACATCTTAATCAGTGAGCTCCAAGAAATATAATATCATTTGCCATTGTTGCTGATGCCCTGCCATTGTTTTCTTTTCTACCTGGATTGTGTTGGCTGGCCGGTCTGATAGCTGAAGTTGTTGTTGCAGACAATTTCTGGGATGGAATCTGCTGAAACAAGCCACACTGTACACCTTAGAGCTATCCAATGGTTCATTCACAGGTGTATGCACATGAAGAACTGCTCTCTGACTTCCATTATTTAACATTGTTATCTTGTATAGGTTATGACAACATCTTTTTTCTTTGCACCCTGTGGACCACGTTGTTTGTCTGTCGACAAGAATCAATAATTGATCCTGTGAATTTAAGTTTCACTCTGTCAAAAACTTAGTAAAATATCACCACATGAGTCCAAGTTCTGAGGGTCCTGCAACATATAATTTCCAGCAGAAGGAGAACATAAATGACTGTTCATAGACATAAAAACTTGACTGCTGATTCCCTGTGATCACTGAACATGTTGATCCAAGCATTGCTGGCTGACCAAGAAGCTAAGACAAGAACCTTGAGTGCAATAAACATGTCATTCTCATTCTTGACATATGTATTGAATTGTGTGTGTGTGTATATATATATATATATATATATATATATATATATATATATATATATATATATATATATATATATATATATATATATATATGATCTTGGAACCTGGCAATTCGAAGATCATGATAAGATGATTTTTCTTTCCTTCCATGATGAATCTTCATCTGCAGAAGAAAAGTGCAAATTGTTATTCTTCTTCCTTTTTTCAATGCTAGATGAAGCAAATTGTGATACTTCCTCCTTTGGTGTTCTTGATAATGCCTTGCTGAAAAAGGAGGGTTATAAAGTATATATGTAAGGATTAACTCCTCACAAAAAGTGTGTTGGGATGATGAAATCACCTGTCATGCTCTTTATATTAAGATCTCAATGCATGATAAGAAATGCTTCAGAATTCCATGGTGCAGCTGAAAGGTAATGAAGAGGTGCAGGCAGCCACTAATGAGGAGACAAGGCAAAAGGCAACTTTGGGTTACTGGGACAACACTTGGTCCTTCTCTGTATCTGCCTGTAATGGTGGAAATCTTTGGTGACTATGGTAGTGGAGTGACCTCTCATCACATCAAAATAAAGCTTGATCATAACCCTAAAACCCCTCATTGAGTAGCACTTGAAGGTGGAGCATGTTGCAATCAAATAACTGTTGAGAGTAGTCCACAGACAAAGAGTTAGGCACTGGATCACATCAAAACCCTACTGAAGACATTAACATATGAAAAAGTTGGTAACCTTAATGCATCATGAGAAGCTTAATCTACACATGTAGATTTCAGAAGAATATGATCTGACCATGTAACTTGGAAACAGATGAGCAGCATATATGAAAGGACCAAAGATGATAACACGAAACCATGAAGCACATGCCACTAGCAGTAGAGCAATATAAGATAGAAAACATGTTTTCCCACAGCTCAAGTCCTGCTTTGTCCTTTGAGCTTCAGCTTTGCAAGTTTTACTGCCAACCGCCAATAGATCCTGTCGATCCATTGGAAGACAGCAATCCTCATGCCCTGTTTCACGATCATTGTGCCAACAAAACCCCAAAATCCAACCACGAATCCTATGACGATGCTAGCAATGTACAGTAGCATTTCGAGCTTGTCACTGTTATCTTCTTCTTGAATTCCTGCAGAAGCTGGACCTTGAGAAGCTTCATCACCGGGGCACTTTGGCAGCGGCGTTCCACAGAGGCCTTTGTTTCCGATGTAGATCGAGGGATCATTTAAGGTCTGCAATTGATTGCTCGTCGGGATTCTTCCGGACAAGTGATTGTAAGACAGGTTCATGTGGCTCAGGAAATTTAGAGCCGACAAGTTCAAAGGAATCTCGCCGCCGAGATTGTTCATCGACAGGTCGAGTGATTCCATCTGCCTCATGCCGCCGATCTCAGTCGGGATCTCCCCCGCCAAATGGTTCTTGGACAAGTTCAGGAAATGCAGTCCATGGAGATCGGTCAGCTCAACCGGAATCTCGCCATGCAGATCGTTGTTCGACAGATCTATGCTCGTCACCAGCGAGAGCACGGTGCTGTACTCGATGGTCGATCCTTTGGTGGTTATCAGGACATGCTCACTGTAGTACCGCGCGTTGCTGTCGATCAGCGGCTCTATAACATTCTGTATCACGACCATTGCATCCAGCATTCCAATGGACGAAGGGATGGCACCGGAAAGATTGTTGCAGGAGAGATCCAGGACATGGAGGGATGTGAGGTTGGATATGTGCGCCGAGATGGTGCCATGGAGTAGATTGGACCTCAGCCGAAGAACCTTCAAAGACGAGAGGCTGCTTCCTATCCATTTCGGTATCTCACCAGACAACCTGTTCTCGCCGAGATCAAGGGTGATCAATTGCTGGCAGTGTTTCAAGAAGGCAGGAAGGCTTCCAGAGAGGCTGTTATTGTTCAGGTGCAGAGACTGTAGCGATGTTGGATATGAGCTGTGGCAGTCCGGCAACTCCCCGTACAAGCCATTGTTGGACAGATCGAGGACTTCCAGTAAGGTCATGTTGCAAAAGAAGGGAGGGAAGCCTCCACTGATACGGTTGTCAGACAAGGTCAAGATGGATGGGTTCAGAGCAGCTGCAAAGCTCCGGGAGAGAGGTCCCGAGAAGGAGTTGTTGGAGAGGTTTATGATGCTCTGCTCGACAGAACTCACAACAGGTAATGAACCATTCAAGCTGTTGGAGCTCAAGTCAAGGTAATGCAAGCCACTGGGGTTGAAGCCCGAGAACCAAGCTGGAATGGCACCCCAGAGCCCTGTTCTGGACAGGTACAGGTTTTCTAGGCTCGTCTGGGTTTGGATCCAAGCAGGAATTATGGTTCCCAGATGACAGGAGCTCATTCCAATGGTAAAGGCATCGAAAGGAGGAACCCAGTCGTCAGGCAGGATCACCCTCAAGGTGTTAAGAGAAATGTCCAAGAACTTTAAGATGGCGAGATTGGCGAAGTGGGATTCGGTCACATTCCCTACCAACGAGTTCGAGGGGAGGTACAGCTCAGAGAGTTCAGATAACTGGCCCAAGCTTGGAGGGATGATCCCGCTCAAACTGTTATTCGAAACATGCAGAGAAGATAGACGCAGTGGTGGAGAGCAGTTCGACAAACCATCTATGAGATCAGCAAGCTCCCCTGCGAGATTGTTGTCGGACAAATCGATGTACTCCAGGTTGCACAAGCTTCCCATTCCCCTCGGTATGTTCCCCGTCAAGCCGTTGGATGACATGTCCAGGCGCCGCAAGCTTCGGAGGCCCCCGACGGTCCCTGGTATTCGTCCAGTAATGAAGTTGTTCTGCAAGTACATGGCCTGCAAGTTCTCCAGGTTCCCAACGGACGGAGGTAGGTGCCCTGTGATGCTGTTATGCGACAGGTAGAGCTCTTTGAGGTTGCGGAGATTGCCGATGGCCTCCGGTATCGATCCGGCGATGGTGTTCCTTCCCAAATACAAGTGTATCAGGTTGGTGAGGTTCCCTATGCTCTGTGGTATCTCGCCACTGAGGTTATTGCCGGAGAAGTATATGAACTCCAAGCGGAGGAGATTCCCAACCGTCTGTGGAATGTCACCAGAGATTTGATTGGAGCTGAAGCTTAGATACCGTAGGCTGCTGAGATTTCCCAGCATCTCGGGTAGATGCCCGGTGATCTGGTTGTTGTCTATGGTCAGGTACTCCAGGTGCCTTAGGCTCCCCAAGATGCGTGAGATGTCTCCGGTTAGCTTGTTCCATTTCAGATCCAGCTTCTGCAAGCGCTTGCTGGCGTTACCCACAATGCCATAGATTTCGCCATCGATGTCGTTGGCCGACAGATCTAATTCCTGCAAGTTAGTGAGAGCCGCCAGCGCAGGTTGCAGCGGCCGGATATCGAACCCGCTGCAGGAGCCGAGCTGGAGATGCTCGATGGTGCTGGCGTTGGACAGCCAATCCAGGATGGAAGTGTTTATGTTGAGGTTACCGGAGAGATCGAGCACGGTGATGGAGGTAAGATTGAAAGGCGGCAGGGTGGGGGGGACGTACGTGGGATTCGACCACTGCAGGTGCAGCACTTGGAGGGAGGGGATGGAGTTGATGGAGTGGAACCAATTGGCCGCTAGCGACATTTCGACGCAGCTCATGTCGAGATACCTGAGATAAGAAAGGTGAGAGAGCCAGCCGAGGTCATCCACGTGCAGGTCGCCGTAGCACCCGTTAAGGTCCAGGTAGCGAAGGGCGGAGAGGTTCCCCAGCTGAGGAGGGACAGCGCCGGCGAACATGGCGCTCGACAGGTTCAGGTACTCCAAGTGCACCAGGGATGCGAACGTCTCGGGCACGGCGGCGGAGGAGAAGTTGTTCATGCTCAGGTCCAGGTACTTGAGGTGCTTCAGCTCAAGCAGAGAAGGGTTCACCCGGCTGGCGTCGACGTCTCCGACAACGTCCAGGTAAGGGAAGCTGAGGTCGAGCTTCATGACATGGCCAGTGGCACCATCGCAGGCCACTCCTCTCCACGTGCAGCAGTCGTCGCCGGTCCAGGAGGCGAGCCAGTCGCCGGAAGGGTCGTACATGTCGGCGCCGACGGCTAGGAGAGCCCTCCTCTCGCTCTCTATGCAGCTCCCCTTCGCCTCGAGACGACAGATGGCTCCGCTGCTGATGAGCAAGGCCATCAGCATCACATACATCGGAACAAGAGCTCCACCTCCGCAGCCATTACCAGTAGCCATTGCTTGCTTAGGGGAGGAAGAGGGAAGGTTAAGGTGCGATGCTGTGGCAATCGAAGCCATATATATATATATATACATATATATATATATATATATATATATATATATATATATATATATATGTGTGTATATATATATATATATATATATATATATATATATATATATATGTATATATATATATATATATATGTATATGTATATATATATATATGTGTATACATATATATATACATTATATATATATATGTATATGTATATATATGTATATATATATATATATATATATATATATATATATATATATATATATATATCATGTTGCACTGTGGATGGTGCAAAGTGCAGGAGATGGTATGGTCCCATGCACAGTGATATATGTACGTAAGGTTTACGTAAGGCAGTGTGGGAACGATGACCGGTGATAGGACGCGTGTTTGACGGGTTCTTTGAGCATGTACTGCCGATGGGAATAAATATAGGAAATGGAACCAACATGAAGGAGAAATACGTTTGATATATTTGGATTCACGTCACATCACACACATCATTTTTATGTATTAGGAAGTTGTTGGGAATGTGACGGGACTCCATAACTATAAAGAAGGAGAGACATTAGGTTTTGGTCAAACTGTCATCTCCTTGGTGATGGCTGCATTATTGCGTAGGTGTAAAGAGGATGTACTAATTGTTTATATGGACTAATAGGCCAATTGTATCAACACAATGATTTATGAGTGAATTGAATCACTATATTTAAAGAGAAAAGGAAATGGAAGTGATAATTTTTTAAATTAGAAATACCTTAAAATTATGTGAGAAGCTAATATAGTACATATATTTTCCAACAGAAGACAAACACCCAAAAATAAATCATCTTCTCGGTAGATTATAAAGGACTAGTTTAGCATGCTTGCCATTATATTTTTTTTGTATTAATTCAAGGTTATTTGATCTAGATTGGTGATACTTCTTTAAGGCCCATAATTAGGTTGATGTGACAGCACTATCAGTTTTTTTTTTTTTTTGTGTTAAGTCAAACATACACTTTGTTGTTTGTACTCAAGAGTTCTATGAGTTGATCCGTCTTGTAAATTTCCAACCCCACTTGACTTAGTCACAACTCTTAACACATGGCAAGACCAATTGTACATAACAAATGATGCATCATAGTCAAACGCCAACGTTTAGGTTAACATGAGGTGATCCAAATGTAGCTCCTATCTCTTGACCAAGAAATGAATGATGAGAACCTATGAGTCATAAGACAATATTATGCTTAATAGAAGGACAAAATTTCTTTGAGAAGATATCTAAAAAAATCAGAAATGAAGTGATGTGTCGGAATTATTGACATGACAAAAGCTTTTGTAACAAAGCTATCTCTCTCTCTCTAGATCTTGACTTCACTTCCAATGTGTGTCCACCATAACATCCATCAAGTTGCAATCTCCAATTCTTCGACTTGCTCTCTTTCTCCATCAATCTATTCAAGTTGGTTCATATCCCACCCACTAGTAGTGGGCTCGATTAGAACCTACAAGAAGATGACTAATGGTCTGTTGCCCGCAATGGCCCAACCAATTTTCCACTCAATCATGCCTATAGTACGACAAAGAATATATATATATATATATGTATATATATATGTATCTATATATATATATATATATATATATATACATATGAGGATTAATTCACATGGAGATTATTCATATTTTGTCATGCTTCTTTCATCTCGTATATATTTGTATTAAAATATTCCTACAAGGAAGGTGTAATTGATAGACTCGAAGTTGTTTTTTAATTGTAATAATTATTGTTTTCAATTAAAATGATTGAAAATTTTGATCTCGATTTGATGTTGGCACTCAAGTGGATATGATATGATTTTTCTTCCCACTATCTAATTTGCGTATGATCATTTGAAGATGTTATGTATGGGGCCACATATGGAATCATATCTAGAAGAAGTTCCACACACACACATAGGTCAATGAGAGACCTCATGATGGGCAGAGGAACTCAGAAACTAATGGGAAATGGTTGCACGCTCCCATGGGCATATCAAAACACTAGTTAAGATGATTGGGCAAGTTGATGATGAAGAGATTTTGACACCAACGTATGGAAATCAACACATGGTATGAGGGCATTCAAATTTGTGTTGATCATTAACTTTATCCTTAAAAGAAGTAAAGAAACTTAGAGCACAGTTATTGTATCCGGATTGGATTCAACAATTTTGTATATTAATGATATAATTCGAAACCCTAAATCCTAACCCTACATAACTTATTTAGGTTTTTGATGGCTTGATGAACATGTCCAAATGTCTCTATAACCTCCTCGTATCTCATTAGAGGAGAATTGCTAACTCGTTGAATTAATACCTCAACCCATTACAAGATACTACTGGAAATGTTTCAATGGCCGCGGTTTAATAGGGCCTAATAATGATAAATGATTAGGCTCATATAGCCCAAACCTAAGTAAATCTACTATTCCACAATTACATGTACAATTGACCATTAGATCAATAGTTAATAAGATATTTTGATTTGTAATCCAAGTGCCATATATGACATTTGATATATCAAGTTTACTTGACTTGCGGTATATAAACTTTAGTCTTTTAAATCAGTCAACAGGTCAATCTTTTATTCATATTGATGAATGATCTCATTTAAAGCATGCAAACAATGCTAGAGTCCAATTGGTGAGGAAAGATGAATCACAGCTGACGAATTCCAATTGATATCACAGTGATCACACTTTTCAGAACAACAAAGTACAGTAAAAAAGAGAAAGGGACAGTTTCAAGGAAGTCAAGCACTACTTGAATGTGATATTAATGATGCTGTACTTACATGATAATGCTCCACGAAAACTTGGTATGAAACTTAATCTGCATGTTTTCCTTTTTCAAGTGAGATCAGAAAAACGAAAGAGGAACAGATGAGATCATAAGGTCATTGCCAAGTTGTGCAGCCACTTCCTCCCAACCACTGCTCATGCAAGCTGGTTAGTTGCAGTAATAGATGAGTAGTTCATCTTCCATGTCTTGTAGCTTTCATCCTTTAGCTGGAGAATGTCATCGTGATAATTCAGCAGCTAGCCTTAGCATGCATTCAAATAGCTTCATGGAAGTGGGTGCATGAATCATCAGACTGATGCCACCAAACACACATAAGAAAGTAGCATTGGCCTCAGGAGCAGGTATAGAATTGTCTGATCCAAGAGCCAAACAAATGCAAAGCAAGGCAAAAGAGGCACCAATCCTTGATTGGCCATGGGAAAACACCCACAGATGTGTGAGGCTGATTCATTTTGGCAAGTGAGGAGCAGGTATCCATGTCCACCTCAACTGCTACTGCAGATTACATTTTTTTTTGATGGAATTGCCAGTAGAGACCTGAGTACAGTGCATTGTGGTAACTAATGCATTGTGAAGCTGGTACTCTTCTGTTTACTTACCTTTTCCTCGTGTGCATATGAATGGAGGACTGGTATGTAGTTGGACAGAGGCTGATATGAGAAGATCTGAGAAAATTTGCCTGACATTGAAACTGAGAGTGTGATAGTATTGTTAGATGGAACTCCTACATGCATTATTTAGATTACCAGAATATGTGGCAGTGGATCATGAGGGTTTGATGTATGCTAGATACTAGGTCATCACTATTTATCAGTTTAATCTTTTGGGTTAATGATATCAAGTTACCTTCTTGATGCCCATGTCTTCTAAAAGCAATTATCCAGGTTTGACCAAACTAGAAGTTGAAAGGGTAAATTAAAGAGTGTTGCATTATTGTGCCTATGGTCTTCCCTACCCTTCCTAGGGGGCCTTTTGTGTCTTTTCATAAAGTTTTCCTGTGAAGCCACCTATCCAGGACTGAGCTTGACTTACCACCGAATCCTTATGTCTGTTTATGGATGTGTGGAATTTGTTTGACATTTCCTTTACATTTTTTGTATGCACTAATTCCTTCCTTTGAACTGTCAATGGAACCTGTTTTCCTCAGAGGAAGTGACTTGAAACTTTAAATTAGCAGGACTTCTTATTGCACAGTAAGTAAGGTACTGATATGAGCTTCTGAAACACACATGGCATTATAAGATCCTTCTGTGAGATCTTTATTAGATCTTGTGCTACAAAAACATGAGCCAAAACCAAAGAAGGTTTTGGTTCATTTCTAAGACAACATTTGACCTCCATTGTAAGCAGAAACAGTCAACTACTGCAGAGTTATGTGAATCGCAAGTCAAATCCCAATCTCAAAAGAAGTGAAGTGATTCTTATCACTTGCATGGTCCTGTTGAATAAAATACCTGCTTCTATTATACTTGCTCGTCTCATGGTGGCCATGGAGTCGGAGGAAGAAGCTAAGCATTATCCTACTAACTCCACTACTTCGAATTAATTGTTATGCCTTTCTGCACTATAAATACTCCAATCTAATCTTCCATCATCACCAAGAAGCATTTCAAGAAGAAGAAGAAGAAGAAGAAGAAGAAGCAGGAAACATGGCTCTTTCTATCTGCAGCTTCCTTATGGTCCTCGCAGCCCTCGCTCTTTCTCCTCTCTGCTTCGCCTTCCCTTATGGTGGCCCGTTCCTCTACCCACAGTTCTACGACCACTCGTGCCCCAAAGCCCAAGAAATCGTGAAGTCCATCGTCGCGAAAGCTGTTGCGAAGGAAGCACGCATGGCTGCCTCCTTGCTTCGCCTGCACTTCCATGACTGCTTCGTTAAGGTTAGTTCATTCGACCAGATCACATGGATCGAAACGCAATGTGTAATACTGCGTGTGTGTGTGTGTCTCTCTCTCTCTCTCTCTTCCAGGGCTGCGACGCATCCATTTTGCTGGACAGCAGTGGGACTATTGTGAGCGAGAAGGGGTCCAAACCTAATCGCAACTCCGTGAGAGGGTTCGAGGTCATCGATGAGATAAAGTCTGCGTTGGAGAAGGCGTGTCCTCACACAGTCTCCTGCGCCGACATATTAGCTCTTGCTGCCAGAGACTCTACTGTCCTGGTATGATACATATCTCATTCCATGCTAGGGTTTAGATCTAAAGCTTCAGATTAGATTTATGTTGTTTGTGCTGTGGATTAGGCTGGTGGCCCGTACTGGGATGTTCCACTGGGAAGGAGAGACTCACTGGGAGCAAGCATACAAGGGTCTAACAACAACATTCCTGCTCCCAACAACACTTTTCAGACCATCCTCACCAAGTTCAAGCTCAAGGGACTCGACCTTGTGGATCTCGTCGCCCTCTCTGGTAACCTTAACACATGTAGCTTTATCTCAGGAATCATGCATGCAGCAACAGCGAGGTGATCTGATGCAATGCAGGTAGCCACACGATCGGGCAATCGCGGTGCACCAGCTTCCGGCAGAGGCTGTACAACCAGACCGGGAAGGGGTTCCCTGACTTCACCCTCGACCCGGCCTACGCTGCTCATCTGCGGACGCGATGCCCGCGCTCCGGCGGCGACCAGAACCTCTTCCCCTTGGACTTCGTCAGCCCCACCAAGTTCGACAACTCCTACTTCAGGAACCTGATGACCAAGACGGGCCTCCTCAGCTCCGACGAGATCCTCTTCACCAACAACCCGGCGACGATGCACCTGGTTGCGCTGTACGCGGCGCACAACGAGCTCTTCTTCCAGCAGTTCGCCAGGTCCATTGTGAAGATGGGTAACATCACCCCTCTCACTGGGAATAAGGGAGAGATCAGGATGAACTGCAGGAAGCTGAACCATCAATAAGTGCAGTGACGACTTCCACTGGATGTTCTTCATGTTTCTGTAATCTTCGGTTGTCCTCTCCCTTGTGAGCTATCTGCTTGATGTTCTTGTTGGCCCTCCTCTGGTTGATCTGCTCGAGTGAAGTACCCAAAACCAATAAGGTTGATGTGTTGTCACCATTTATTTTCCTTCAATTGTAATCTTTTAGCCTCGTCCTCTTCCGAAGTGGTTGGAAAGCAGCATGAAGAATGCATGCATGTGTGTTGGTGTCATCTTGCTCCAGAGGCACGTACCTTCTTCCATGTGTGTCCATACATCGTGCTTTGAGATTCGTGCAGAGGAGATACGTCGTGCATCCTTTGAGATGTCCACCAACTTCTGATGGCGCCATTACTTGAATGCCCCACCAAATGGACTTCCAAGACCTTTCTCAAAGGTGGTTTTCGGATCAATTCCCAGAATATTCTTCTAAAAATTCGATTTTGTGAGGTCTTATGCCCTAAAGATCGAATTTTGATGCTTTTTGGGTGATCACCTCATGGCAGTGATCCTGTTGTTAGATTACTGTCTGCGATGTTCTAAAAGCTTTGAGATAGCAGGAAATCTCCGCATTTTTCCTTTTCTTCTTCCTTTTTCGATTATTGCGGCTGTCAAATCACTTAGAATTTGCCAGAATAAGCCAAAATCAATTCTATCCAATTTTGCCAATTTCTGTCTACAAGTATGAGAAAGCAATTCAAGAATCATACAGAGTGGTTCATGACAAATTGCTCAGGAATGGCTTTCTCATGTCTTAGATAGTAGCAGAAGGAGAAAGGAGTTTCAATGGCAGAACTCTTCAATGATCAACCAGTGACTGCTACCGAAGGGGAAGAACAGCATGTCAATACTTGGAACAGGATCATCATTTATTATCTAAGTAGACAACCGACCCACTGATGCTTCACCTTCCTCTTTGAGACAAATCCCACGTCTCTCTCTCGCGTCTTATTATCCATCCATCAGTAGTTCCTGTGAGAGTATCTTTCAGTAGGATTTGACTGGTTTAGGCGACAAGTCAACCGGTTAGCGGAACATTCTGTGGATCTGTGGACATGAATTTATGTTTAAGACGTGCACGATTAGTATGATGCATCGGCAGGAGAGGCAACATTACAATTAGCAGCAGCAGAGGCAAGGAAGTCATTCCCAAAATGTTCTTGAGATGTTGAATGAGAGGCAAGAAAGAGAAGAGCAAAAAATTTCAGGTAATGACAATAACGGATGTACATTAATTCTTTTTTCCTTTTCAAGGAATTGAGAAGAAAAAATAGCAATTTATTCGTAAATCTATACTCTTCATAATGACAAAAAACAGAAAAGAAAATTGTGATTAGAAGCAGACCAGAAGAAGAATACAACATGCATTTGAAGAAACTCTAGAAGAAATCCACATTAAATTCACTTGCCAATGCTCCTCGATGGACATCAAAGCAGGTCTCTGCTACATCACAAGACAGAAACCTCATGGAATAGATACCGTAATCTTCTGAGCTCTCTGCATTTGGTTTCTCTTGCCAAGGACTAAACTTGTGTTCATGGGCCTCCCCTCCATTCATGTGCACACGAGGTGGTGCTTCCACCTCGCTCTGAGCTATCCAATTCAAGGCCTCATCTCCCACCACATCTTTCATCTCAGCTCTTGCGTTGCAATTCCAGTTGCTGCTGTTGCTTGAGCTGTCTCCATAAACATCCAGCACACTGCTGTATTCACGTAGCCCTGAGTTGGCATAGCACTCATTCTGCGCTAGTGATGATTCAAAAGATTGGTGGAATTGGTCGTAGATGTTCACATTATTCTCCACTGAATCCAGACATGTCTGGGTTTCGATCAGTGGGAATGGGTCGAACACCGGCTGTAATGGCAACTGCTCGAGATGTGCCCTGCTCGCCCCTTGGGCTTCGGTCTCTGTCTCGCACAGTGGCCTGTGCGTGCTCGGATCGATTCCTCTCTGTCGGAGTTTCTTCTTGAGGCACGAGTTCCAGTAGTTCTTGATCTCATTGTCTGTTCTTCCAGGCAATTGTGAAGCAATCTGCGACCACCTGCAATCACAGAAAGTGAGAAAGCCTGACACCATGAGCTGCTTACATGATCTCTTCCAGCCTTGCCTGCTACCTGTTGCCCATGATCTCGTGTAGGCTTATGATCAAATCCTCCTCTTGCTGCGAGAAGTTGCCTCGTTTAAGGTCCGGCCGCAGGTAATTGATCCACCTCAGTCTGCAACTCTTCCCACAGCGTTGCAGTCCTGCGAGGAGAAGAGAAGTATCTGAATTACACAGAGGAATCGGCGAGAGAGGGGAACAAGAAGAAGATTAGACACAACGAAGAGCCGAAGAATGCCTGCTAATTTCGGCACAGAGCTCCAACAGCCGACTCCATATCGAATGATGTAATTGTAGAGCTTTTCATCTTCTTCAGGAGACCACAAGCCTTTCCTTATCTTCTGCTCGAGACAGCAAGAATGCCGTCCCATTCCTCCAAATCCACGCCTGGTGTTCTTGGATGTGGAGAGACTTAAAAGGTTGATGTGCATGAGAGGATGAGGGAGGGGAATCAGAAGCTGGATTTATTGTGAGTGCAATATGCTTGAGATTCAAGCTAGATGAGGAGGGGGAGGAAAGAGATGGGAGAGTGGAGAACACACACACAGAGAGATGGAGAGAGAGAAAGAAACAGAGGAGGAAGGTGAAGCAATCAAGTGGTTTCTAGGCAAGTCTCTGAGGTCCTTGCACTGCAGTGGATTGAGATTTAAGATAGCTTCAGTGGTCGGAACAGACTGAATAAAAATACTTCAAAAGAAGCTAGCAACAGTTGGAGGGAAAGCCAAAAGCTTTGCAGGTAGTTGGGAGATGACATTTTCACTAGCTGTAATGACCATGAAGCTTCGTTAATCTGCAATCTTTTCTCAAAAATATTTTACATAAATTCATCTGAATCAATGCAAGTTTGGTTATTTATCAATCATTGCCTATAAAAAACATTGGCATCAAAATTTTTGCATATCTCAAGTAGCAATGAGGATGGTACCAGTTTACATAAGACTTTTTTTTTTCTGTGGATATGAACAGATTTCATGGTCTCAAATTGTCACCTCGATGATGATGTAACGAAAATTAGTCGCGTCAGAATCGACCTTATCTTGGTGCTTCTCTAATCTCTACATGACTAGCTAACAACCGAAAACAATATCGGCGATTAGCAAAAGAAATTAACTAAAACTACTGAATCTTTTCCTTGATTCTTTTCTAGGTTTCTCAAGGAGCTGAGTAAGATCTATTTTACCTTGAACTGTGATAGCGTTCAGAATCAAGTGACATGAAACATGAGATGTAGAGCTTCAATTTACTTTATATGGTGGTCCATTGAAGTCCCTGTCAATTGGCTTATCAGATTGAAGGTTCTATGTAAGCCTGTACTAAGAACAAGATGAACCATGTTGGCACTTGTTGATGATTCCTTAGGTTTGTGACAGGGAGAGATCAACCTCTGATCTACTTTATTAAACTTAACCTGCTTATGACAGTAATCATAATATTTATACAACAATTACATCTATATTTTGAACCAAACCAAATAGTGCCACCTGATTTTCCAGACTATAACATCACTGTAGTCTGATTACCTGCAGCTTGTTGGAGATGCCACTACTGTTTCAACTTTGAACACAGAATTGGCACCATTATCATACTTCCTGTTATAGTTTGAATAAGGGAAATTGAAGTGAAATTTGTTTTCAAAGTTTCATTCATTTGTCTCTCATTGATCTAAAAATAAAGAAATTTTGATGAATATGTTTCAGGCTGTGGCCACTGGAGTCTAAACAAGTGGCCTTAGACATGATCACAAGTCTGCATGATGTTTCCAGTTGCAATCAGCTGGACTTGTGGTAGCAGCACAAGAAATCAATGCAAGGATATCTTTGAAAACTACACAGAAAAAAAAAAATGCACCAGTTGCATTGTAGAAGACCCCCAACTCTGTCTTATGGTAAGTGTGGAGACTATGAAGAGAAGCTACTATGTATATGGATGACAGAAACAAAATCTATGAACTTTTTGGTTGATCATATTCATGTCAACAATGTCTGCCATCCATATATGGGTTAGCAAAATACCACTTTTGTGGTGGCTGCTCTTCTTGTCCATCCATATATTTCCAAGACAACTTGGTAAGGATTCTTAGATGTGGACTTGAAGGTCTTCCACCCTACGCTAGATTCAGCTACATACATGCCTCCCATGAAAAGGAAACATCATAGTAGCTCATCTTTGAAGTCACAAAAACCAGAGCCAAGGGAACTACATAACAAACAAAGGCTATCCAGTACTTTTATCTTCCCTATTATGAGGTTGGCCCTATTTTAAGTTGCATGATTAATTTACAGGTCTTTAATGATAACTCACTAAACTAATTGGTTCCATCCAACAAAAGCATATGTATTGTCGGAACGTATTCCTGTTGTCTGAAAGTAAACTTAGGTTGATGCTGATACAAGGAAACACAGGGAATGCCTCATGCAATCTGCAGCCCTGTTCATTTCTTCACCCTTCACCAACTTTGAACAGGATGTGCTCCAGACTTCACTGTGCTGACTCAGTAATCTTTTGACCTGTTAATCTTGAATAGTATCCTGTTCTTTTGGATTTCGGAAGAAGTTGATCATGCAGATAAGTGAGCTTGGCCACCTCAAACCTTGCGTAACAATGATATTTGGAGAATAAGCCTTGCAAATTGTTCTACAAGGTTTACTCATCATGATCTCTCATGGTGAAGGTTTCCCACATGCCTTTTCTCCCACACACCATATCCCGAACCTTTTCTGCAAAAGGACAGTCAAAAAGCAGGCGCATACTTGTTTCAGTGAAAGGTATTTCTTCAGACCCTCAACTAGCTAAAGGCAGGGATGAAGTGAAGATAGACATGTTAAGCAGATGGATTAGTTGTTGACCTCGAATCTTATTTTCCATCACTGAAAGATACGGCATGGAGGAAAGAGTGTCCCCCCATGACAGATGCTGTCGCTGAGATGGAAAGATCAGGGAGATCTTGCTTGCAAGTTCTTCCCCAATCTTTGCAAGAAGCAACAACCATGATTGACTACATTCCAGCTTCCATGTTTTGGCATTGGAGGGAGATGAGCTAGCAAAGAGTGGGGAGAGAACAGTGCATCACAAGCACCTGCTACTTCTGTTCTTGGTCATTCAATGTTCCTTCAAGGTTACTTAACTCTGTTTCCTGACCTCCACTGGGCATGGAAAACGAACTCAATTATGGGTGGGAAACATCCGATCACCATCGACAGCTCCTCCGAGTGTAGTGATTGTCATCGGTGTACCTTTCTTCGATTCATAGGTGGATCTTTTCGAGTTAACAAAGAACCTGTGGCACATTTTTTGATCTGACGTTGATGAATCACTGTACATCCTGCATACTAACACATGAAGATGACTGTTCGAGATGATAGGTGCCCTTCTTTTCCCTCAGGGAAAGGCAAATATGATAGAAGACAAGCATCCGATAAACCAGGTAGAAAACTTGGGATTCACGTTAGCTTTATAGGAGCAAATCTCCTCTTCATTTCAAGCTGGAACAGCTAATGATTTGCCCACAACTATGATCACTTAGATTTGGTTCTACCAGGTTGAATGCCTCGGTGTGAGATCAATGAAAAGATGAGAGCAATTTAGCGTGTTAAGGCTGAGCTCGAGTACCTCCAGCGCATCTGGAATTGACATGAAGAAGCTTCATGCAGATAATTGCCATGAACTGGTCAAAGCTAAACCAACTCAGAACAATGTTCTTCATCCAGTAGATGCATTCCATAAGATATCCTTCTTATTACACCATTATGTTCAACAATGACAGATGGTGCGAACTCAAGACAAAATATTCTCCAAGCTTTCTTGATCACACGAGGCCGACGATGTAGCGTTGATGAGGATGCCGACCGAGCCTCATGAGGTTAGCTACACAGTGCCGACGAAAAAACTGACCCAACAAAGTCGATACTCCATAATTGTAGTCCTGATGATTCGATACATAATTTTACGGTCGGATCAATCGCCCATCGCATTATAAAAGACTGTTAGATATAATATCGAAAACTTTTTGCTGAATATACTGAATTACCGAATCCTCTAAATTAATACTAATTTAAACGGGTAGATATAAGATTATTATTATTTTTTTATATGGTCTCGATCCGAATCTCTAGATCCTGACAACTTAATCTAAAACGGAATCGAAAGTAAACATCAGTTGGCTCCTGACCAAAACCACGTGTCGGACGATTAGAATGTTTTGTAACGCTTGCCATTCCAATTTCTCTTGCTTTCAGACGCGTGTCAAATCTACTTGTATGTATATGTAGTTTCGTCAATGTTTACAGCTAACATTAGCTTGGTCAAAATGCCGACATTGGCTTTATTCACTGCAAATCCTTCTCACAATCATTTGGTCGCAAGTCTTCAGTCTTCATGGGGTAGTCATGGAGAAGCATGCACAAGACTTCGCCGTGGCCCCCAGGAACCAACAACAAAGCTTCCTTTTCAAGCAGAGATCATGATCCAGGGATGATAAGCTAAAGCAAAGCAACGCAGCCCCACCTCTCCTTCTTCCTCCATCCATCCATCATCGTCATCATCAACCTCAGCTCTCCCTTCACTGCCTTGTTCATGTCGTGCCATGGAAAGTGATGGTCCTCGGCTAGCCTTTCTGCCTTCTTCTTCTTCTTCTCCAAGTGGACCATCACACGGTACAACCCTCCATCACTGGAGCTGCCATCAAGGAGGACCTACGTGCCCCCCCCGGACCATGTAGATGATACTGGCATTTCAAGCCATCTGTGTCAGCAACACCTTCGGTGTTTGACATCGGAGAGTTCGAAGGAATCTTTGCCGCACGCCCGTGCAGACATGTAACAATTAAAGGGATTTAATAGCCCATGCCGACGTCCCACCGCTAATCATGCTTGCTTTGTTTGATGTTTAGAATGTAATCATCATTTGTTTGGTTGAACTTTTAGTCCTGCCGACAGAGTTTGACGATTCTAACTTCATCGAATTGGATCCTTAGTTGTGTACATGTACATGCATATGTATATGTATATCTGAGGCAAAAGTTCTTCAAAACCTTTTTATTGTTTTCACCTCTATTTATGGTTTAAATCTTATATCAAGAATCAAGTCAAGTAGCCAATTATTTGCTAAAAGACACTATACATAACTGTTAATGTGGATCTTGGTTATGAGCTTGATATGATCTATCTTGTTCTTCCGTACTTAGACACCACCTTTGAACTCGAACCAGTATCATAGTTTTGAATTAATCTCTTCGGAGAGTTTGGCTCGTGATGGTTTTTTCAAACTTGATGGTGATTCGGTTTTTGGATACGAAAACTTAACTTGAAATTCTAACTTACGTATCTTTAGCAACTTGTGTGTGAGCTCTCTCTTAATTTCTAATTTTTTTACACACTCAAAGGTAGGTAATATTGTTGCTTTAATGCCACCAATCGTGAATTAGCATGGTTTGATTCTATCCTGAAGGTACAAGTTCATTTTGATAACCCACATGGTAATTATATGAGGTAGTTGGAGTCGGGTAAGATCCTCGAAGAGATCTCGAGATAGCGATCGAACATCTAAGGTGACTTTTGAGTTGGATTGAGGTGAGTCTTGGCTTCTTCAAGGTTTTGGAGATGAGCCGAGGCATGCTTTGACTTCGCTAGGGACCATGCACAATCAGTTAGTATCGAGGGGATTTCCTGACTCAACTCCTTCGATGGTAAAATTAGTTTTAATGCAGTGAGAATAGTAAGGTTTTCTACTCTGATCCCCTACTCAAGCCTTGGGGACTGACTTTTATACTTGAGCAGTCGATGGAGAGAGATTGACAATTGATGGAGACTAGTCCATATGTCCTCTTGTGACTCATTGATATGGATGACAGATTGATACAGTTTCCTATGATGCATCATCCGTAAAGGATGATTGTAGGGCTGCCGCTTATCAGTGTTGGCAGTTGCCAACGATAGGTGGACAGTCGTTGTCTACACAAGTTAACCAAGGAGGGGATAGACAGGCTTTGTCATCATGGGATTAATGTTCTTGGCAGCCAGTATATACCTTCTTTCCTTGAGTTACGATCTACCAAGAGTGGTACATTGCCACCCTACCATTTGCCACTAGGGAAGGGTGACGCCAGCTTCTCTTTACCCACATTAGAGTATTGATAGATGCCAGTTGACAGGTCAAGGTTGATGTTAGCATATTCTCTGTAATTCATTCCTCCGGAAAGCGTGCTTTGGGAGTTCGGAGAGGAGGCTTTAAGGCATGTCGTTCGATTTTTTTTGTTCAGTTAGAATCAACTTAGATTCTTTAATTTCACCTTTTAGGTGTGCCTCATTTGGTGGGCTATCATAACAAGACATTTAGATGTGGGTCAGGTTTCCCGACTCACACACCTCGGACGTGTTATGCTCGATGTTCCGTCATATCTAGCATTGTGGCAAGGGTCAAAATTTTCGACTCGGGAGTATCATGCCTCACTTACCTATCGTGGTGAGCATTCGTCCTTGTTATCAAGGGTTAGAGGCCTCTGCCATAACGGGCCTTAGTTCCCACTATACCAGGTTAAAGTCTTCCATCATAATGAGCATTTATCCTAGTCTTAGTGGGTCAAATGTTTCTATTGTAGTGGACCAGTGGACTTTCACTATAGTAGACCCTTTGTCCCCATCATAGTGGGTCTTCATCTCTGTCATAGCGGGTTGGGGGCCTCCACAGTAGTAGGTCTTCGTCTCCACCATGGTGAGTTTTTTTTCTCGTTGTGATAGGTCTTCTTCCTCATCATAGTGAGTTTGGGGCCTCTATTGTAGTAGGCTTTTGTCCCCATCATTATGGGTCTTCTTCCTCATTATAGCGGTTGATATGGCTAGGGCCTCCTCATTGGGCGAACCATCCTACTGTTAGTCTAGGTGATAGGCATTCGATCTTAGCCTATCATCTTGTCACGTCAAGGTAGGGCTGGCAAGATGGCAGGGGGATGTCAAATTGTGATAGGCTTTTTCCCACCTTATTAGGGGCTCAACATGCCTTAAGGCCCATGCCCTCCTTGTAGGACTCGAAGCTTTGCCCCTTTATAGTTGGGCTTAAGTCCCATTGTCTTCCTCAAGGTGACATCATGAGAGAGGATTCCCACCTTCAAGACACTTCTAGGCTACAGATAGCTATCCCATCTATTGGGAGGCAAGGGGTGTGGTGACTCCCTTTAAACTTCTTTTGCTCTTTAGGGAAAGGTTCATTTTGTGCCTTAGCCTTTTCTTTAGCTTATGCCTCCTTAGATTTCGAGAGTCTCCGCCTAACCTTTCATTGTTGCTTTCAACGAGTTAATCGACCTCTCCTCATCTCCTTCAGTGATCTTTCAATATCCCTAAACCAGGTCGGAATGTCTTCATAATTTCACCCTTACTTTAATTCGTCAATTTATCCATCTGTTGAGGTCCATACTTTGTCCTTGGGTAATCTAAGGGTGGTGTAGGTTAATTCATCCTCCTCTGAGGATAAATCTCTGGTAGACCCAAAAGCCTTTTGAGACCTTGAATCTATACAAGATGCTTATGATTATAATTTAGTCGTGATTGCATCTCAACCTAGATCGATTATGGTCTCACTATCGCATCTCGATCGAGTATGAGTTATCTATCCCTTGACTTGGGTAGCATCCTTTTGACTTAATCCCTGGGGGCTACTACCTATCCTGTGATGCCTTTGAGGTGAGGCTATGCCTGTCATTCCACCCCATCATTATATCATGTCTTGAGTGTTGGAGAATCTCACCCTCCTAGATGGTGCCCAACTCCTCGAATAATAAGGGTTGGAGGGTATGATACTTCTTCATTAGTGCTCGTCGAGAGTGGGGCTTTTCCTTTGCTTGGTCGGCGTAGACCATCAATAACACTCCTTCCTCATTACTGGATGAGGAGGCCACTAGCATCTATCGCCTGAGGGAGGTCCTATCCTCTTCTGCTATGGTGAGGTGGATGGATGGATTGGTTGAAGTTGGCCTTAGCTCAGGCCCCTAGAGTATGGATTGGTCTTCTCTTACTTGTTTCTTGATATTGTTATTGACCTTGTGTTTGAATATCTTTCCTTTTATAGATATGGATCTTAGGCACTTTAAGGGATTAGGCCTCTTGGTAAGGACTTCGAGTCTCGAGCTTCTTAGGTGGTGACCCAAGAGCCATTTGTGGAGATTGCCCAAGGGCTATCCATGGAGGCCATTGTTGGGAAATCCACAGGGGGAGCGACATCTCATGTGCAGCGGAAGAATAAAAACAAAACACCCCAGATTTCCCATAGAAAGTTTCCGTCGTCGTGCGAAGATCGATGCATCAAAATAAATCCACGAAAACTACATGTGTAAAAAAAAGTACCTAGGGAGATCGTATATCCCTGAATCCCTGCAGATCTGTAGGAAGGATGAAGGAGGTCAAACATCCTCATCTCTAGCGGTATCCACACGACAGGGACTGCGATGTTGCACTTCTCTAGGGAGAAGAGAATAGGAGGTGGCTACCCAAAGAACTCTTAGCCTATAGAGCTTTGGTTTCCTCCTATTTATAGAGGCCCCTTGTAAACCCTAATGGATCTTACCCTGTTGGGTATTGGATCTCCATCCAATTACCCAAGCCTCTTGGGTTAGTGGATCTTTATCCAATACTCTCTTATTAGTAATTATTGGATCTCATCTTAGGATCTAATAATTCAGGGGCTTAATGGATATATCCAATAAGTTAGGGGCTCCAACAGATATCTCATATCCGAACCTCTACTCGTCGCAACACCTACTATATGTGTGTGACCCTCTAGGCCCAATATCAAACTGGCCATGAGTTATACTTATCAGAACTCCTTCTGACTTAGTGAATTATTATCTCTATAATAATTCACCTAACTCATCGACTGCGGACGTACTAGGCTACTATGTCGCAGCCCCCAGACGATACAGGGGAATCCAATCCTTTGGACCTATCTATCTTCAGTTACCATGTATCTATAGTCCATCATCCATTTAATATCCTAGAGACCTTATACCAGGTATGGTGTTATCAGGCCCATACGGTCTCTTCTCGAGTCTTGCTCTTGTCGGATTCTCCCGGATAACTCTTTCTCTCTCAATCTGAATAAACTTGGCCAAGGATTTGTTCAAGCAAGAATACATGAGATATTCCTCTTATGATACCGAGAGTAGATGATCCTCTATTAACACTCAATAGCCCTTGTAAGGTTGGCTACCACTACTAATAACCGATTGTATTAGATCTGAAACTTTTCAAACTTATAAGTCTGGTATCAAAGAGTGGAGTACTCATACAGGACATCCTTGGTGTCTCAAGTTTAAGGACCAGATACATTACTAGGACTATGAAATTGTTGTCTGACATGAGGTATCAATAACCATCCAGCATTCTGTAGGCGAATCAATCAGTGAACTCATTCCCCAATGAGTATCTGTATTGTATCCTTAGTGTCCCCACACGAATAGCTATGAGACCAACCACCTCCATCATATGGATGGGTATATAGTACACTAGTTTATCCGGTTATCTCGATGTCCTTAACGAGTAACCTATGACCAGGATAATTTAGGGTATGTGTTTAAAGGTAAATCGATCTCATTATCGTGATCTTATCACGATCTGATTCTCATTGCACAGATCTAAGGATATCACAATATATACAACACGCAAGATAAAATGATAAAATGCCTAAAAATACATAAAGAGAAAAAGAGTATATCAAGTCACAAGTGTCATCACTTATATGATTGGCTTGCAGGGCACATATGACTAGCAGTTGTCGACCTGCCTCTATGGACCAAGGTGATCCCAAGCAACCTTGAAAGAAGTGCAAGGGTGTGGTTAGGAAGATGCTATGTTCGCATATAGCTCTGCCCACCGAGGAGTGCATCGGGGATACCTCGACTCGTGTCGAGAAACTAGTTGGTGGGCTAGCCAACCTTGTGACTCGGAGTAAGGGGTTTGCTGTCACAGGTTTACCTGGGAGAAAGCATACTCCTTGACTGTTGAAGGATGATTAAAACCTCTAGGCACTTGAGAGTGACACGTCTAAAATCGATGCATGACTTATGCCGAAGCTAGGCCCAATCTTTCATGGCATTCTAGATGGCTAACATGCTTGCCCTAACTCTTGGCATTCCTTTGGGGTCCCATTGAGAGGGGATCACCTAAACCCAAAGGGTGTGGAGTTAGGGCATGGCCATCGGGGAGTACTATTAGGGGTCACTTTGCCCCCTTTTGGCGAAGCAAGTGTACTATTATATTTCATAAGTATTAATCTGCTAGTCATATGTGCCCTGTAAGTCAGTGATGGCACTTGTGACTTGATATGCACTTTATCTCTTTGCTTATTATTAGGCATTTTATCACTTTATCTTGCGTGTTGCATATATTGTGATGTCCTTAGATCTGTGCAATGGGAACTGGATCGTGATGAGATCACGATAATGAGACCGATTCACCTTTAAACATAGACCTTGAATTATCCTGGTCATAGGTTACTCGAGAAGGACATCGAGATAACTAGATAGACTGGTGTGCTGTATACCCGTCCATATGATGGAGGTAGCTGGTCTCATAGCAACTCGTATGGGGACACTGAGGGTACAGTGCAGGTGCTCATTTGAAAATGAGTTCACTAATTGATTCGCCTACGGAATGCTGGATGGTTATTGATACCTCACGTCAGACAGCGATTCCGTAGTCCTAGTAGTGTATATGGTCCTTAGACTTGAGACACTAATGATGTACTGTATGAGTACTCCACTCTTTGATACCAAACTTATAGGTTTGGAAAGTTTCAGATCTAGTATAGCCGGTCATTGAGAGTGGTAGCCAGCCTTACGAGGGCTATTGAGTGTCAATAGAAGATCATCTACTCTCGGTATCATGAGAAGAATATCCCATGTGTTCTTGCTCAAACAAATCCTTGGCCAACGTTATTTGGATTGAGAGAAAAAGAGTTCTCCGGGAGAACTCGACAAGAGCAAGACTCGAGGAGAGATCATATGGGCCTGACAGCACCATGCCACGTATAGGGTCTCTAGGATATTAGACGGATGAGAGACTATAGATACATGGTAACTGAGGACAGATAGGTCCAAAGGATTGGATTCTCCTGTATCGTATGGGGGCCACAGCGTAGTGGCCTGGTACATTCGTAGTCGATGAGTTGGGTGAATTATTATAGAGATACTAATTCACTAAGTCAGAAGGAGTTCTGACAAGTATGACTCACGGCCAGCTGGATATTGGGCCTAGAGGGTCACACACATATTGTAGGTGTTGCGACGAGTAGAGGTTTAGATATGATATATCCGCTGAATCCCCTATCTTATTAGATATCCATTAAGCCCTTGAATTATTGGATCCTGAGATGAGATCCAATAATTACTAATAAGAGATTATTGGGTAGAAACCCACTAATCCAAGAGGCTTGGATAATTGGATGGAGATCCAATACCTAATAGGGCAAAAGATCCATTAGGGTTTTCAGGGGGCCTCTATAAATAGGAGGGAACCAAAGCTCTATAGGCTGAGGGTTTATTTTGGTAGCCACCTCCTGTTCTCCTCTCTATAGAGAGAGAGGTGCATCGTCGCAATCCCTACCGTGTGGATACTGCTAGAGAGGAGGACGCTTGACCTCCTTCATCCTCGCCCATAGATCTGTAGGATTTCAGGGATATATGATCTCCCTAGGTATCTTCTTTTACACGTGTAGTTTTGCAGATTTATTTTTGATGCATCAATTTTCGCACGACGACGGAAACTTTCTACGAAAAATCTGGGGTTTTGTTTTCTATTCTTTCGCTGCGCATGTGATGTCGCTCCCCTAAAGGATTTACCAACAGTGGTATCAGAGACAGGTTATTTGTACGAAGATCGGATCTTAAACTACGTGTGTTATGTTTTGGATCTGCTTTTGACGCCAAAATCATTGACGCAAAAGGGCTAGGAAGGGCAGCAACTGTTACTGTCCTTGTTGCGCTCGTGCAGCGGCCGCAAGTCTTGATACGCCAAAGCACACATAGATCTTAATGTGAGTGATTAGGCCCACTGGCTCGGGCCTGATCACATTAGGATGTGGTCCATGATCATCTAGTGTGATTGCTCATGTGATGTGTGATTAGTTATACACCTACTAGATATATATATATACATGCGATGTAGATATATATATATATATATATAATATATATGTATGTGTGTGACACATTATATTAGGAGACCAAACCAAAATCCCCTCTATTAATAATATTAAGTCGGTAAACGTGAGGCAATTAGATTGACCCACATGGCCTTCCATCGTTATAGGTAGGAACCGATTTCCGATGTATGTTGAGTTGGTCGAGTCCCTCGAGACTCACCTATATCACGTTTCACTATCTTATCTACGACATAGAGATGTCAATGGTGACCTGAGGATATGGTATGCTTGGTCGAGTCCCTCGAGAGTATATCACCGAATCAAACTCATTTGGTAACGATGGTAATGACTTAACCGAACATCATGGTTGGTCGAGTCCCTCGAGGCCATGGTGGTTCGGAGGCCGAATAGGACGGGAATCACAGGGAGTTGTGATTGGCAAGAGTTGCCTACCTTTATGGGCTTAACGTGATTGGTCGAGTCTCTCGAGGTTACGTTAAGACACCGATTAGATCCCGATCTCCACTAGATATCTGTCGGAGGTCTCCGATTCACATACCGGAGGGTGTTGTGAGTCTCGCGAAAAATTAGTGGGAGTACATTAAGATAAAAGTCCTTATCTTAACTGTTTAAATTTCTACAAAGTCTGCATATTATTTATTTTTGCTACATCTTTTATTTCATAAAAATGTCGCTTTCAAATCCTTTACGTGGCATACTTGATGCCAACCGCCTTACTGGTCCAAATTATACGAATTGACTTCATAATCTGAGAATCGTTCTCACAGCAGAGAAAATCACGTATGTCCTTGATACAGTGATCCCTACGCCCGACGAAGGGGCAAGCGAGGATGAGATCGCTCATTATGTGAAGTACTTAGATGATTCCACTCTTGCTCAATATTATATGTTGGCCTCTATGATTACTGATTTACAAAGATAGTATGAAAATATGGATGCTAATTCCATACTCCTGTATCTCCGTAAACTGTTTGAGGAACAGGAAAGAACTCAGCGATATAAGATATCAAAGAGTCTTTTCTGTGCTAGGATGACTGAGGGGACACCAGTTCAGAACCATGTCCTTAAGATGATTGAGTGGATCGAGAAACTCATAGGTCTAAGAATGGTCCTAGAGGATAACCTGTGTGTGGATCTTATGCTTCAGTCCCTACCAGATTCCTTTTCTCAATTCATAATGAATTTTAATATGAACAAACTTGAGGTGACCCTCCCAGAGCTCCTCAATATGTTGAGAGAAGCATAGAGCACCAATAAGAAAGAGAAGCCGGTTCTCTACACTGGTGAGACCAGAAAGAAAAGGAAGGCTGAGAAGACCCTTAAGAAGGGCAAGGGCAAGGGTAAAATGGGTAAAGCAAAGGTTGCCAAGAAAGACCCAACAAAGGACAAATGTCATTGCTTCCATTGCAGTAAAGATGGGCACTGGAAGAGGAACTGCAAAGAGTACATTGTAGAGAGGGCGAAACAAAAGCTTGCAGAAGCTTCAGGTACATTCATGATCAGTCTCCATTTGTCAGAATCTTATGATAACACATGGGTATTGGATACCGGGAGTGCTTATCATATTTGCAATTCGTTGCAGGTTCTAGCAAGACTTAGGAGATTAAACAACGGCAAGATGGACCTTAAGATGGGCAATGGAGCAAAGGTTGCTACAATGGCTGTTGGCAAGGTCACCTTACAACTGCTTGGTGGAGCTATTATTGCATTAGATATATGCTATTATGTTCCTTCTATTATCAAAAACATTATTTCCATTTCATGTTTGACAATTAATGGATATAAATTAGTTTTTGAGAATAATGGTTGTTCAATAATTTTAGATGATGAGATCATCACGAGAGGAATAGTGCATAATAGTTTATTTATGCTAGATATAACTCCACATATCATGAGTGTATGTGAGTCTAAGAGGAAACGAGAAGTGGAGAACCAAACAGGAAAGAGTATTAAAACCCTTCGATCAAATCGAGGAGGTAAGTACTTGAGTATAGAGTTTCACCTAGTTCCTCAAAGACTATGAGATTTTATCCTAATGGACACCTCCTTATATACCATAGCTTAATGGTGTATCAAAAAGGAAGAATCGCACACTATTAAACATAGTGCGTTCCATAATGTGTTTCGCCGACCTACCCATCTCATTCTAGGGATATGCCATAGAGACCGCAGCTTACCTTCTGAACAGAATTCCAACTAAGTCAGTGATGTCTACTCCATATAAGATATGGAATGGGAAGATGCCTGATCTTAAGATTGTTAAGATTTAGGGCTGCCCTACCCATGTTAATAGACAACCCTGATAAGTTAGAATCCAGAACGGAATGGTGCAAGTTCATGGGATACCCCAAGGAAACTTGTGGGTATTATTTCTATCACCTAGAAGACCAAAAAGGTCTTTGTAGCTAAGAGAACAGTGTTCCTTGAGAATGAACATATTCTTGGTGAAGATAGTGGGAGCATGATAGAGTTGAGCGAGGTTGGAGAACCTAGCTCAAGCACCATTCCAGAATCTGTTCAGATACTTAACACACAAGTTTCAACTTTACGTAGATCTGATAGAGCATCTCATCCTCCTGAGAGATATGTGGGACATATTAAAAGAGAGGATGTTGAGGATATTGATCCTCAGATCTATGAGAAGGCTATTATGAGTATAGACTCCGGGAAATGACAAGAAGCCATGAATTCAGAAATGGATTCCATGTACTCCAACAAGGTTTGGAACCTAGTTAATGCACCCGAGGGTATTATACCCATTGGCTGCAAGTGGATATTCAAAAAGAAAATTGGAGTAGATGAAAATGTAGAGACCTATAAAGCAAGGCTAGTGGCTAAGGGGTATCATCAAAGACAATGTGTTGACTATGATGAAACTTTCTCATCTGTAGCCATGCTAAAATCCATTCGAATTCTATTGGCTATTGCAGCATACTATGATAATGAGATCTGGCAGATGGACGTCAAGGGATAACCCAGATAAGGTAGAGACCTATAACCACATTCCTCAATGGTAACCTCGAGGAGGTGTATATGATACAGTCTGAGGGATTTGTATTCAGGGATAACCCAGATAAGGTGTGCAGGTTGCCTAGGTCCATTTATGGATTGAAGCAAGCTTCTCGAAGTTAGAACATAAGATTTGATGAGGCGATCAGATCTTATGACTTCGTTAAGAACGAAGATGAACCTTGTGTGTACAAGAAATTAAGTGGGAGCACTATCACCTTTTTGGTATTATATATGGATAACATCCTGATCATTGGGAATGACGTAGGAATGCTCTCCACAATAAAGACTTGGTTATCTAGGCACTTCTCCATGAAGGACTTAGGGGAAGCATCCTGCATATTGGGGATACTGATCTATAGAGATAGATCCAAGAGGATGCTTGGCTTGTCCCAGTCTAGGTACATAGACACCATTGTTAAAAGGTTTGGCAAGAAAAATTCCAAGAGAGGTCTCATACCAATGAGACATGGAATATCACTTTCTAGGAATATGTTCCCAAAGACTCCTAAAGAAAGGGCACACATGGATATGATACCATATGTATCAGCGATAGGATCTATCATGTATGCTATGCTATGTACCAGGCCTGATATAGTGTATGCTCTGAGTATCACGAGTAGATATTAGGCAGATCCAAGCTTGGAGCACTAGAAAGCAGTAAAAAGTATCCTTAAGTACTTGAGAAGGACTAAGAATCTTTTACTAGTATATAAAGGTAGTAGCTTCAAGGTTGAGGGTTACACAGACTCGAGCTTCTAGTCCAATATCGATGATAGCAAGTCTAATTCAGGGTATATGTTCACCCTGAATAGAGGAGCAGTATGCTGGAAGAGTTCCAAGCAAGACACTACTACTGACTCGACCACAGAGGTGGAACACATTGCTGCGGCAGAGGCAACAAAGGAGGGAGTCTGGATGAAGAAGTTCATCACAAATCCAGGAGTCGTCCCGAGTAGCGAGGAGTCGATTCCCTTAAATTACGATAAATACGAGGCGATTACTCAAATAAGGGAACCCGGGTCTCATCAGAAGTGTTCTGAGGAGGTTCCAACTTATTAGAGAGATCGTGGCCCGAAGAGATGTAGTAGTGGAAAGAGTTCATCCGAAGATAACATTACAGATCCACTGATAAAGCCATTGACTCATATTGTCTTTGAGCGTCACAAAGGTCTGATGGGGATCAGACATGTTAGTGATTGGTTTTAGGTCAAGTGGGAGATTGCTAGTCATATGTGCCTTGCAAGCCAATCACATGAGTGATGGTACTTGTGACTTAATATGCACTTTATCTCTTTGCTTATTATTAGGCATTTTATCACTTTATCTTGTGTGCTGTATATACTATGATGTCCTTGGATCTGTGAAATGGGAATCAGATCGTGATGAGATCACGATAATGAGACCGATTCACCTTTAAACACAGACCCTAAATTATCCTGATCATAGGTTACTCGAGAAGGACATCGAGATAACCGGATAGACTGGTGTGCTGTATACCCGTCCATATGATGGAGATAGCTAATCTCATAGCTACTCATGCGGGGACACTAAGGGTACAGTGCAGGTGCACTGTACCCTTAGTACAGTGAACTAATTCCGTAACCACCAAGCATTCCGTAAGCAAATCAATCAGTGAACTCATTCTCCAATGAGCACCTGCACTGTACTCTTAGTGTCCCCACACTAGTAGCTATGAGATCAGTCACCTTCATCATATAGACGGGTATATAGTACACCAGTTTGTCTAGTTATCTTGATGTCCCTCTTGAGTAATCTATGATCAAGATTATTTAGAGTTTGTATTTAAAGGTGAATCGATCTCATTATCGTGATCTCATCACGATCCGATTCCCATTGCATAGATCCAAGGACATCACAATATGTATCCAGATAATGTGAGAAAATATAATAATAATAAGTAAAGATATTGACGTAGCGTGTTAAATGTATCATCACTCACGTGATTGGCTTGCAGGGCACTTATAACTAGCACAAGTTGCACCTAACCTTCGGTGTGTATCGTCTCAAGGATAAAATGTCTTCAATTTTGTGATTTACTAAGTCTTTGGTAGTATTTTGCCCTCTATGGTCTCGAGATGGTAAGTCCCCTCTTGGACTACGTTGGTCACTCGGTAGGGCCCTTTCCAGCTTAGAGCTAGCTTTTCTTTAGAGTCAATCGAGTCGCTGACTTTAGTCTTCTAGAGCATAGGATCTCCAACTCTGACCTGTTGCTAGTGGACCTTGTGATTAAAAGACTTAGCCATTGGTTGCTTGTACCTCAAAGCTCAGAGATATGCCTCGGCTCTTAGTTCGTTGACCAAGTCTCTAACCTAGCCCAGAGTCCTTCCTCCGATATAGTTTTATTGAAGTTCTCTACTCAGAGGGTTGTGCAGACAATCTTGGGTGGTAGCACTATCTCAGAGCTATATGCTAAGCTGAAGGGCAACTCGCCTGAGCCGATCTTGAGAGTGGTCTGAGATGCCCATAATATACTTGGGTTCTCATCGACTTGGGTGCCTTTTGTCCTCATGACCCCCCTTCTTTAGCCCTTCATGGATGGCTTGATTAGTAATCTCAACAAGGCTATTGGTCTGAGAATGTGCCACAAATGGCTGATGGGGACTAGTCCATATGTCCTCTTGTGGCTAATTTATGCATATGACGGATTGGTATAGTTTCCTATAACGCATCGTCAATGAAGGATGACTATAGGGCCATCGCTTGTCAATCTTGACAGTTGCCAAGGATAGGTAAATGACAATCATCTACATAAGCCAGCTAGGGAGGGGATAGATAGGCTTTATTGTGGGCTCCCGACCAGGTGTAATGTTTTTCCTTCTTTAATGAAAATCTTCCTTCTCGACATATAATTCTTTGTTTGAGCATGTGTTAAGACTCAACCTTATATGAGCATCATCTTAAAGATAGAATTTCTTCGAGATGTGCCAAGTGTTTGGTAGTGTTTTGTCCTCTATGGTCTCGAGGTGATAAGTTCCTATCTTAGTCACTTAATAGGGCCCTTCCCAACTTGGCATTGACTTTCCTCTAAAGCCAATTGGGTTGTTGATTTCGGCCTTCCAAAGCACAAGATCCCCAACTTGACCTGTCGTGAGCGGACCTTATAGTTATAAACCTTAGCCACTACTTGCTTATACCATAGAGCTCAGAGATGCACCTCGGCTCTTAGTTCATTGGCCAAGTCTAGCTTGGCCTGGAGTCTTTACTTTGATTCTTTGTTGAAGTTCTCTACTTGGGGGGTCAAGAAGGCAATCTTAAGTAGTAGCATTGCCTCAGAGCTACATGCCAAGCTAAAGGGTGACTCACCCGAGCTAATCTTGGGAGTAGTTTGAGACACCCATAATATACTTAGGGAGCTCATTGACCCAGGTGCCTTTTTGTCCCTATAACCTTCTTCTTTAGATGTCTCAATTGATAACCTCAGTTAGGCCATTGGTTTGAGGATGTGCCACCGATAATTGATGGGGACTAGTTCGTACGTCCTCTTATAGCGCATTTATGCAAACGACGGATTGGTACAATTTTCTATGGTGCATCATTAATGAAGGACGACTATAGGGGCGTCGCTTGTCAATCTTAACGGCTGCTAGGTGTTGGTTTGGTAAGTCTTTTAGTCCCACATCTCTAATTTCTATTTTGCTATCCCCTATTAATGTTATAAAAAGGGGTCTAGGCTTTCTAGCTAGTTGCACCACAGGCACAACAAGAAAAGTCGCTTTGGATTTAATTTCATTAAATCCATATTAAATATTTTGGGCTTTTCTTGTTTAGTAGTTTTAGGTGCTTTATGGCCTAGGAACAATTTCCTAAGGCATTTGTAATTGTCTCTTTTATAAGAGTTTTGCTCCTTCGTTCGTGGACGTAGGTCAATTGACCGAACCACGTAAATTCGGTGTTCCTGTTTCTTTTATTCTTTTCTGTTTATTGTCTTTGTTGGGTTGTCAAAATTACCCTTTGGTAAATTTCCTAAGGCTAGCTCTAACAAACTGGTATCAGAGCCTGGTTTTGGGATCTTTTGGCAACAATGACAATAACAAAGATCGTTGTCAAGAAATTCGATAGAAATGTCAACTTCGGTATGTGGTAACTCAAAATGGAGGCCATTCTAGTTCAAGACGGAGTTGATTTGGCACTACAAGGAGTTGAGAAAATTTCAGATGATATGTCAGAGGAAGATTTTGCAGGTATGGATAAGAAGGCCTGATCTAGCATTATTCTAAATCTCTCTGACGAGGTTTTACGGGAGGTAGCTACGGAAACTACGGCTAAGAGCATGTGGGACAAGCTTAAAACCTTGTATATGAAGAGGACAGTGGAGAACCGTCTCGACTTAAAACAGAGTTTGTATATGCTTCGAATGACTGAAGGTACATCTATACTTTCATATCTTGATAAATTTGATTCATTAGTTATAGATTTGGAGAATATAGATGCAAAGATTGATGATGAGGATAAGACCCTATTACTTTTGTGTTCTCTCTCCCAATCCTTTAAATATTTTCGTGATACAATGATTTATGGAAAAGAAATAATTTCATATCAGGAAATTAAATCTACATTAAAATCTAAGGAGCAAATTGATAGAGATATCACTGGGGAGAATAGAGGAAATCAGGCCGAGGGTCTAGTTGTTAGGGTAGAACTGATAAAAGGAAATTTGACAATAGTAGATCTAAATCTAGATCTAAATCCAGACATAAAAATTTGGAGTGCAGATATTGTCATAAAATGAGGCACATTAAGGCTAATTGCTTTAAATTAAAAAATAAATTAAAGCAAAAGGAAAAAATTGTTGAGAAAACTACTGAGTCCGCTGAAACTAGTGTTGCAGCTGATGAGAATTTTAGAAATATTTTCTTTGCTACTGATGACAGGACAAGGTCTAAAAATGAATGGATTTTAGATTTGGGTTGTTCTTATCACATGTGTCCCAATAGAGATTTGTTTTCCACATATGAATCTTATAATGGTGAAATTGTTTTGATGGGTAATAATGCTGCGTATAATGTTATTGGTAAAGGCACAATCCGAATTAAAATGCATGATGGTATTGTGAGGATGCTCACAAATGTTAGACATGTTCCTGATTTGAAAAAGAATCTTATCTCTTTAGGCACCCTAGAGGCTCTTGGGTGTAAATACACAGCTGTAGGTAGAGTTATGAAAATTTCTAGAAATGCCCTTATTGTTATGAAAGCTTGTAGGTCTGGTAGCTTATATATTTTATAGGGAACTACTGTCATAGGCTCTGTTGCAGTCTCGTCATCATCATTGTCTGATTATGACATCACCAAATTATGGCATATGCGTTTAGGTCATATGAGCGAAAAAGGTTTGAACATATTGACCAAAAGAGGTCTTCTTTACGGACAGAGCACTGGGCCACTAGATTTTTATGAACACTACATTTTTGGAAAGCAGAAAAGAGTCAGCTTCAATTCTCCGGTAGTTCACAAAACAAAAGGTACTCTTGACTATATTTATTCAGACCTTTGGGGTCCAGCTCGTGTTCAGTCTAAGAGTGGTGCCAGATATATATTAACTTTCAGTGATGATTATTCTAGAAAAGTTTGGGTTTATTTTTTGAAGCATAAAAATGATATTTTTCTAACCTTCAAACAATGGAAGGCTTTAATTGAGAAGCAAACATGTAAACAGATTAAGCGGCTTCGAATAGATAATGGCATGGAATTTTGTGAAAGTGACTTTGATGAATTCTGCAAAAATGAAGGAATTATTCGGCATCGCACTGTTAGGATGACGCCTCAACAAAATGGTGTGGCCGAACGTATGAACAGAATACTCTTAGAAAGAGCAAGGTGTATGATCTCAAATGCAGGGTTGACAAAGGACTTTTGGGCAAAGGCGATTAATATAGCTTGTTACGTTGTCAACCGTGCTCCTTCTGCAGCACTTAATTTTAAAACTCTGGAGGAAGTTTGGTCTGGTACTCCTACTGATTACTCTAATTTTAAAATTTTTGGGTGTCCAGCATACATGCAAGTAAATGAAGGAAAATTAGAGCCTCGAGCTAAAAAGTGTATTTTTCTTGGGTATGCTTCCGGGGTGAAAGGATACAGATTATGGTGTCCTGATCCCAAATCCCCAAAATTTATAATCAGTAGAGATGTTACTTTTGATGAATTGTCTATGTTATCTTCCAAAGAGGAATCTACTAATTGTACAAATGATAGTGCACAGAAGTAGGTGGAGCTTGAGATTGGTAGTTCTGAATCTCTTCAGTCGAACTCTTGTACTCAGCGAATGCTAGTAGATAGTCCTGAGTCTACTAACAAAGATGATCCAAAGGAAGAGTAATATTCCATAGCCAAGGATAGACCACGGAGAAATATTCGACCACCACAAAGATATGCAAATTTAGTTGCATATGCTTTGTCTGTTGTAGAAGAAACAGGTGGAGTTGCTTAGCCTACTACCTACTCAGATATAATTTCTTATAATGATTTCACTAAGTGGTTGATTATGATGCTTACGAAGCCTCCTCCGGTTTACAAGTTCAAGCAGTGCTTGGACTTGGTTGGTATTCATTGTTGGTGATTGCCCGTTGGGGCTTTTATGAAGAAGGTGGAGCAAGTTCTGCTAAATTATCAATGTTGGGACATGCCAAGATGGAGATTTATTGGTTTGGCAAGTCCTTTAGTCCCACATCTCTAATTTCTATTTTGCTATCCCCTATTGATGCTATAAAAAGGGGTCTAGGCTTTCTAGCTAGATGCACCACAGGCACAACAAGAAAAGCCGCTTTGGATTTAATTTCATTAAGTCCATATTAAATATTTTGGGCTTTTCTTGTTTAGTAGTTTTAGGTGCTTTATGGCCTAGGAACAATTTCCTAAGGTATTTGTAATTGTCTCTTTTATAAAAGTTTTGTTCCTTCTTCATTCGTGGACGTAAGTCAATTGACCGAACCACGTAAATTCGGTGTTCCTGTTTCTTTTATTCTTTTCTATTTATTATCTTTGTTGGGTTGTCAAAATTACCCTTTGGTAAATTTTCTGGAGCTAGCTCTAACACTAGGGATAGGTGAACAATAATCATTTGCACAAGCCAACTAGGGAGGGACAGGCAGGTTTTGTCGCAAAGGGGTTACTATTCTTGACCGTTAATCCGTACCACCTTCCCCTAAGTTATAATATGCCAAGGGGTGATATATTGTCACCCAGTTGTTCATCACTAGGGAAGGGTAACACTGGCTTCACTTTAGCTTATTCGTATATAACAAGGATCTTGAACATGTGTGGTTAGCATATCACTAATTATCACTAAATTTTCAAGCTCGAACTCTTTGGAGGAAACCAAAATTATGAAATTATGATCCATGGAAATTGATCTTAGAGCATTAAGAGTGAGCAAGGTAAACAATTTTTTATCAAACACGCTCGGACCGAGCTCGGCCCAAATCCCAAAATTTGCAGTATATTATATATAACGGGGGAGAGTTGCACAAGATAGGAGCCAAATTTTATCTTGAATGAGTATATTATATTATATTATCTATATGTTAAAAATAAAAGCCAGTTTTAATTAAACAATAGTTTTCTTTGAAATAAAAACAGTAGCCTTCTTGAAATTGAAATATCTCATATGGTACCCAAAAAAAAAGAAAAAAAAGAAGAGAGTTCGATGTATCAGTCATTTGATAAGATTTGTTATTTTTCATATTTCCTAATTGGTGACATTTATACCTTTTAGCAAATTTTAATCATAGGTTTTAAATTTTCTATTGTTAATTAGAAGAGTTTATGATAGACTGACAATTTTTTTATGATAATTTATATAAATAGTTTTTAAAATCAGACTTGGATTGAAGTCAACTCGATATGTTTCTTATATATCACAAACTTTAGATAGACCCTAACAAGTAAGATAAGGTGGGAGTTTGATGAGTTGAGGTGAATATTGGGGGGTGGTGATACGAATTACAACATAAAAATGGCTTTGGAAGTTAGTCATCTCTCTGCACACATAACTTGCTATAGGCTCTAATAAAGATTAAAATTAGTCTCCAATATCCAAATATCTAGAATCTTCAGCACATTATAATTTAGTGATGAAAATAAACTTTTATTTTTATTTTAACCATATACGTTGAGATTACATGCATGTACGTACCTTCACTATGATGCAAAGCTTCCACAAATTTCAATCAAGAGGTAGCACATGAAAATTTTTATGAGACTTGTTAGATTATGTGATTATATTTAATTAGATAAAATATATTATAGATCTGATTAATTTTTTTATTATAATTATTAGTAAATAGAAATAAAATTTATTTATGATATGATTCCTTATGAGATGATATTTATAGGAGGAACTCTTTAAATTACTTATAGTAGGCTCATTTATTCTCACCTATAAATAGATAAATCTCCTAGGGTTTATACATAATAAGAGATCTATTCTTAATCTCACTTAATCCTTATTTTATTCTTATAGTGATCATGTGAAAGATAGAAAGAGAGGGTAGATGGAGAGTCCAGTTCATTCTATAGATCTACGCTATTGCTACTTGCTAAATAGATTATAAAACACGTTATTGAATCTAATAATTTTTTTCAACTGACATTGAATGGTATGCAATCTTGATCTTGATATATCATTATTTGATTTCAATTTTAGGTCAAGTAAACATTGATAATTTTAAATCAATTTTGACTAATCTAGTTGGGCTAGTGTTTGGCCCAAATCAATTGAGCTTACCTAATTAAATAAAGTTGATTGAGCCAAGTTACGATCTTATACAGAATAAAAAATAAATTATGGACTCCTTTTATATTTTTATATGATATATTCATAATTTTTATTTCTTTGTGATAATTAAATTTTAATTATTATTAGGGATATTTGTGTAATTATTCAAAAACATATATTTAAATTATAAAAGAATATTTATTTTTATATAAAGGTATGGTTTATATTTTATCATAATTATAGTCATCATATAAGTTTTTTTATGTTGATTAATATTCAATAATTATTATAATTATTATTTTATTATTGAACTATTTTTGTATATACTAAATTAAATAATAATTAGTAAATATTATTTATAATTTATATCCTTAATTTTTGAGATTTAAATTATATTTTATATTATTGTATTGGTCTTATAACCACTTATGTGGCTTAGATCAATATATAAAATTATATAAAAGAATTAATCCTAAATGATAATAAGAAAAAAATTATTCATAATGACATATATAATTAGGAGATTTAGGTAACCCCAATGAAAAATCTACCTCGAATAATTATGTAATATGGTACAATAATACTATTTTAGATATTCTTATAGTTTAGAGTTATATATTAAAAAATAATAATACTATTCCATAAGGATGATATTAGTCATCCATAAATAATTTTAAGTAAACACTAGATATATTAATAGGTGAAATATAAATGATATTAATTATTCATCATATTTTTAAAAATCAAAACACTAATGTTGTTTTATATTTTACAATTATACTTTCTTCCATATGCTCTCATATTATACTCTTTGGTTCAAATTATTTAGAGTGGTTAAGGCATGTACAAAATCTAATATTATTTCTTAAAAGACTCATAAACTTGATTGATGAAATTATTATGGAATAAATTAATAAAATAAATAATTAAGAGAGATATAAAAGGCTTAGTTTAATGTTTAAAAGAATGATAATTATAAATAATATCATGACTTCATTATCGCCTACAGCTAATACATAAGAACATTTGAGAACTATTGAAGATAAATTTAAATTTATTGATAAGACATTAGCTAGCATATTAATGAAGAAACTAATTATGATTTATTATGATGCACTCGAGAGATACATGATCGATTTATTTGATAAGGTTATGAAACTTAAAGCATTAGACATAAATATGGATGAGTCTTTTTTTGTGTAGTTCATTCTTAATTCTTCTTCTTCTCAGTTTGATCTATTCAAGATTTACTAAAATAAAAATAAAAATAAATAAGATTTGAATGAGCTGACTAATATGTGAATTCATGATGAATTAAGATTAAGATAGGAAAGTTCTTATAATACTTTGACTATTACTTAAGGAGCTAGTAATAAAAAAGAAAATTGAAGCAACCACTAAATTAATTTGGCGAGTCTAAAAATACTGAGTGGACTAGTGAAAAGAAAGTTTTCATAGTAAAGTATTTCTTTTATGATAATATATATATATAAGGACTACATTAAACATAATATTTGATTTAAAAAAAGTATAAACTAGACCTTTGTATATTTCAAATCAAACATTATAGATGTTTCTTTCTAATATTTGGTTGATTGTTTTAGTTTTTTAACTCATGTTACCAATAATATACAGAAATTTTTTATAACTCAAAAACCAAAGATTCATCGTTATAGGAAATTGTCTCAAAGTGAAAGTGATAGCAGTGAGAATTTATTGCCTACGCCTAGTGACTGATCATTTGATGGATCTTGATATTATCTTCTTTTGATAATGATAAACGTGTTAGGGATCGAGTGGCACTAAGAGGGGGGGGTGAATTAGTGCAGCGGATAAATCTGAATAAAACTTGAAAACCGATTCCGGAGATTTACTTTAGAACTTGATTCAGTGAAAGAGACTTTAACTTGAAAATATTCAGGTAAGTGCAGTTTGAAGTAGGGAGAAGAAATCCGATCAGTTTGCGGACTTAAGAAATTTACGATGCAGAATTTAAGTACTCACACGGCAAGTAAACGCAGCGATGTATAGTGGTTCGGTCAAATGACCTACGTCCACTCTTGAAGCCTCCTCAATGAGGCTCCCAACTTCCACTACCAAGTCTCTTGAAGGGGAAGGACCAAATACCCCTTTACACCTTTTACAAATGGTTCCCTCTCTTTACAAGATTTTTACAAGGAGAAGAAAGGAGGAGAACACTTGAGCAAATGAAAGCAGAAATTTGCTATAGCTTAGACTCAATTCTAACACTGCAAAAGGTCTTCTAACCAGCTAGAAGTAAAGGGGTATTTATAGGGAATTTTTGGGATTCAAAAATCCCGCTCACAAAGGTCTCGTCCGAAATTTCGGTTTGCGGTGATACTCTGCACAGCTTTGGCATGTGATACTACGCTGCGTGTGTTAGTGTCTTTGGCGGGTACTACGCCAGGACCTGGCTGGCGGTACTACCGCCTGACACAGGTGGTTGCAACCACCTGTCAGGCGGTTCCACTGCTTTGCTGAAGCGATACTACCGACCTGACAGTGGTTGCAACCACTGTCGGCGATGCTACCGCTTTGCACTGGCGGTACTACGCTGCTACGATGGCCGGCTCGATGGAATCGGCTACGATGCCGAACTCTGATAGCATGCACGTAAGCATGCGTGCACGTCAAAGCTGGTTCGGTTTGGGCCAAAATTTTGGCCCAAACTCATCTAATCAAGGCCCAATGGGCCCCACTTTGGGTTATCTAATCCTAACCCAAAATACGTGCTAACTACGAATTTTAAAGACGTTTCCTAAGCTATTACAAAGTCCGCAAATCAAGTCTTCTTCCCTCGAGCTTAGGCGATCTTTCGACGATCTCTCGGAAACCATCCTGCGGACTCTCGGCAAGCTCTCGGACTCCACGATGATTTTGGCGAGTTCCCAGAGCTTCTTTGGCAAGCTCCGATCTTTCTTGGCAAGCTCCGCGAACTTCCGAGCGAACCTCCCGCGAACTTCCGAAAACCCTTCGGCAAGCTCCTACTCATTCTCATTTGGTTCCAAGAAGACTCCCAATGAATCTTGGACTTCCGTCAAACTCTCGAACTCCCAACGATCCATCGCACTTGACTTGGCCCTTGGTTTCGCTTTACGCCTTCATCCCTTTCGTAGTTACTCCTGCACAAACAAACACCAAAAACTCTACTTCGATCTAGACGGTTATTACAACGCGAATTGACATTGTTGCGGCACATCATTGGTGGCGCCGTCAATCCTTGGCACATCGCCCTCTCTAGCGGCTTGTTGCCCAATCGACGGTTGACCTCGCAACCTTGATATCCATGGCGCAACTCCGCACTTCTTGGCCCGATGCCCGGCGCACGAAGCCTCCTGCCGATAGTCGCCGAACCTCGGCTTGACATCCAATATCCAGACGTGATCACCCGGCGCAAGCGTCAATTCCTCGGTGTCAAGCTGTCTAATCGATCGATAGTAGCCTGCGTAACTCAAAGCGCAGTTAAACAATAAACCACAATCAATTAGTTTCATCATCAAAATCGAGATTCAACAATCTCCCCCTTTTTGATGATGACAACTAATTGATGACTAACGGAATTAACCATAACTCCCCGGAGTTTTAACCCAAACTCCCCCTATCAATATGCCATTGATAGAACACTTGGATTATCCCAAATCCAAGCAACATTCATCATAATGTTAAGAGAATCAATCAAACCATCATGCAAATACATAAAATACTCAATCAGCATCCCATTGCATGAACTCATCAATCTACACTTCTCCCCTTTGTCATCAACAAAAGGAGAAGTAATATTTTGCTAGTTCTTAAAAGTTATGGTTCAGGTTTTAAATCATACTAGCTAGATTTTCATTAACATTCAATCATGGTAAGTTTATCATCATATGCAAGATAGCACTTGTTGTGATGATGATAATTCAACACTTGCTTCTTGTGCTAGTTTGCACTTTGCTTTTCTTGAGATTGCAAGGTAGCAATTTTGTTATTGTCAAGATAGCAAGTTCCCTTATGGCTAGCAAGATATCAAAATGAATATTGACATTAATGCTTCAATCATCAAAATTTTGAAGTCATGAATACGAATTAACCGTTTAAGAAAAAATAAATCATGATACCAATTGTTAATAAGCAAGCAAGCATTCTTTGCAATACACAAGCTAGCTCTCTTTCAATTTTTGCAACCAAGTTCTTCTTTCACAAGCTATCAAATTTTTGTTTGCAATGAGCTAACAATTTTGTAAAATTTACAGCATTCTTAAACATGCAAGCTCACAAGTTTAAAAAAACTTTGTAATTTCTAGCTAGCTATGTTTGCCACTTTCTCTTGTGATATCCAAGCTAGCATGCTAATTTCCCCTTTGTCATTGTCGAAAAGAAGAGAAGAATTAATACTTCAAATAAGATGTTCTTTTCAACAAGATCAAGGTCAAGATTCATGAGGTAATAACACAGCAAAACATGCTACTTGAAGCATCCTCATCAAAATCGCATTTTAAGGAAAATTCCAAGCATCAAGATCATGATTTTCAAACATATATATTTTAACATCAATTTCAATTCATGATAAGGAAGAATAAATCAATAATTCGATCAAGTGATGAATTCCAAAAGACATCTTAATCTGTCAAAATCTTTTAGAAAGATATTTCAAAGGATATATCATAATCGTAATTATCGATAGGCGATTCATTTGAATGTATCATTTAACTTAAAACTAATGATCAAAATAACATTCAAGAAATTTATGAGATTCATAACATGAATAAAGTTATTATCACATCATCAAAATCTCGTTCATAATTTAAGTGATTTATAAATAAATTCATTCATATCAATAGGATGCAATCTCTTTTATGTGATTCATTCTATAAGCATGCTTTTGCCTTTAGTAGAAACATGTATTAACATTCTAGAGTGAAAGGCAAACTTCGTCCTAAAAATCATTAAGTCAAATCACATTAAATATGTGACATTTTTCTAAAGATTCGATTCAAGAGATTCACATGGATTCATCAAAACCAAAAACTTTAGAGATAGAAAAATTTTCAAGATCATGCATTTTCTTTTTATGATTTATTTCAAACAAGCATGCCTTTGCCTTTAACAAGTTTCAACATTTAAAAACAAAAGGCAATTTTCATAAAACAATTTATCAAGCATGATTCCATAACTTTCAAGCATGATAACATCCTTTTAATATCGAGATGTTCATCATCAAGTAAGATTTCAAAATGTATGTTCAAGATTTTTGTTCGAAAGCCATGTATCATCATACAAATTGGATATTATTATCAAAATCTTCCATTCGGAAATTTTAATAAGAGTAACATAAATTGATTGCATGTGAGCATGTATCAACAATTCAAAGCAAGACGTAAGTTTCGTTATAAAAACTGTTAAGACCAAACACATCAAGAATAAAACATCGTGATTAAAATATATATATATATATATTTTTTAACTTGTGTTTTATTTTATGTGGTTGATCTTATATAAGCATGTTCAAAACTTTCATGTAAAAATGAAATCATCAATATGCTTGCTTTTATCTTTTACTCATATTTGGTGTGCAAGCATTATCTTGAAGCATGCTATTAATTTTTTGTGTCAAAAAAAATCATGCATCTTGTTTGAAATCAAAAGCAATGTAAAATCATGAAATGATCATACGTATGAAGCATTTTCATTTATCAAGTAAGATTTCACATAAGCATGCCCAAAAACTTTTTGCATGAAAGGTATGTATCAAGTTTAAAGCCAAAAGGTGATAGGAAAATCATCAAGATTCATGGATTCATTATGAATATATTATTTCAAAATATGAGATTTCAAGTCATCAAGTATGATACAATCATTAAGCATGTTTTCATAATGCATCATCAAAATCATTTTAATTCTTTCTTTCATTTGTAATAACAAGATGATCAATGCTCAAATTTTTGCTAAAATCATGCATCATTTTATGAAAATGTGAAAAATAATTTCATCATGAAAACCATCAAGTCCGAATAAACATTATTCCAAAATGTAGGATTTTAATCTTCATCATTTCAATTCGTCATTAAGCATGATACAAAAATTTAAAGATCAAACATCATGTTTAAATATAAAACATCAAGATACACATGCATGGATTAATCCTAGGCAATATCACAAATCATGCAAGTATCATTCATAATTTTTACTTTTCAAAAATACTAGAAAGAAAAGCATAGTATAATTTTAAAACAATTTAAATTTCCAAAAAATACAAGAAAAGCATGAGGAGGAAAAAAAAACTCCTACTAACTAAGTTAAGCATTCATGGAAAGCATTATGTAATTTCAAAATAATTCAAGGGAGTTAAGTTACTTACCTTGTTGTCGAAAATCGTCAAAGCGTAGTTCGTTTCCTCTTTACTTGATTCTTCTTGGCGATTCTTCCTCTTCTTCTTTGGTGGTCTCTTCCTCCATTCAAGTTCATTGTTATTTTTAGATTCTTGTTTAATGAACTCATTAAGATTCATTAACAGTTCAAAGTCCTCTTCATTGTCCTCATCACTTGAGTCATCACTCAAGTGGCATTTCATAGTTCGAAGTTCCAAAACCTTCTTGTTCTTTAGAAGGTGGTCCAAGTGTTCTTCGAGTTCAATACGTTCCAAAAGTGTCATTTCGTAGGTCATTAATGACCCGATTAATTCTTCTAATGGAAAAACATTTAAGTTTTTGTCTCTTGTATTATGCGGTTATTTTAGGATCCCACCTTTTTGGAAGGGATCTTAAGATCTTGCTTACAAGATCAAAATTCAAAAAAGATTTACCAAGAACTCTTAGACTATTGACGACATCGTGAAAGCAGGTGTACATGTCGCATATAGTCTCGCTTGGTTGCATTCGAAAAACCTCAAAATCATGCATCAAAATATTAACTTTTGAGTTTTTGACTCTACTCGTTCCTTCGTGTGTGACTTCAAGTTTGTGCCAAATTTCAAAAGCCGTTTCGCACGTTGAAATACGATTAAACTCGGTTTTATCGAGAGCACAAAATAAGGCATTCATAGCCTTAGCATTTAAAGAAAAATATTTCTTCTCCAAATCCGACCATTTGTTCGTCGGTTTAGAGGGAAGTTGAAAATCATTTTCGATGATGTTCTACAAATCCAAGTCCATTGAAAGCATGAAAACTCTCATTCGAGTTTTCCAATAAGTGTAGTCCGATCCGTTAAAGAACGATGGACGAAAAATCGAAAAGCCCTCTTGAAAACCATTTAGAGCCATTTCTCACGGGTGTAAATCCGAAAGAGAAAGAACGTGGCTCTGATACCAACTGTTAGGGATCGAGTGGCACTAAGAGGGGGGGGTGAATTAGTGCAGCGGATAAATCTGAATAAAACTTGAAAACCGATTCCGGAGATTTACTTTAGAACTTGATTCAGCGAAAGAGACTTTAACTTGAAAATATTCAGGTAAGTGCAGTTTGAAGTAGGGAGAAGAAATCCGATCAGTTTGCAGCTTAAGAAATTTACGATGCAGAATTTAAGTACTCACACAGCAAGTAAACGCAGCGATGTATAGTGGTTCGGTCAAATGACCTACGTCCACTCTTGAAGCCTCCTCCAATGAGGCTCCCAACTTCCACTACCAAGTCTCTTGAAGGGGAAGGACCAAATACCCCTTTACAGCCTTTTACAAATGGTTCCCTCTCTTTACAAGATTTTTACAAGGAGAAGAAAGGAGGAGAACACTTGAGCAAATGAAAGCAGAAATTTGCTATAGCTTAGACTCAATTCTAACATCTGCAAAGGTCTTCTAACCAGCTAGAAGTAAAGGGGTATTTATAGGGAATTTTGGGATTCAAAATCCCGCTCACAAAGGTCTCGTCAGAAATTTGGATGCGCAGTGACTACCGCTCGCATTGGGTGTACTACCGCTGCGTGTGTTAGTGTCTTTGGCGATGCTGCCGCACGGCATCGCTGGCTGTACTCTGGCGACTGGTGGTTGCAACCACTGTCGGCGGTTCCACCTTTGCTCTGGTGATTACTCTGCCGACACAGTGGTTGCAACCACTGTCGGCGGTGCTACCGCTGCCTGGGCGGTACTACGGCTCTCACGATGGCAGGCTACGATGGCAAACTCTGATGCAGACTCTGATAGCATGCACGTAAGCATGCGTGCGTAGTTGGTTCGGTTTGGGCCAAAATTTTGGCCCAAACTCATCTAATCAAGGCCCAATGGGCCCCACTTTGGGTTATCTAATCCTAACCCAAAATACGTGCTAACTACGAATTTTAAAGACGTTTCCTAAGCTATTACAAAGTCCGCAAATCAAGTCTTCTTCCCTCGAGCTCCGGCGATCTTTCGACAATCTCTCGGAAACCATCCTGCGGACTCCGGCAAGCTCTCGGACTCCACGATGATTTTGGCGAGTTCCCCCGAGCTTCTTTGGCAAGCTCCGATCTTTCTTGGTAAGCTCCGCAAACTTCCGACGAACCTCCCGGCGAACTTCCGAAAACCCTTCGGCAAGCTCCCTACTCATTCTCATTTGGTTCAAGAAGACTCCCAATGAATCTTGGACTTCCGTCAAACTCTCGAACTCCCAACGATCCATCGCACTTGACTTCGGCCCTTGGTTTCGCTTTACGCCTTCATCCCTTTCGTAGTTACTCCTGCACAAACAAACACCAAAAACTCTACTTCGATCTAGACAGTTATTACAACGCGAATTGACATTCAGTTGCCCGGCACGTCATTGGTCGGCGGCGCCGTCCAATCCTTCAAGCACATCGCCCTCTCTAGCGGCTTGTTGCCCAATCGACGGTTGACCTCCGCAACCTTGATATCCATGGCGCAACTCCGCACTTCTTGGCCCGATGCCCGACGTACGAAGCCTCCTGCCGATAGTCGACCGAACCTCCGGCTTGACATCCAATATCCAGACGTGATCACCCGGTATAACGTCAATTCCTCCGATGTCAACTGTCTAATCGATCGATAGTAGACTGCGTAACTCAAAACGCAGTTAAACAATAAACCACAATCAATTAGTTTCATCATCAAAATCGAGATTCAACAATCTCCCCTTTTTGATGATGACAACTAATTGATGACTAACGGAATTAACCATAACTCCTCGGAGTTTTAACCCAAACTCCCCCTATCAATATGCCATTGATAGAACACTTGGATTATCCCAAATCCAAGCAACATTCATCATAATGTTAAGAGAATCAATCAAACCATCATGCAAATACATAAAATACTCAATCAAAGCATCCCATTGCATGAACTCATCAATCTACACTTCTCCCCCTTTGTCATCAACAAAAAGGAGAAGTAATATTTTGCTAGTTCTTAAAAGTTATGGTTCAGGTTTTAAATCATACTAGCTAGATTTTCATTAACATTCAATCATGGTAAGTTTATCATCATATGCAAGATAGTACTTGTTGTGATGATGATAATTCAACACTTGCTTCTTGTGCTAGTTTGCACTTTGCTTTTCTTGAGATTGCAAGGTAGCAATTTTGTTATTGTCAAGATAGCAAGTTCCTTATGGCTAGCAAGATATCAAAATGAATATTGACATTAATGCTTCAATCATCAAAATTTTGAAGTCATGAATACGAATTAACCGTTTAAGAAAAAATAAATCATGATACCAATTGTTAATAAGCAAGCAAGCATTCTTTGCAATACACAAGCTAGCTCTCTTTCAATTTTGCAACCAAGTTCTTCTTTCACAAGCTATCAAATTTTTGTTTGCAATGAGCTAACAATTTTGTAAAATTTACACATTCTTAAACATGCAAGCTCACAAGTTTAAAAAAACTTTGTAATTTCTAGCTAGCTATGTTTGCCACTTTCTCTTGTGATATCCAAGCTAGCATGCTAATTTCCCTTTGTCATTGTTTAAAAGAAGAGAAGAATTAATACTTCAAATAAGATGTTCTTTTCAACAAGATCAAGGTCAAGATTCATGAGGTAATAAACAGCAAAACATGCTACTTGAAGCATCCTCATCAAAATCGCATTTTAAGGAAAATTCCAAGCATCAAGATCATGATTTTCAAACATATATATTTTAACATCAATTTCCAATTCATGATAAGGAAGAATAAATCAATAATTCGATCAAGTGATGAATTCCAAAAGACATCTTAATCTGTCAAAATCTTTTAGAAAGATATTTCAAAGGATATATCGCAATCGTAATTATCGATAGGCGATTCATTTGAATGTATCATTTAACTTAAAACTAATGATCAAAATAACATTCAAGAAATTTATGAGATTCATAACATGAATAAAGTTATTATCACATCATCAAAATCTCGTTCATAATTTAAGTGATTTATAAATAAATTCATTCATATCAATAGGATGCAATCTCTTTTATGTGATTCATTCTATAAGCATGCTTTTGCCTTTAGTAGAAACATGTATTAACATTCTAGAGTGAAAGGCAAACTTCGTCCTAAAAATCATTAAGTCAAATCACATTAAATATGTGACATTTTTCTAAAGATTCGATTCAAGAGATTCACATGGATTCATCAAAACCAAAAACTTTAGAGATAGAAAAATTTTCAAGATCATGCATTTTCTTTTTATGATTTATTTCAAACAAGCATGCCTTTGCCTTTAACAAGTTTCAACATTTAAAAACAAAAGGCAATTTTCATAAAACAATTTATCAAGCATGATTCCATAACTTTCAAGCATGATAACATCCTTTTAATATCGAGATGTTCATCATCAAGTAAGATTTCAAAATGTATGTTCAAGATTTTTGTTCGAAAGCCATGTATCATCATACAAATTGGATATTATTATCAAAATCTTCCATTCGAAATTTTAATAAGAGTAACATAAATTGATTGCATGTGAGCATGTATCAACAATTCAAAGCAAGACGTAAGTTTCGTTATAAAACTGTTAAGACCAAACACATCAAGAATAAAACATCATTGATTAAAATATATATATATATATATTTTTAACTTGTGTTTTATTTTATGTGGTTGATCTTATATAAGCATGTTCAAAACTTTCATGTAAAATGAAATCATCAATATGCTTGCTTTTATCTTTTACTCATATTTGGTGTGCAAGCATTATCTTGAAGCATGCTATTAATTTTTTGTGTCAAAAAAAAATCATGCATCTTGTTTGAAATCAAAAGCAATGTAAAATCATGAAATGATCATACGTATGAAGCATTTTCATTTATCAAGTAAGATTTCACATAAGCATGCCCAAAACTTTTTGCATGAAAGGTATGTATCAAGTTTAAAGCCAAAAGGTGATAGGAAAATCATCAAGATTCATGGATTCATTATGAATATATTATTTCAAAATATGAGATTTCAAGTCATCAAGTATGATACAATCATTAAGCATGTTTTCATAATGCATCATCAAAATCATTTTAATTCTTTCTTTCATTTGTAATAACAAGATGATCAATGCTCAAATTTTTGCTAAAATCATGCATCATTTTATGAAAATGTGAAAAATAATTTCGTCATGAAAACCATCAAGTCCGAATAAACATTATTCCAAAATGTAGGATTTTAATCTTCATCATTTCAATTCGTCATTAAGCATGATACAAAAATTTAAAGATCAAACATCATGTTTAAATATAAAACATCAAGATACACATGCATGGATTAATCCTAGGCAATATCACAAATCATGCAAGTATCATTCATAATTTTTACTTTTCAAAAATACTAGAAAGAAAAGCATAGTATAATTTTAAAACAATTTAAATTTCCAAAAAATACAAGAAAAGCATGAGGAGGAAAAAAAAAACTCCTACTAACTAAGTTAAGCATTCATGGAAAGCATTATGTAATTTCAAAATAATTCAAGGGAGTTAAGTTACTTACCTTGTTGTCGAAAATCGTCAAAGCGTAGTTCGTTTCCTCTTTACTTGATTCTTCTTGGCGATTCTTCCTCTTCTTCTTTGGTGGTCTCTTCCTCCATTCAAGTTCATTGTTATTTTTAGATTCTTGTTTAATGAACTCATTAAGATTCATTAACAGTTCAAAGTCCTCTTCATTGTCCTCATCACTTGAGTCATCACTCAAGTGGCATTTCATAGTTCGAAGTTCCAAAACCTTCTTGTTCTTTAGAAGGTGGTCCAAGTGTTCTTCGAGTTCAATACGTTCCAAAAGTGTCATTTAAGTAGGTCATTAATGACCCGATTAATTCTTCTAATGGAAAACATTTAAGTTTTTTGTCTCTTGTATTGCGGTTATTTTAGGATCCCACCTTTTTGGAAGGGATCTTAAGATCTTGCTTACAAGATCAAAATTCAAAAAAGATTTACCAAGAACTCTTAGACTATTGACGACATCCGTGAAACGGGTGTACATGTCTTATATAGTCTCGCTTGGTTGCATTCGAAAAACCTCAAAATCATGCATCAAAATATTAACTTTTGAGTTTTTGACTCTACTCGTTCCTTCGTGTGTGACTTCAAGTTTGTGCCAAATTTCAAAAGCCGTTTCGCACGTTGAAATACGATTAAACTCGGTTTTATCGAGAGCACAAAATAAGGCATTCATAGCCTTAGCATTTAAAGAAAAATATTTCTTCTCCAAATCCGACCATTTGTTCGTCGGTTTAGAGGGAAGTTGAAAATCATTTTCGATGATGTTCTACAAATCCAAGTCCATTGAAAGCATGAAAACTCTCATTCGAGTTTTCCAATAAGTGTAGTCCGATCCGTTAAAGAACGATGGACGAAAAATCGAAAAGCCCTCTTGAAAACCATTTAGAGCCATTTCTCACGGTGTAAATCCGAAAGAGAAAGAACGTGGCTCTGATACCAACTGTTAGGGATCGAGTGGCACTAAGAGGGGGGGGTGAATTAGTGCAGCGGATAAATCTGAATAAAACTTGAAAACCGATTCCGGAGATTTACTTTAGAACTTGATTCAGCGAAAGAGACTTTAACTTGAAAATATTCAGGTAAGTGCAGTTTGAAGTAGGGAGAAGAAATCCGATCAGTTTGCAGCTTAAGAAATTTACGATGCAGAATTTAAGTACTCACACAGCAAGTAAACGCAGCGATGTATAGTGGTTCGGTCAAATGACCTACGTCCACTCTTGAAGCCTCCTCCAATGAGGCTCCCAACTTCCACTACCAAGTCTCTTGAAGGGGAAGGACCAAATACCCCTTACTGACCTTTTACAAATGGTTCCCTCTCTTTACAAGATTTTTACAAGGAGAAGAAAGGAGGAGAACACTTGAGCAAATGAAAGCAGAAATTTGCTATAGCTTAGACTCAATTCTAACACTGCAAAAGGTCTTCTAACCAGCTAGAAGTAAAGGGGTATTTATAGGGAATTTTTGGGATTCAAAAATCCCGCTCACAAAGGTCTCGTCGAAATTTGGATGCAGTAAGATGATTACTACCGCTGGCAGCAAGCGATTTTACTACGCTGCGTGTGTTAGTGTCTTTGGCGATCGCTGCGGCAACGCTGGCGGTACTCGCTGACACAGTGTGGTTGCAACCACTGTCGGCGGTTCCACCGCTTTGCTGAAGCGACTATCGCGCGACACAGTGGTTGCAACCACTGCCAGTCGGCGGTGCTACCGCTTGCACTGAAGGCGGTACTACCGCTGCTACTAAAGATGGCCAACTACTGAATGGCCAGCTCTGATGCGAACTCTGATAGCATGCACGTAAGCATGCGTGCACGTAAGTTGGTTCGGTTTGGGCCAAAATTTTGGCCCAAACTCATCTAATCAAGGCCCAATGGGCCCCACTTTGGGTTATCTAATCCTAACCCAAAATACGTGCTAACTCACGAATTTTAAAGACGTTTCCTAAGCTATTACAAAGTCGCATAAATCAAGTCTTCTTCCCTCGAGCTTCCGGCGATCTTTCGACAATCTCTCGGAAACCATCCTGCGGACTCGGCAAGCTCTCGGACTCCACGATGATTTTGGCGAGTTCCCCGAGCTTCTTTGGCAAGCTCCGATCTTTCTTGGTAAGCTCGCAAACTTCCGACGAACCTCCGCGAACTTCCGAAAACCCTTCGGCAAGCTCCTACTCATTCTCGGTGGTTCCAAAAGACTCCCAATGAATCTTGGACTTAGTCAAACTCTCGAACTCCCAACGATCCATCGCACTTGACTTGGCCCTTGGTTTCGCTTTCGCCTTCATCCCTTTCGTAGTTACTCCTGCACAAACAAACACCAAAAACTCTACTTCGATCTAGACGGTTATTACAACGCGAATTGACATTCGGTTGCGGCACATCATTGGTCGGCGCTTCGTCCAATCCTTCGGCACATCGCCCTCTCTAGCGGCTTGTTGCCCAATCGACGGTTGACCTCCGCAACCTTGATATCCATGGCGCAACTCCGCACTTCTTGGCCCGATGCCCGACGTACGAAGCCTCCTGCCGATAGTCGACCGAACCTCCGGCTTGACATCCAATATCCAGACGTGATCACCCGGCGCAACGTCAATTCCTCCGATGTCAAGCTGTCTAATCTGATCGATAGTAGACCTGCGTAACTCAAAACGCAGTTAAACAATAAACCACAATCAATTAGTTTCATCATCAAAATCTGAGATTCAACAATCTCCCCCTTTTTGATGATGACAACTAATTGATGACTAACGGAATTAACCATAACTCCTCGGAGTTTTAACCCAAACTCCCCCTATCAATATGCCATTGATAGAACACTTGGATTATCCCAAATCCAAGCAACATTCATCATAATGTTAAGAGAATCAATCAAACCATCATGCAAATACATAAAATACTCAATCAGCATCCCATTGCATGAACTCATCAATCTACACTTCTCCCCTTTGTCATCAACAAAAGGAGAAGTAATATTTTGCTAGTTCTTAAAAGTTATGGTTCAGGTTTTAAATCATACTAGCTAGATTTTCATTAACATTCAATCATGGTAAGTTTATCATCATATGCAAGATAGTACTTGTTGTGATGATGATAATTCAACACTTGCTTCTTGTGCTAGTTTGCACTTTGCTTTTCTTGAGATTGCAAGGTAGCAATTTTGTTATTGTCAAGATAGCAAGTTCCTTATGGCTAGCAAGATATCAAAATGAATATTGACATTAATGCTTCAATCATCAAAATTTTGAAGTCATGAATACGAATTAACCGTTTAAGAAAAAATAAATCATGATACCAATTGTTAATAAGCAAGCAAGCATTCTTTGCAATACACAAGCTAGCTCTCTTTCAATTTTTGCAACCAAGTTCTTCTTTCACAAGCTATCAAATTTTTGTTTGCAATGAGCTAACAATTTTGTAAAATTTACAGCATTCTTAAACATGCAAGCTCACAAGTTTAAAAAAACTTTGTAATTTCTAGCTAGCTATGTTTGCCACTTTCTCTTGTGATATCCAAGCTAGCATGCTAATTTCCCCTTTGTCATTGTCGAAAAGAAGAGAAGAATTAATACTTCAAATAAGATGTTCTTTTTCAACAAGATCAAGGTCAAGATTCATGAGGTAATAAACAGCAAAACATGCTACTTGAAGCATCCTCATCAAAATCGCATTTTAAGGAAAATTCCAAGCATCAAGATCATGATTTTCAAACATATATATTTTAACATCAATTTCCAATTCATGATAAGGAAGAATAAATCAATAATTCGATCAAGTGATGAATTCCAAAAGACATCTTAATCTGTCAAAATCTTTTTAGAAAGATATTTCAAAAGGATATATCGCAATCGTAATTATCGATAGGCGATTCATTTGAATGTATCATTTAACTTAAAACTAATGATCAAAATAACATTCAAGAAATTTATGAGATTCATAACATGAATAAAGTTATTATCACATCATCAAAATCTCGTTCATAATTTAAGTGATTTATAAATAAATTCATTCATATCAATAGGATGCAATCTCTTTTTATGTGATTCATTCTATAAGCATGCTTTTGCCTTTAGTAGAAACATGTATTAACATTCTAGAGCGAAAGGCAAACTTCGTCCTAAAAATCATTAAGTCAAATCACATTAAATATGTGACATTTTTCTAAAGATTCGATTCAAGAGATTCACATGGATTCATCAAAACCAAAAACTTTAGAGATAGAAAAATTTTCAAGATCATGCATTTTCTTTTTATGATTTATTTCAAACAAGCATGCCTTTGCCTTTAACAAGTTTCAACATTTAAAAACAAAAGGCAATTTTCATAAAACAATTTATCAAGCATGATTCCATAACTTTCAAGCATGATAACATCCTTTTAATATCGAGATGTTCATCATCAAGTAAGATTTCAAAATGTATGTTCAAGATTTTTGTTCGAAAGCCATGTATCATCATACAAATTGGATATTATTATCAAAATCTTCCATTCGGAAATTTTAATAAGAGTAACATAAATTGATTGCATGTGAGCATGTATCAACAATTCAAAGCAAGACGTAAGTTTCGTTATAAAAACTGTTAAGACCAAACACATCAAGAATAAAACATCGTGATTAAAATATATATATATATATTTTTTAACTTGTGTTTTATTTTATGTGGTTGATCTTATATAAGCATGTTCAAAACTTTCATGTAAAAATGAAATCATCAATATGCTTGCTTTTATCTTTTACTCATATTTGGTGTGCAAGCATTATCTTGAAGCATGCTATTAATTTTTTGTGTCAAAAAAAATCATGCATCTTGTTTGAAATCAAAAGCAATGTAAAATCATGAAATGATCATACGTATGAAGCATTTTCATTTATCAAGTAAGATTTCACATAAGCATGCCCAAAAACTTTTGCATGAAAGGTATGTATCAAGTTTAAAGCCAAAAGGTGATAGGAAAATCATCGAGATTCATGGATTCATTATGAATATATTATTTCAAAATATGAGATTTCAAGTCATCAAGTATGATACAATCATTAAGCATGTTTTCATAATGCATCATCAAAATCATTTTAATTCTTTCTTTCATTTGTAATAACAAGATGATCAATGCTCAAATTTTTGCTAAAATCATGCATCATTTTATGAAAATGTGAAAAATAATTTCGTCATGAAAACCATCAAGTCGAATAAACATTATTCCAAAATGTAGGATTTTAATCTTCATCATTTCAATTCGTCATTAAGCATGATACAAAAATTTAAAGATCAAACATCATGTTTAAATATAAAACATCAAGATACACATGCATGGATTAATCCTAGGCAATATCACAAATCATGCAAGTATCATTCATAATTTTTACTTTTCAAAAATACTAGAAAGAAAAGCATAGTATAATTTTAAAACAATTTAAATTTCCAAAAAATACAAGAAAAGCATGAGGAGGAAAAAAAAAACTCCTACTAACTAAGTTAAGCATTCATGGAAAGCATTATGTAATTTCAAAATAATTCAAGGGAGTTAAGTTACTTACCTTGTTGTCGAAAATCGTCAAAGCGTAGTTCGTTTCCTCTTTACTTGATTCTTCTTGGCGATTCTTCCTCTTCTTCTTTGGTGGTCTCTTCCTCCATTCAAGTTCATTGTTATTTTTAGATTCTTGTTTAATGAACTCATTAAGATTCATTAACAGATTCAAAGTCCTCTTCATTGTCCTCATCACTTGAGTCATCACTCAAGTGGCATTTCATAGTTCGAAGTTCCAAAACCTTCTTGTTCTTTAGAAGGTGGTCCAAGTGTTCTTCGAGTTCAATACGTTCCAAAAGTGTCATTTCGTAGGTCATTAATGACCCGATTAATTCTTCTAATGGAAAAACATTTAAGTTTTTTGTCTCTTGTATTGCGGTTATTTTAGGATCCCACCTTTTTGGAAGGGATCTTAAGATCTTGCTTACAAGATCAAAATTCAAAAAAGATTTACCAAGAACTCTTAGACTATTGACGACATCCGTGAAACGGGTGTACATGTCGCATATAGTCTCGCTTGGTTGCATTCGAAAAACCTCAAAATCATGCATCAAAATATTAACTTTTGAGTTTTTGACTCTACTCGTTCCTTCGTGTGTGACTTCAAGTTTGTGCCAAATTTCAAAAGCCGTTTTCAAGACGTTGAAATACGATTAAACTCGGTTTTATCGAGAGCACAAAATAAGGCATTCATAGCCTTAGCATTTAAAGAAAAATATTTCTTCTCCAAATCCGACCATTTGTTCGTCGGTTTAGAGGGAAGTTGAAAATCATTTTCGATGATGTTCTACAAATCCAAGTCCATTGAAAGCATGAAAACTCTCATTCGAGTTTTCCAATAAGTGTAGTCCGATCCGTTAAAGAACGATGGACGAAAAATCGAAAAGCCCTCTTGAAAACCATTTAGAGCCATTTCTCACGGGTGTAAATCCGAAAGAGAAAGAACGTGGCTCTGATACCAACTGTTAGGGATCGAGTGGCACTAAGAGGGGGGGGTGAATTAGTGCAGCGGATAAATCTGAATAAAACTTGAAAACCGATTCCGGAGATTTACTTTAGAACTTGATTCAGCGAAAGAGACTTTAACTTGAAAATATTCAGGTAAGTGCAGTTTGAAGTAGGGAGAAGAAATCCGATCAGTTTGCAGCTTAAGAAATTTACGATGCAGAATTTAAGTACTCACACAGCAAGTAAACGCAGCGATGTATAGTGGTTCGGTCAAATGACCTACGTCCACTCTTGAAGCCTCCTCCAATGAGGCTCCCAACTTCCACTACCAAGTCTCTTGAAGGGGAAGGACCAAATACCCCTTTACAGCCTTTTACAAATGGTTCCCTCTCTTTACAGGATTTTTACAAGGAGAAGAAAGGAGGAGAACACTTGAGCAAATGAAAGCAGAAATTTGCTATAGCTTAGACTCAATTCTAACACTGCAAAGGTCTTCTAACCACTAGAAGTAAAGGGGTATTTATAGGGAATTTTGGGATTCAAAATCCGCTCACAAAGGTCTCGTCAGAAATTCGGTTTCTGATCGCAGCGGTGATTACTGCCTGGCAATCTTTGATACTACCGCTGCGTGTGTTAGTGTCTTTGGCGGTATCGCTGCCGGCATCGGCGCTGGCGATACTACGCGCGACGCAGTGGTTGCAACCACTGTCAGCGATTCCACCGCTTTGCTGAAGTGATACTACTCGCGACACAGTGGTTGCAACCACATCGCGCGTGCTACCGCTTGCTGAGGCGTACTACGCTTGCTCTGATGGCAAGACTCGATGGCAAACTCTGATGCCAGACTCTGATAGCATGCACGTAAGCATGCGTGCGTATTTAGTTCGGTTTGGGCCAAAATTTTGGCCCAAACTCATCTAATCAAGGCCCAATGGGCCCCCACTTTGGGTTATCTAATCCTAACCCAAAATACGTGCTAACTACGAATTTTAAAGACGTTTCCTAAGCTATTACAAAGTCCGCAAATCAAGTCTTCTTCCCTCGAGCTTCCGGCGATCTTTCGACAATCTCTCGGAAACCATCCTGCGGACTCCCGGCAAGCTCTCGGACTCCACGATGATTTTGGCGAGTTCCCCCGAGCTTCTTTGGCAAGCTCCGATCTTTCTTGGTAAGCTCCGCAAACTTCCGACGAACCTCCCGGCGAACTTCCGAAAACCCTTCGGCAAGCTCCCTACTCATTCTCGGTGGTTCCAAGCAAAGACTCCTAATGAATCTTGGACTTAGTCAAACTCTCGAACTCCCAACGATCCATCGCACTTGACTTCGGCCCTTGGTTTCGCTTTACGCCTTCATCCCTTTCGTAGTTACTCCTGCACAAACAAACACCAAAAACTCTACTTCGATCTAGACAGTTATTACAACGCGAATTGACATTCAGTTGCCCGGCACATCATTGGTGGCGCCGTCCAATCCTTCGGACATCGCCCTCTCTAGCGGCTTGTTGCCCAATCGACGGTTGACCTCCGCAACCTTGATATCCATGGCGCAACTCCGCACTTCTTGGCCCGATGCCCGACGCACGAAGCCTCTGCCGATAGTCGACCGAACCTCGGCTTGACATCAATATCCAGGCGTGATCACCGGCGCCGCAACGTCAATTCCTCCATCGTCAAGCTGTCTAATCGATCGATAGTAGACCTGCGTAACTCAAAACGCAGTTAAACAATAAACCACAATCAATTAGTTTCATCATCAAAATCTGAGATTCAACAATCTCCCCCTTTTTGATGATGACAACTAATTGATGACTAACGGAATTAACCATAACTCCTCGGAGTTTTAACCCAAACTCCCCCTATCAATATGCCATTGATAGAACACTTGGATTATCCCAAATCCAAGCAACATTCATCATAATGTTAAGAGAATCAATCAAACCATCATGCAAATACATAAAATACTCAATCAGCATCCCATTGCATGAACTCATCAATCTACACTTCTCCCCCTTTGTCATCAACAAAAAGGAGAAGTAATATTTTGCTAGTTCTTAAAAGTTATGGTTCAGGTTTTAAATCATACTAGCTAGATTTTCATTAACATTCAATCATGGTAAGTTTATCATCATATGCAAGATAGCACTTGTTGTGATGATGATAATTCAACACTTGCTTCTTGTGCTAGTTTGCACTTTGCTTTTCTTGAGATTGCAAGGTAGCAATTTTGTTATTGTCAAGATAGCAAGTTCCCTTATGGCTAGCAAGATATCAAAATGAATATTGACATTAATGCTTCAATCATCAAAATTTTGAAGTCATGAATACGAATTAACCGTTTAAGAAAAAATAAATCATGATACCAATTGTTAATAAGCAAGCAAGCATTCTTTGCAATACACAAGCTAGCTCTCTTTCAATTTTTGCAACCAAGTTCTTCTTTCACAAGCTATCAAATTTTTGTTTGCAATGAGCTAACAATTTTGTAAAATTTACAGCATTCTTAAACATGCAAGCTCACAAGTTTAAAAAAACTTTGTAATTTCTAGCTAGCTATGTTTGCCACTTTCTCTTGTGATATCCAAGCTAGCATGCTAATTTCCCCTTTGTCATTGTCGAAAAGAAGAGAAGAATTAATACTTCAAATAAGATGTTCTTTTTCAACAAGATCAAGGTCAAGATTCATGAGGTAATAAACAGCAAAACATGCTACTTGAAGCATCCTCATCAAAATCGCATTTTAAGGAAAATTCCAAGCATCAAGATCATGATTTTCAAACATATATATTTTAACATCAATTTCCAATTCATGATAAGGAAGAATAAATCAATAATTCGATCAAGTGATGAATTCCAAAAGACATCTTAATCTGTCAAAATCTTTTAGAAAGATATTTCAAAAAGGATATATCGCAATCGTAATTATCGATAGGCGATTCATTTGAATGTATCATTTAACTTAAAACTAATGATCAAAATAACATTCAAGAAATTTATGAGATTCATAACATGAATAAAGTTATTATCACATCATCAAAATCTCGTTCATAATTTAAGTGATTTATAAATAAATTCATTCATATCAATAGGATGCAATCTCTTTTATGTGATTCATTCTATAAGCATGCTTTTGCCTTTAGTAGAAACATGTATTAACATTCTAGAGTGAAAGGCAAACTTAGTCCTAAAAATCATTAAGTCAAATCACATTAAATATGTGACATTTTTCTAAAGATTCGATTCAAGAGATTCACATGGATTCATCAAAACCAAAAACTTTAGAGATAGAAAAATTTTCAAGATCATGCATTTTCTTTTATGATTTATTTCAAACAAGCATGCCTTTGCCTTTAACAAGTTTCAACATTTAAAAACAAAAGGCAATTTTCATAAAACAATTTATCAAGCATGATTCCATAACTTTCAAGCATGATAACATCCTTTTAATATCGAGATGTTCATCATCAAGTAAGATTTCAAAATGTATGTTCAAGATTTTTGTTGAAAGCCATGTATCATCATACAAATTGGATATTATTATCAAAATCTTCCATTCGGAAATTTTAATAAGAGTAACATAAATTGATTGCATGTGAGCATGTATCAACAATTCAAAGCAAGACGTAAGTTTCGTTATAAAAACTGTTAAGACCAAACACATCAAGAATAAAACATCGTGATTAAAATATATATATATATATATTTTTAACTTGTGTTTTATTTTATGTGGTTGATCTTATATAAGCATGTTCAAAACTTTCATGTAAAAATGAAATCATCAATATGCTTGCTTTTATCTTTTACTCATATTTGGTGTGCAAGCATTATCTTGAAGCATGCTATTAATTTTTTGTGTCAAAAAAAATCATGCATCTTGTTTGAAATCAAAAGCAATGTAAAATCATGAAATGATCATACGTATGAAGCATTTTCATTTATCAAGTAAGATTTCACATAAGCATGCCCAAAAACTTTTTGCATGAAAGGTATGTATCAAGTTTAAAGCCAAAAGGTGATAGGAAAATCATCAAGATTCATGGATTCATTATGAATATATTATTTCAAAATATGAGATTTCAAGTCATCAAGTATGATACAATCATTAAGCATGTTTTCATAATGCATCATCAAAATCATTTTAATTCTTTCTTTCATTTGTAATAACAAGATGATCAATGCTCAAATTTTTGCTAAAATCATGCATCATTTTATGAAAATGTGAAAAATAATTTCGTCATGAAAACCATCAAGTCCGAATAAACATTATTCCAAAATGTAGGATTTTAATCTTCATCATTTCAATTCGTCATTAAGCATGATACAAAAATTTAAAGATCAAACATCATGTTTAAATATAAAACATCAAGATACACATGCATGGATTAATCCTAGGCAATATCACAAATCATGCAAGTATCATTCATAATTTTTACTTTTCAAAAATACTAGAAAGAAAAGCATAGTATAATTTTAAAACAATTTAAATTTCCAAAAAATACAAGAAAAGCATGAGGAGGAAAAAAAAAACTCCTACTAACTAAGTTAAGCATTCATGGAAAGCATTATGTAATTTCAAAATAATTCAAGGGAGTTAAGTTACTTACCTTGTTGTCGAAAATCGTCAAAGCGTAGTTCGTTTCCTCTTTACTTGATTCTTCTTGGCGATTCTTCCTCTTCTTCTTTGGTGGTCTCTTCCTCCATTCAAGTTCATTGTTATTTTTAGATTCTTGTTTAATGAACTCATTAAGATTCATTAACAGTTCAAAGTCCTCTTCATTGTCCTCATCACTTGAGTCATCACTCAAGTGGCATTTCATAGTTCGAAGTTCCAAAACCTTCTTGTTCTTTAGAAGGTGGTCCAAGTGTTCTTCGAGTTCAATACGTTCCAAAAGTGTCATTTTAGTAGGTCATTAATGACCCGATTAATTCTTCTAATGGAAAAACATTTAAGTTTTTGTCTCTTGTATTATGCGGTTATTTTAGGATCCCACCTTTTTGGAAGGGATCTTAAGATCTTGCTTACAAGATCAAAATTCAAAAAAGATTTACTAAGAACTCTTAGACTATTGACGACATCCGTGAAACGGTGTACATGTCATATATAGTCTCGCTTGGTTGCATTCGAAAAACCTCAAAATCATGCATCAAAATATTAACTTTTGAGTTTTTGACTCTACTCGTTCCTTCGTGTGTGACTTCAAGTTTGTGCCAAATTTCAAAAGCCGTTTCGTACGTTGAAATACGATTAAACTCGATTTTATCGAGAGTACAAAATAAGGCATTCATAGCCTTAGCATTTAAAGAAAAATATTTCTTCTCCAAATCTGACCATTTGTTTGTCGGTTTAGAGGGAAGTTGAAAATCATTTTCGATGATGTTCCACAAATCCAAGTCCATTGAAAGCATGAAAACTCTCATTCGAGTTTTCCAATAAGGGTAGTCCGATCCGTTAAAGAACGATGGACGAAAAACGAAAAGCCCTCTTGAAAACCATTTAGAGCCATTTCTCACGGGTGTAAATCCGAAAGAGAAAGAACGTGGCTCGATACCAACCGTTAGGGATCGAGTGGCACTAAGAGGGGGTGAATTAGTGCAGCGGATAAATCTGAATAAAACTTGAAAACCGATTCCAGGAGATTTACTTTAGAACTTGATTCAAATGAAAGAGACTTTAACTTGAAAATATTCAGGTAAGTGCAGTTTGAAGTAGGGAGAAGAAATCCGATCAGTTTGCAGCTTAAGAAATTTACGATGCAGAATTTAAGTACTCACACACGACAAGTAAACGCAGCGATGTATAGTGGTTCGGTCAAATGACCTACGCCCACTCTTGAAGCCTCCTCCAATGAGGCTCCCAACTTCCACTACCAAGTCTCTTGAAGGGAAGGACCAAATACCCTTACAGCCTTTTACAAATGGTTCCCTCTCTTTACAAGATTTTTACAAGGAGAAGAAAGGAGGAGAACACTTGAGCAAATGAAAGCAGAAATTTGCTATAGCTTAGACTCAATTCTAACATGCAAAGGTCTTCTAACCAGCTAGAAGTAAAGGGGTATTTATAGGGAATTTTGGGATTCAAAATCCCGCTCACAAAGGTCTCGTCCGAAATTTCGGTTGCAGTGATACTACCGCCTGCACCTGTGGTACTACCGCTGCGTGTGTTAGTGTCTTTGGCGGTACTACCGTGAGCGCAAGCGGATACTCTGCGACACAGTGGTTGCAACCACTGTCAGTGTTCCACCGCCTTTGCACTGAAGCGATTACTCTCGCCGACACAGTGGTTGCAACCACAGCCGGCGGTGCTACCGCTGCCTGAAGGTACTACGCTGCTACTGAGAGCCGGCTACGATGGCAAACTCTGATGCCGAACTCTGATAGCATGCACGTAAGCATGCGTGCACGTAAGCTGGTTCGGTTTGGGCCAAAATTTTGGCCCAAACTCATCCTAATCAAGGCCCAATGGGCCCCACTTTGGGTTATCTAATCCTAACCCAAAATACGTGCTAACTCACGAATTTTAAAGACGTTTCTAAGCTATTACAAAGTCCGCAAATCAAGTCTTCTTCCTCGAGCTTAGGCGATCTTTCGACGATCTCTGGAAACCATCCTGCGGACTCCCTAAGCAAGCTCTCGGACTCCACGATGATTTTGGCGAGTTCCCCGAGCTTCTTTGGCAAGCTCCGATCTTTCTTGGCAAGCTCGCGAACTTCCGAGCGAACCTCGGCGAACTTCCGAAAACCCTTCGGCAAGCTCCTACTCATTCTCGGTGGTTCGCGAAGACTCTTAATGAATCTTGGACTTAGTCAAACTCTCAAACTCCCAACGATCCATCGCACTTGACTTCGGCCCTTGGTTTCGCTTTACGCCTTCATCCCTTTCGTAGTTACTCCTGCACAAACAAACACCAAAAACTCTACTGATCTAGACGAGTTATTACAACGCGAATTGACATTCGGTTGCCGGCACATCATTGGTGGCGCCGTCAATCCTTGGCACATCGCCCTCTCTAGCGGCTTGTTGCCCAATCGACGGTTGACCTCGCAACCTTGATATCCATGGCGCAACTCCGCACTTCTTGGCCCGATGCCCGACGCACGAAGCCTCCTCTCGCCGATAGTCGACCGAACCTCCGCTTGACATCCAATATCCAGACGTGATCACCGGCGCCGCAACGTCAATTCCTCCGAGTGTCAACTGTCTAATCCTGATCGATAGTAGACCTGCGTAACTCAAAACGCAGTTAAACAATAAACCACAATCAATTAGTTTCATCATCAAAATCTGAGATTCAACAAAACGCACGAAGAGAGGGGGGGGGTTTGGGGCGATGAAACTTGTATCGAAAATACGTTTAACTTAAAATGTGAGTGAGAGAAGTAAGCAACTAAATCAATTAGTAATAACAAGAAAAAGCATAAAGAGAAATACAAACCAAATTTATAATGGTTTAGTCATCCCGACCTATGTCCACTCCCGATTTCTCTTCCCTCGTGGCATTCGACTTTCACTATCGATCTTCTTTTCAATAGACAAAGATCAACTACTCTTGTTACAACTCTTTTCTCCTTTTCATAGGCTTAGGAGAGAACATTTACATCTCTCTTTTGTAAGAAATCCTCACACATATCATAAAATGACTTCTAAACTTAATAAGGAAGGGACTCAATATTTTTCAATAAAGTTTACACTCTTCAAATCATAAGTCTTCATTGCTGCATTAAGCAAGTATGAGTAATATATTTATAGACCTCAAATGGCTTAAATATAGCTAAAAATTTAAATCCTTGAATTTTCGAAGCACTAGTGATACTATCACCTAATATTGAGAGACCAAGCTCTGGTGGTACCATCGCCTAGCCCAACCTCAGATTACTGAATTGGCCTTCTAATAGGCCCAATTCAACCTTGATTCAGGCCCAATGGGCTCCTAATCAAGTTGGTCAGATTACGTCCCAAAACCAACTCAATTAAATTCTAAATAACTTCGATCAAGACTTAACAATTTACAATCATGAAACCTATGTTATTCGATATGTCATTATTCATCTGGCACTTCATTCAAACCTCTAGCACATCATCCTTTCCTTCGGTGTATTATCCAATCTATCGACATGTTGCCCTTCTACAACATTTGATCTTCTTGGCGTAATATCCGATCCTTCCAGCCTAATGCCCCAACTCATGGAACGAAGTCCATCCTCTGGCATGTTAACTAATCCTCTGGACTAACATCCAATCTCTAACATGATGCTCTCCAATCCAATATTTGATTCTCCTACTTCACGATTTAAGTCCATGTTTGAAGTTTCTCCTATAGCACTTATCTCAAATACTCATTAGTTCATAGACTCATCAATTGATTTCATTATCAAAATATGAGATTCAACAAGTATATTTTATAATTCAATAACAGTTAATTCTGAAATTCTTTGTAATTGTTTATATAGAATTAGTTTGAATTTTGAGCTTGTAAAGACATTGTTGACCCTGCAATCAATATTGGATTGAAATATAGTTTCAATAATAAAAAAATATTATGAAATTTTATATAATAATTTATATAAAATTAATTTAAATCTTAAATTTAAAAAGATATTAATGATCCTATAATTAAATGTTAGATTAAAATATAGTTTTAATAATGAAAATAATATATATTGTAGAATAGATGCTTGAAACATAGATCCAATGAAATAATTAAAAGATTAATAAATGATAATATTTTGAAAGATTTAGACTTTACTAATATTGATGTTTATATAAAATACATTAAGAGAATGCAAACTAAGCACATAAAGAAAAAATACCATGAGAAGTAAAAAATTCATGAAATTATTCATACTAATATCTACGGACCACCTCATATTCTCTATTTAGTGTAAAAAAATATATTATCACATTTATAGATAACCTGCTAAGATATAACTATATATATCTATTATATGAAAAGTCTCAGACTACTTACACTCTTGAGGTATACAAAAATAAAGTTAAGAGATAATAAGATAGAAAAATTAAAATTATCAAATCTAACAAAAGTGATAAATTTTATGATAAATATAATGAGTCAAGTCTAAATTATGGCTCTTTTATTAGATTCGTAAAAAAACGAGGTATTATGCTTAGTATACTTTATCATGTGCGTTATTGTAGAATGACGTTATTGAAAGATGAAATCATACTCTTATAGGCATGATTAAGAGTATGATGAGTTATTCCACTCTACTTGAGTTGATGTGGGGTAAAACTTTTAGAACAATTATATATATCTCGAATAGCATTTATAATAAATTGGTTTCATTAACTCAATTTGAGTTATAGACTAGTAAAAAATCAAAATTGAGACATTCATATGTTTGGAATTATTCTACAGAGATAAAAGTCTTCAATCCATATGAAACAAAATTCGATCTAAGAACTATTTTTAGATATTTTACTAATTATTTAAAAAAATTAAAATATATATAAATTTTATTATCCTAATCATTATACAATGATAGTGATATCTAGTAATGCAAGATTCCTTAAAAATGATTAAATAAGTGGGAGTAAAAAATTATGAAAAATTAATTTTGATATAATGGAGATGTATGTTGATGTTTTTTTTATTATTTCCTACTCTATAAGTTATTTTTTCTTAAATCACTAAACAAATTGATAATAGTAAATAATAAAATAATATTTATGAACCCCATATGATGTTGATATCATTGTTAATGATATTATGATATAACTACGACCGATAATTTTGAGAAGATCTTAAAAGGAAAGAAGATATGATCTTTTTTTTGTGATTATGTGATGTATCTATAAGAATTAAATAATAGCATAAGAATCAAAAGGGACTCCTTATTATTTTCATAAATAATGAAAAATAGTAATTTCGAAAGATGTTATAATGTAATGAAAGAAGAGTTGAAATGACCATAATGATAGTTTGGATCTTATTGAATTACCTAATAACTATAGAAGAGTCGATTGTAAATGAGTCTCTAAGATAAAACATAACTTAATAGATAATATCAAATGATATAAAGTTAGACTTGTGATTATTTTTTTAAAAAAGAAGATATTGATTGCAATGAGACTTTTAAAAAAAGATTCATTGTGGATTATTATAGCATTAATAATTTATTATGATCTTGAGTTATATCAAATAGATATGAAAATAATATTTCTCTATAAGAACCTAGATAAAAAAACCTACATTAACAAATTGAAGGATTTGTAGAAAAGAAAAAGAAAAGTTAGGCTTGCAAACTTAGAAAATTTATTTATGACGTTAAATAAATTTCGAGACAATACTATATGAAATTTCATGATACTGTTACCTGATTTTGATTCAAGAAAAATCCTATTAATTTGTATATATATCTAAAGGTCAGTGTAAGTAAATTTATTATATTGATCTTATATGGATGATATTTTACTTGTCAACATTGATCTTAGAAAAGTATTGAAGGGATAATTTCTTGAAAAAGTGTAAAGCAATCTCTTATTATATTATCAATAATAGAAGTTAAATTTTTAGCATAGTTTGATGTTACAAATCAAGCTTTATAATTGTGAGATTTTATTTAAGAACTTGATGTGGTCAAGTCAATTGCTAGAGTGTTGAAGATATTTTGTAATAACATTATAATAATTTTTTTTCTTTGAGAATGATAAGTACTCTAGTAGTTCCAAGATTATTAAGATAAAATATGTAGAACCAGAACACCACGTTAAAGATTGTTGATCAATTTATTAAAATTTTATAACCTAAATTGTAACATATTCTTAGAATGAGCATATGAGCAACTAATAAAAAAAATGATAGTACATGTTTAGGTAAATATTATTATTAATATTTTTTTACTTAATTAAGATTATTTATTTCTATTATCATATTTATATTTATGCATATACATATTATAGTTGAATAACATAAATTACAAGAGTTATTATAGACTATATTAGAAAAAAATAATAGTGTTATAATACATAAAGAGAGTAACATTGATGACATGCAACTGCTAAACTCATAATGATAATTAAATTTAATGAGGTATTATTATACTTATTAGATTTATTGGCTTATTTTTAAGATTCATAGCCATGAAAAAATTACTTTTCAAAATTTTCATAATTCAATTGTGTGAAATTATTTTCAAATAATTTTTTATTTTATTTATTTTAATTCTTATAAATTAATAAGTCAAGTGGGAGAATGTTAAATTATGTGATCCTATTTAATTAGGTAAAATATATTATAGATCTTATTGTATCCTAATTATGATTATCAATCAATAAAAAAATTTCGTTTATAAATAAATAAGATCTCTTAGAGACTATATATTATATGAGAGCTATTTTTAATCTTCTTTAGTCTATATTTTATTGTTTATATTAGTCTCGTGAAAGGCAGAACGAGAGGAGAAAAAATAAATAAATCTAGTTCATCTCCTGTAGATATGTTGTTACTGTCGATTCATTCAATTATAGAGCTCATTAATAAAAAAAAATTTAGAACAACAGAAAATGATAGATCTTAATTTATTATTATTGATTTTAATTTTGATATTAAACTTTTCTATATAAAAATAACATGATTAAAGTTTATATTTATAAAAATTATCTAGAATCATGTAATATAATATATCAAGTATTCAGTGTCATCTAAAAGTTTAACTGCATAAACAGAGCCTTACTAGTAGTAAACACCCATGTAGAATAGAATAGTTGGCGACAATAAATCTAATCTCCTTCACTGTACCTGCTCAAGTTCCAGGTTTTTATGTAGCATGCACTGCAATCACCATTTACGAGCTGGTTAAGCTCCACACTTACTTGCCATCGACCTGTATCCCTTGAAATCGAAGTCTGCAGCAGGAGACGAATCCAGCGGACCAACCAGGATTCTTAGGGGCACCGAAGCGTCATCAGAACGAGTCCCCGCTTCACTTTGACGAAGAAGAAGAGTCGCCCAACGCATGGGTTTGTTTGAAGGCCAACCCACGACTCTTGGAAACAGACGTGAAGGATAGAGGAAGCATTCTAGCAAGCAGGTTGCGGGTCATGGCGGTTGTTCTCATCCACCGAAATTATTGACAACCGAGACCCAAGATTGGGCTTTGACTCCTCGCCGTCGACTCTGCACCACATGCTTGACTTGTTCATCGCTTCAACCAATCAAAGCAGTATGTGAATCACGAGAAGTTCATCTTCATTTACTGCATTGAAACCTCAATAAAAGATGAGCAATCCTACACTGTAGCAATAGTCACTTCACGTAGTACGTCAATCCCCAAGTAATGGTGAGCTATATTTACAGATTATTTATTCATGCTAAAAAGTTGGCCTGCGAAATGACTTCATCACGAAGATTTGCTTCCTTTGGATTCTATTGGATTCCAGAATTCTCTTGGATCTTTCAAGAGAAATATATTGAATGTATGCCTTGAACATGTCGAAGCCAAAACGAATCTTCACTAAATTCCAAATCCCATCAACCATTTTGTTAGTGAAGCATCTTCTTTAAAGAAGGAAAAGGATTCGATCTACATCTCCCCACTCACCTTGGGAACTTGCTGAGGTTTCCAGAGACCGACGACCACCAAATCCCCACCTTTTTCTCTCGGACAAACTGAAATTGAATGACATGACACCGATCTGCTTCTCTTTAACCTTTCAGAACAGTGGAAGGAGATCCCGGAACAAAAAAGTCAACACCCACTGCACAGCTCCCCTTGTTCAGTTCTCCACTTGCTTCGTTGTTGTTCTTGTCATGCGCGAAGACTTCTTTGTTTCGTGAGCCTTTGTGGTAATCTCGGCATCTTTAAGGCCTGCTACCGGTGCAGCTTCTAGTTGTGTGGAGCAAGGAGGCTGAGAAGGCTGCTCTTGCTGTTTCCTGATTGATTTCGGGAAACCAGGTAAGATTTGAAGAGAGGAGAGAAGAAATGGAGGATTCGGGCAAGTCTTCGCTCCATGTTGAGTCCTCAGCGGCGGAGGGCGGCCACTTCAAGCTGCCGGTCGACTCGGAGCAGAAGGCCACGGAGTTCTGGCTCTTCTCCTTCGCGAAACCTCACATGCGGGCCTTCCACCTCTCATGGTTCTCCTTCTTCTGTTGCTTCGTCTCCACCTTTGCAGCTCCGCCCCTCGTCCCGTTGATACGGGATAACCTCAACCTCACCACCACCGACATCGGCAACGCCGGCATAGCCTCCGTGTCCGGAGCGGTCTTTGCTCGACTCGCCATGGGCACCGCCTGTGACCTCGTCGGCCCCCGCCTCGCTTCCGCCTCCCTCACCCTACTCACGGCCCCCGCCGTCTTCTTCACCTCCGTCATCAACTCCGCCTCCTCGTACCTCCTCGTCCGGTTCTTCACCGGCTTCTCCCTCGCCTCCTTCGTCTCCACCCAGTTCTGGATGAGCTCCATGTTCTCTCCTCCCGTGGTGGGCCTCGCCAACGGGATCGCCGGCGGCTGGGGGAACCTCGGCGGAGGCGCCACCCAGCTCATCATGCCTCTCGTCTACGACCTCATCCACCACATCGGCAGCACAAATTTCACCGCTTGGCGCATCGCCTTCTTCATTCCGGGCTTCATGCAGACGCTCTCGGCGATCGCAGTCTTAGCCTTGGGCCAAGACTTGCCCAACGGCAACTACCGGAAGCTGGAGAAGGTCGGGGACAAGCACAAGGACAGCTTCCGCAAGGTGTTCTACCATGCCGTCACCAACTACAGGGGATGGATCTTGGCGTTGACCTACGGCTACTGCTTCGGGGTGGAGTTGACCATCGACAACATTATCGCGGAGTACTTCTACGACAAGTTCAACGTCAACCTCCGCACCGCAGGGATAATCGCCGCGAGCTTTGGGCTGGCAAACATCATTTCGCGGCCGGGCGGAGGCTTGCTCTCAGATTGGATGTCGAGAAGATACGGGATGCGAGGGAGACTGTGGAGCTTGTGGGTGGTGCAGATCATCGGAGGAGTATTGTGCATCGTTCTGGGGCGAATGAACAACCTCAGCGCGTCCATCATCGTCATGGTCTTGTTCTCCCTCTTCGTGCAGGCTGCGTGTGGCCTTACCTTCGGCGTCGTCCCTTTCGTCTCCAGAAGGTACATACTTCTCCATGGTTGATCCATGAACTTCACAGAAACTGACGACCACATACAATCTGCAAGCGGGACAACACAAAAAGCCATCTTCCCTTCAAGTTCTTCTTTCATCAAACACATGGTGTTCTGCAGGTCTCTGGGAATGATATCAGGGATGACCGGCGGGGGAGGCAACGTGGGCGCCGTCATCACGCAGCTCATATTCTTCAAGGGAAGCAAGTACTCCAAGGAAACAGGGATCACTCTCATGGGCGTCATGATCCTCTGCTGCACGCTCCCCATCACACTCATCTACTTCCCGCAGTGGGGCGGATTGTTCTGCGGCCCGAGGCCGAAGGCCACCGCAGAAGATTACTACGCAGCAGAGTGGAGTGAGGACGAGAAGGAAAGAGGGTACCACTCGGCAAGCGTCAAGTTTGCAGAGAATAGCGTGAGGGAAGGAGGCCGAAGACGCGATTCTTCGCCCGCTGTTCCTGCAGACGACACGCCTTCACATGTTTGACCACGCAATCGCTCTGGGAGCACCCTAGTGGACTTTGCTTCGAAATGATATCCGTAGATGTGATCTTTGTAGTGGTCGAAACCAGCATCCATGGATTACCAGAGGCTATCTTGTTTTCCTGAGTCACAACAAAGCAATGAGTAAAGCTATATTGCAACATTAACTCTACCGAGCGACACACGTCAAGAAAGAAAAGAAAGAACAGTAAGCTCGAATTCGCACAAAAAATCGCCAATTCAAGACGATATAAAACGTCAATACCATTCAACGCTACTATCACGACGCTCATACTCCATGGATAGATTCTACCGGGTGAGCGAGCTACAACAAGTCCACGCCAAGAACCGCTTCTGCTTCCGTTTTGCTCCGGTCATTACGGCTGATGAAATCGAGGAGTGTTCGGGAGACGTGTGAGGAGTGGAGCCGGATGGAAGGGAGGGTCCGAGGAAGGGGAAGAGACGACCGTCGGACCCAAACGCACTTTACAGAACACTTTTTAACAGCTAAATCTATTATTGAGTTCCGGACACGTGCCGAGCGGACTGTCCTCATCTTGACCGTCCATCACACGGAAGATGATCATGATATGATGAGCCTTCCCTTCGCTAGGGTTTCCTATTACCGCCTCACTCGGATATATATTCCCACCGCCACCGGCTGGTGCTAGGGTTTGGATCTCTCGTGCTTTCGCAATGGCGCCGCCGAAGAAAGCGAGGATGGCGAGCCGGAACCCTAGCCTGATCCGAGGCATCGGCAAGTTCTCGAGGTCGAAGATGTACCACAAGCGCGGGATCTGGGCCATCAAGGCCAAGCATGGCGGTTCCTTCCCCCACCACGACCTGAAGCCTGCGCCGACAACGCCGGTAGCCGTGAAGCCCCCCAAGTTTTACCCCGCTGACGACGTCAAGACTCCCATCCCCAATCACCGCAAGGCCAAGCCCACCAAACTCAGGTATGTGGCGGGGTTGTCCTGCTTGCTGTTTTCATGTGGTCCTCAGTTCGGCGTTTGTGATGCGTTCCTTTTGTGTGATTTAGGGCGAGCATCACTCCCGGGACTGTTCTGATCCTTCTCGCGGGGAGGTTCATGGGGAAGAGGGTTGTCTTCCTCAAGCAACTGCCCTCCGGACTTTTGCTCGTTTCTGGTGAGTGCCTCCGTATCCGTTCGTATTAGATCGGAATGTGTTCATATTATTGTTTTGCTCTTTTATTTGCTATCTTCTTCTTTACCATAAGTTATTCTTAGCGTCCTTTTGAACCTCTATAATGCAAGTTTTGCTTGTCAAATCAACTCATTAAACCAATGACGGTTGAATGGTTCGTTCATTCGTTCATACGAATTTTTGACCTTTTTGAGTGGGCTTTTGTTTTGATGGGTGCATGCTATTATAGATTTGGGGATGATGTTACAAAGGAACGCTTTTCCTGAAGCATTTTACTTTTGATCGCTATCTCATATAGAGTTATTGGCTGGAAGAACAGTGTTTATTGGAAGGAACAGGTCTCCAGGATCATTCTAAATGTGTTAGTATTGGCAATTGTTAAACTACCTATTTATTCTCTCTGTGAACTAAAAAGAAAACGTAATGTACTTCCAGCCTTGATTCTTCAATAATTGGCCGCATTTGGTTGGATTCCAGCTATTCAACTAAATGGGTACAAATGACAAGAGTCTTGTTAAAAGGTGAACTGCTTTCATATGTCTTTCCCCAAATGCACTATCTCCTCCGCTACTGTCTTGGCTAGAGTCTGCTGATGACAACAAAAACCCTTTTTTCTTTTTGGAGAAAAAAGGTAAGGGGGGAGAAGATAAAGAGGAGTATGGTTGAGCGATAGTGATACGGGTGGCTGGTGGAATGTGCACGTTGGGCTGCAGCATATACCAGCTTACTGATGTAGTCCACCACTATAGCCTCAATCAGAGGTGCCACAGTTATATTGAGAGTTGGGGCTGTGCAGCACCAGCAATGACAATGAGAGAGGGCAATTGAGGTGCTGAGATGAGAAAGTAAAAAAAAAAAGTTGAACAGGAGAAAAAATGATGATGATAGTCTGCCAGTTTGTTTTAGTCTTTTAACCAATTGCAGCCTCTGGGCATATCAAATTTCTGCTATGCCCGATCCTTACCATGTTTAAATTTATGGATCACAATCTGGCTTCAAGATAACCTACATTTGTATCTTCCAACCATCTGAAAATTAGAGGAGACATGGTTATAGAATTTAGTATCACAATCCGGCTTCAAGATAACCTACATTAGTTCAGAGCACCAACTAGATATCAAGTTTGTCTTAACATTTCCTTTATCCAATTTCTTATGAATCACAGTTCCTTTATATCAAGTTGGGTGCCTTGCATTAAATAGTTGCTTTCTTGTTGTCATATCAAAGATCACACACACACAACACACTTTCTCCCTCTCTCTCTGCCTATCTGTCTTGTTATCAGATAAAAATTGATGCATCAGTTGGATACTTCTTTAAAGAAATCAAAAGATTGAGACATTGACATAATAGGAGAGCTGGTGCAAAAATGATTGACTATGAATCAAATTTATTTGCTTGTTTGTTGGTTCAATATCGTGTAATATGCATTAGAATGCAGCTTTTGAGGCTTTGCAGCCCAGGTCAAAAAAGCAATAACTAGTGTACAATGAGCTTGTTGCAATAGTATTTGACTCGTTGCCTTGTATAATAGGATTTTTTTTTGTTATAGCTATTGCTGTTTAATTGCTTTGAACTACCTTTGAGTTAGTGTGGCGTCAAGGATCTGGTGTTGTTCCTGGTTTTGCATCTCATTTAGTCGGGGATCTGTAGGGCCCTTCAAGATAAATGGAGTGCCTCTAAGGCGAGTAAATCAAGCTTATGTCATCGCAACGTCCACTAAAGTTGATGTATCACAAGTCAATACTGACAAGTTTGATGATAAGTACTTCACCAAGGAGAAAAGAAAGAGGGCAAAGAAGAGCGAAGGTGAATTTTTTGAGGCTGAGAAAGAGGTTCGACTTTGTCCATATCAGTATGTTGATCAATTACAAGTGTTCTGTATGTTCATTGCCTTATTCTTGCCCCCCTTATTCCCTTCAAAAATTATAGGAAACGAAGGCACTCCCTCAGGAGAAGAAGGATGACCAAAAGTCCGTGGACGCCCCATTGATAAAAGCCATCGAAGCAGTTGAAGACTTGAAGGCCTACTTAGGTGCAAGGTTTTCGCTTAGGTCAGGGATGAAACCCCATGAGCTCGTATTCTAGAATGAAGAATTTATTTCAGCTTAGTTACAATTTTATTTTGGTTCTTGCTGGTTTGCCCGGAGCTTAGACTGCCAAGAGGATCCTGAATTTTGTTTCATGCTTGTCTTGTTATTCAACTGGAGAAATTCTTCGCAGCTATAAATGTTTCAGTTGGAAATTTACCAATAGTTTTCAGAGATAGGCATTGGCTTTTAATGTAACCCTCCTTGGATCCTGCATTCCTTCAACATGATGGCCTTTTGTTAGTTGTTTCAAAGATCCAAATCCAATATAATGCTAGTTTCTGTGATTTGATATGGTTCGGTATTCTTTGATCGTCCAAATTGGCGGTCGTGTCTTAAAGCTCTAACTAGAGATGAATATTACTTGCATATCTAGGGTTTGGCGTTTTAGAAGACGGCTTAGCTACCATCATGTATCAAACTCTAATTAGAGATGAATATTCCTTCCATCACACGCTGACAATAATTATTATGGATGACATGGAAGATATACAAATCGGCATCCAATGCAGGCTGCTGGATTCAAAGATTTCCGGCAGTCGTACTGTGCCTCCCCCGAGCAACCAGCCCTGTAGGTGAGGCACTTGCCTCGAACAGTGAAAAGATTTCCGCTGTGTTCGAAGCTTTTATTTGCATACAGGAGCTGCACCCGCCACTCCGTTTTGCCTCTTGAATAGTTGCGAGTTCGCTTCCATCATTGTTAGTAGGGTCACCTATGGTTTCTTTCGGTAGCGACTCCATATCCACATCTCAGACTGCTCGCACAATATTCCAATCATCGAGGTGTCTCATCGGATCGATTTCCAGTTCTGACAACACTCGAACTGCCAAAGAATTCCCAAGTTCCAGCAAAATCGATTACGATGCGGGAGAGCAATCTGGACACCTGCGTCTGACCGATACATCAGCTGATAGTTGCATCAACCGATCCAAACAATAATCACCATGCAAACACCAAACATAGTTTTAGTAGATCGAGTTAAATGCAAGCGTCAGTGGAGAAGGAAAGTTGAAACACATGAATGACTCGAGCAAAGAAAAGTCTTATCGGTCAAGCTTCTTTGAACCTAGCAGATCCTACTTGACACCACATGCGCCAGTTACAATACTGCCTGAGCACTCATGCACTCAGTAGTAATATTGTCTCAAAGAATGTTGAGACGATTCCCCAAGCTTCTCATCGATGGAGTCTGCCGGTCTACCAAGGAAGCTCAAGATATCCATCAACAGGAAAAGCAAACTTTGGGTGGATAAAAAGCAGGCCTTCCGTTTCCAGCATCAGTGGCTGTTTAGTCCTCCATTTAGTAATATGATTTCCGTGGATTGTTCTGTGGTAGCATGTCAGAAAAGCTCATACATCAGTATCAAGTTGATGGTCGATGCATTTGATCATGCATGTGTGGTCATCTACAACCAGATTCCACAGACAACCAAAAAAAATCCTGAGATAAAATTGTAAATGAAGGAGCTTTACCAGTGGGTTTGGACGATGACGATAACCAAGCATCATCCGCTTCTTATACTGCTCATATATATCATCATCAGCGGAAACTTCGCCAGGTTTTTGTGCACCAACACCTAAATTGTCCTTCTTCACTGCACCTGCCATCACTGGATCTGAACGTCCGCGCTTGTCACTGCCTAGTCCTTCACCTGCAAGCAGACCAGGTTTTCCAAAAGGAAAAATAAATGAATAAAAAGAACATAAAAGTAAAAGCTCTATCCTGCTCCTGTGTATATTTACATGTTAAACTGTTGCTACAATAAGTGCCTACTGATGGCAGAAGCTCTGATGATTTCCATCATACCACCAAAAAAAAAAAAAAGCGGATTATGTTGGTTCTCCATGAAAGCCTACCATGTGAAAAATAAAATAAACCATGAACTATAGCAGATCATTACAATTTGTTCATGGGCTATAGTTCCTCAACACAAATCTAAGATCAAGGTTCACCAAGAGAAGCGATAGCTAAAGTAGAATCCATCGGGTTGAAGTGATACTGGCACTAGAGATAACTCCAAGAATAGTAGGACAAATGGCAGCAGTGAGTTAAAATGTCTCACCATAAGTGGAAAAATAGTATCAACTACAGGTTCAACCATACCTTCTTTCCAACCCATTTTAGATAGAAGCCTATGCCCAATGTTGTCAGCCTGGATTTTTGCTTTTTCTGCAGCCTCTCTAGCACCTTTCTGTGCAGATGCATCATTACAAGAAGACATAAACTTCTCCAACTCTTCTGGTGGAATGAAATCACCCATGTGATGACCTTTTTTAAGGGGAGCTACAAGACCACAGAAAGGAAAAACGTTACAACTACCTTGGACCTCAAGGGAACATCATTTTTATTTTTACCACCACAGAAAAGCTACACGCATGAAATTGTTCATATTCAATATTCCACAGAATATTAGAACATAAACAAAGGAAACAGGAACTACTCTTACAACAAAGAGTATACTTTAAGATGATTCAAGAATTTGCCTCTACATCCACTGGAAGGCGCTATCATACATCGAATAGTAACAGAATTCAGAATAACAAACCTTGAAGAGAAGCAGGTGGTGGCATTTCATCTTTTGACTGCTTCGGTTGCCTTATTCTCTCCTCCTGAGCAGCCTTCTTCATGTAAAACTCCATCATTGCAATGGGATCCGCAGGTGAAGACCCACTGGACTCACCTGTTACCGAGACATCTACAAGCTTACAAGGAAGAACACCAGAGACAAGTGCAATCATGAAGAATAAATAATGAATATGATCCACCCTTGGCAAATGATCATATATGTAGATAAGAGCAGAGGCAGTTTAAACAAGCAACATAAACCAAACATTTTCCTTCGAAAAATCTTGCAGTTAGCAGAAAGAAAGGAGAAACAAGAGCCTTTGCATTACAAGTCACATTCCTACGGAGGACATTGATTGTAATAACACTGTCTAAAGACAATAGAATGTAGTGTTCAGTATCACATACATGCAGTTTTTTCATGATTTTCTACAAATATAAACGTGCAAGTTTTCCTGAAAAATCTGTAAGCCATGTCAAAATAATAAGTGCTCCACCAATAAATTGATTCACAATAAAGGTTTCACTAAAATATGGTCCTATGATTGTTGCAAGGCGTCACGCTTCATAAGGAAGTGAATATTTATAAGCTTTTTATAGTGTCAGACCAACAAAGTAAAGAATGTTTATGTTCATTGGCTGCATGATATCATAAAATCCATATGATAAAATCTAAAAGGTCAAATCAAGCAGTAGAAGAAGTGACCGCTAGCATGGCTACATTAGTTCAACTCAACCCATGGCATTCCCATGTAACCAAACCATTCAATCCAAGTTCAAGTCTGGACCAACCAATCTTTAAACTGTTGACTGATTGGATAGGGTTCTAGTCAAACATGATGCTCAACCAACAACATCATGGAAAATATACCTTTTTTCAAAAATTATACAAGTCACTTTTGGCCATCCAAACAAAGATAAGCCATCCTAAATCATATCTTATGGTCAGGTTCGTCCTGGGATCCTTGACCTTCTGGCAGGTTGAAGAGGCTTAAGGATAGACATATATAAACCCAACTGATGGACACCACTTATACTCGGCATCAAAACCTACTTAACAGGACAATACAAGCTAGATGAGGATACCATAACTGGAAGATCTTCCGGAAGAGCCAGATTCTTCATAAGATCCATACAAAGCTGAAGCAGGGGTTTGGTAATTAGGACGTTGTTGGACGTTGCTCCTTTCAGATCCACTTGCTACTCTAGACGTTGAGGTGCTTCCATTGGCTTCCATAAGAAGTCAAGAGAATTAAGTTAACATAAAAGCTTATATTTACCATTGAAAATATGGAAAATAAGGAGAAATTAGCACACAGATGGTACTGACCAGAATCTGATGCCTTAGAATCTTTCAATTGTGCAAGAGCCTTTTCCTCTTCAAAGAGCTGATACTCATAGTATTTATAATCTGAACAACTTGAATCAAACAAAAACCTGCAAAAATCCATGTTAAGCTCTTTGCACACTATCCTCATAGAGAAGTACACACTTAAAAATAAATAACAAACTTCATATTGCTCCAATTGCATATCTAGTGGGGAAAAACACCTAATAATGAACTGACGGTCAGTGTTGGTTTCACATAGTACCTGGAAAAGAAGACAGCTGTATTCCACACAATGTCTTCTCTAAGTATTCAAATGGACAGTTTAATATTCATGGTCCTCCTTACTAATGGAAGAAAGGACTACCCAGCATAACATAATGCAGTAACATGTTAACAGAAGCATCAAACTAATTATAGATCTTGTTAATGTAAACTAGACTTGGAGGAGAACACTGGAAAACTGAGAGATTTCAGGAATTCATACTTGAAAGGTGTATCTCCAGGATTCCGTTGGCGTGTGATGTGCTCAAACTGCCTACCATTCTTTGCAACAAAACTTGCCAATTTATCTGCAACTTTCTTTACTGCTGGATCAGTTGGAGGAGATGGTGCTGCATGTCACTTAAATAACTGATTAATACCAAGAGCATGAACAAGGGAATGCAAATTACTGTTGTAGCAGCACTGCCACATTTTGAGTTCTTTCAACCAATATCCCTTCCATCAATGTCGATAGACACTTAAAAGACACAGGCTGCATTCATGAGACAAAGAAGTTTCAAGAATGTCTGGCACAAAGCATGCTGACAGTTAATGGAGCTCAGTAAGCAAGACCTGGTGCCAATATCATATATTAAAATGAAAAGCAATGATTATCAGGAAAATCCTATGTTAGTCAGGCACAAGAGTTGCTCAAATTTTAGTGGAAACAACAAAACTTTTTAAATTATAGGAGACAAAATCGAAGATGTAAGTCTGATAATGTTGGTGGCACAATATCTGTATTTCCCTGTATCATGTGGGAAGCGTTTCCAACTCTTAAAAACTGTAGAGGCTATGGACGAAAGCACGGAGGAAAATGTACTAGAACTAGAATGGACCCTTTCTTCTATTGCAACACATCCTGTTCACCATTCATCATAACAAAACATTCTAGCTGTAATTTCACAAATCACAATCACTCTCCAGATTATAGCATTATAAATCAATCATGGAAACTTGAACAGTCTATTTCCTACAATCCAACCCCTCACCTCTTCACCTACCTACACCCCAAGATTAAATAAGTATAATAATAAACCAAGGAAAAAGGATGGTTTAATGTACAAGGGCCCCACCAATGTGGAATATGGAAAGGTCAAAATACATGGATTTTACCCCCACAAGCCAAGAGTTTGCTGATAAAGTAAAAACTATAAAAAAGAAAGGGAAGGCCACCACCACCACTCCTTTAACATCCTCAAAACAGTTGAAATTTGGGGTGCATTTTGAACATCTGTTTCTTGTTCTTCCTTCTAATAACGTAAATAATGTCTATAGTTCCTCAATCAAGCAAATTTCAGTCTTTTTAATGATCTTTTGTTGTTCCAACATATATGAGTTTTGCATTTTTATTTGAAGCTGATGTTATACGGTGACTGACCCGAATTGCTTACTTCTGGGACGCCGATAGGCAGTTCATATTTCTTTCACCAAGGAATTCAGTGATACTTCATGAATAGCAACATCAATACCGAACTATAATGATCTATCCCTTCTATACCTTCCTACTTTATCTATTCTTTATTCAGAGACTGCCCAGGAACACCTGTTTCAAGCTCATTAAAATAACCTTGTATGTACTTTTTCCAAGGTAAGGATCCTTGCTTTCAAATTGAAATGCCCCCTGATCCTCCCGTACACAATGTTTTTTGGGCTAATATGCAAAAGTTCATAGCACTGTATAGCAATTTAGAAAACCATACCAATTTATATTCAGCATATTCTTATCTTGATGGCTGAGCTTTGTGTAGAAAGCTTAAATATATGGCATATAGGAAAAATGTGGTGTCTTGGTCTCAAAATGAGAAAGGACATGTTTAGAGAAACAAAAAATAAAACAAATGAGTGATTTTTCAAGCATATCAAAATTTTCTTTTTCTACCTAAATTCATACTGCCATCTATTGAATAACTTCAAAAAAAATTTCACCTGAATTGATTTGGCACAACAAGACTAACCGTGTACATCAACAAGCTAGATGACTCAAATAAGAAGATTTTCTTCTTAATTCAAAAAAGAAGACTCATATCAAATATTACAAAAAAAAAAACCCAAAACCAAAATCAAGTTATGATTTCATGATTTACGTTTCATGAGGTAAACAGGATAAGGCATAGACAATCCTTAAACTTTAATGCATATAACTAATGTATCAGCAGATCATTCAGTTATGAGCACTACCAACAAATCCTGTCCACTACAAGTATCAACAAAAAAACTCATATATCTAGTTTTACATGTATCAATCATATCAAGGTTTTTATACGATGAACCATCATAAACTAGTAATAGAAGTAAAGACACTTTTGATTCTTCTTCTAGGAAGGGGTGATAGCTTTTATCCATCACCAATAACTAAACTTTTCATGTTTCACATATTAAAGCTAAAAGATTCCACAATGAATCCAAATGCATGAAAAACAAAATAACTATCATAACATAGCTAAATAGAAAAATGAAAGCAGCCGTAACACACTTCCCATAAAACATTAACTCACTGCAAAAGATCATGCAAAGAACAACAAATTACCAACATCCTGCTGTTGTGACGAAGACTGAATGATATCTCTATGACCCAACTTCTGGCGCTTAATGGGTTCATCTCCAGAAACAGCTTCTGCTTCCGCAGCCTCTTCCTCCTCCTCATCGGTCACAAACTTAATTGGCGTTGCTGCAACCTTCGACTTCTGCTTCAAGCTGAAGGCAAGCTTGCCACCGGAGGTCAGAGTGCTTCCCTTCTTCGTATCATTCACTTTAACTTCCAGCGGTCTTTTGTTAACAATAACAGAAGGCTTCAGCGCAACAGAAGGGGTGGCCGAAGTGCTAGATTTAGACCGATCAGCTGCAGCAGCTGGGACCTTCTCTTGCTGGAGTTGCTTAAATTTCTCCATGAAAGATCCATCATTAACAAACAAACTCGACTTGTCTCCTTTCTCCATCGCCGATCTCTCTTAAAGAATTCAATTCAGATCAAGCAACTTGGGAACCAAAAGCTGCATCCTTTCAGTTCCGATTAAACGAGGGCTTATAAAGCAAGCATCATAAAATCTTCAGCAGTCACGAAATCACAAGCGAATAAAAATTGACGAAAGATCTTCGATTAGGGTTTCATGCGGGCAGAGTCAAAAGATCGCATATTGTCCACGAAAACCAATCCATACAAGGCGGCCCCGCAAGAAACCCTAAACAATCTAAAACTTGGGGGAGAATTCGATCGAGCCGATCCTTAACAATCTAAAACTCGGATGTCGCTCATTTAAAGTAAATGAAAGAAAAACGTTAAAAATCGAGGAAAAATCGGGCAAAGATCTCTCTTTCGCATACCTAAATCAACAACGCCGTCGATCTCCAATCCCAGATAAAACGACAGGGAGGAAGATGGATCGGGAGAACCCTACAGAGAGGGAGAGAGACGGATTGCGATCCTTAGTGGAGAAATCGAAATCGATGGAGGATAGCAAAATTTAGGGATTGAGGGCGGAGAGCAACGGGGAAAGTCTCCGTGTTGGGGCGTTTTATATCGGAGCGCTGCTCGATCCGTTATATCGCCAACAACAGGTCATTACAAATCCGAAACACAATGTAACGAGTCTCCAATTTATTTGTACGAGTTTAAATCCATGATTATTTCATTATGGTAAGTAATCTGTTTCTCAAATTTAGATCATTAAGTAATGTTTTTGTTTCTAAAAAATATTTTTATTTTTGAATTATAATATTAATTTACAGGTCTTCATTTTGAAATCTGGAAAAAAAAAATAGGAAGGGTGATTTATTCAAAAAAAAAATCTTACTTAATGGGCTTTTACTTGGAGAGAGTCTTTGTTTTCATAAATTATCGCATCGATTGGACAATCACGGCCTTCCATTTTCATAAATTATTTAAATAATTTAACTGTAAAATAAACCAAATAAATTTATATAATTTAAACTAACCCCGCGTGATTTCACCACATGGCTATATTAGCCAAGTCTTTGTGATCAACTAAGTGATGTGTGTTGAGTCCTTATGAATCACTTGTGGTTTGATAAGTTGTCAGGTGTTGAGTTTTAAATAACTATCAATTATGATTATATTATTTGCTTTTCATTATACTTCAAGAAAAAGGTTTGTAATAATGTTGAAACACATTGTCTAACTCAAAAACTGGACAATAGTTACAAATACCAAAAATAATAAATTGATATCTGGAAGCTTTGAGAGCGATATATCGACTCTATCACCATGAACGGTGGCATGATGTAGCTTCGATCGATGCAGATGATAGCTTGGGCAGCTCAATAGACATCAGGCAGCCTACAGTGCCTGCACAAGGAACGATAGCAATTGCAATGACGTAAGAAGCAAGATCGGAACACCAACTAATCAACCTGTGGAGTTACAACAAAGCAGTAGCAATAATGTTATCATAAGCTGCAACGAGCAACGAGCAACGAGCTGGATGAGGCCCTACGATGGTGGTTTTCAGTGGGCAATGAAGATGGAGTTACGTCATCATCGGCGATTGTAGACAACAAAGAGAAGCATCAACTGTTGTTGCTTGGGAAACTCGGAGTTACAGTGTTCATTTGTGATATTTATCACTTGGTTTTTCATGACATTAATGATTTTTGTAAAGAACATAATAATATTAAGAGAAAGATGAATTAATGATACAATAAATTTTAATTGATTTTATAGTTTGCTCGATAAATTTATATAAAAATATGATTAACAAAAAATGTGAGCTAAAATGAGTGAGTAAGTAAGTAATAAGTCTAAGGTAAGAGAATGAATTTAAACTGATTTATAGTGGTTCGATCTTTTCAACATATCTCGATTTCTTTTTCCTTGAGATCATTAGTTTTTATTACTAATATTTGTTCTAAACGGATGAAGATCAACTATCCTTATTATAGTTTTTTCTTTTTAATAGGCTTAAAACCTATATGCTCATTTTTTTTTTATAAAATCTCTCACGTACTACAATTTAGAATCACCTATAAACTCAACGAGTAAAAGACTCAAACAAGAGAGTTGCAACCTTTCACAAATTTAGAATTTGATGTTCCATCAATCAAGCCTTAATAAGGTATTAGGCCTAAAGAGGCTTAAAAAATAAAGTAAAAAAAAAATAAATCCTTAAAATTTCAGGATACAGGCGATACTACTGTTGACACATAATAGTACTATCGTCACAACCTTTGACACTACAATTTTGGACTTTTGGATAGTACTATCGTCATAATTTTTTAATTTTGAGTGATATTACAATTGCCCCAAGTGGTACCATTAGCTACATAGGTGATACCACCATATGTAGTACTAAAAAGTATTATTTATGCTTGTCAGTTGGCTCACACAATACCATTGTTGGAGCTTAAGGGTACCATTGCCTACGCTTACATTAGGTCATAATTTGACCTTTTAACAGGCCCAATTTGGTTCGAGTTCAAGCTCATTGATTTTTTCGATAAGTTGGCATATTTTATCCTAATACTAGCTCAATTTAATCCAAAAATATCTCGATTAAGACATTAATAATCAAATAATATATCTAGCACAGTTACGAAGCTTTTAGCATGTTATATGCCATTTTGGCATGTCATCTGATCTTTCGGCACTTCTTTTGAACTTCCAACACTTAGTCATTTCCTTCAGCATATTATCTGATTTATTAGCATATCGATTTTTTTATAACATCTAATCTTTTAGTACAATACTCGATTTTTCCAACATGATACTCGAACTTACAAAGTCCAATCATTGGCATGTCGATTAATCATCCAACTTGATATCCAATTTCTAATATGATACTTTTTCCAGTACAATGTTTGATTCTCCTACTTCGATAATTTACTGTTCAATGGTTCAAGTTTGTGATCGAAGTATTTTTTACGTTACTTATCTCAAAAGTATTAGTCCATAAACTCATTAATTAATTTTATCATCAAAATCCATGATTCAATGTCTTTCTATCAATAAGCCTTAAGTTAGTTACCTATTTCGAGTGGTCATTTTGATAATATGAATGATTAAATAACATGGTTGACTTGAAGGCATAATTTATTTTATGACACTAACTCTCTTAATGATATGGTTAATAATGATGATACGATAGATTTGGAGGCATAATCGACATAACAACATAGTTGACTTAATAGTGTGGCTCACTTAGAAGCATGGTCAGCTTGATGAAGTGGTCAAATTGAGGGTGGTTATTTGGATGGTGTGATTAGATAACCTTATTGATGGCGCAAACAATTTGAAGAAATAGTTAACCTAAGAGTGTGACCGTCTTGATGCCATAACTTGTCTATCTCAAGGATGCTATGATCTTCAAGTTGTAACCATCCAATCCAAGCAAGGTCATCCTTGTATGGCATTATCATATTGATTCAATGGTCCAAAAAGCATATCGACTTGTGTGTTAAGAAGTTAAAGTATATTTTGAAATATCATAAATTAATTTTTTATCTTTTAAATAAGATTAGATATAGTTATAAAGATTAGAGACTATTGATTTTTACATCTATAAATAGGTGGCATCTATATGTGTAGATCTTTCCAAGCCACAAGTATTCAAGCCAATATGGCTGAAGTCTAAGAGTTTTTCAAGATCTGTAAGTATTTTTCTTTTTAAGAAGTTTGATATAGTTTTTCTTTGTCACTTTTATTCCTTTTTCTTTTATTTGGTTTGATCTTAGGCTAATAGTATCTTGTTATTACTGTTTGAGAAAGAGTTGTACTTACATGTGATCCGTCCCTTTCTTCATATGGTATCTGAGCCACAAGAGTGGTAATTTATGTTTCAGGATCTCCTTGATGAAAAAAAAATAATCCTTTTTGACTAAAATATTAAAATTGAGTTAGTAGATTTAGTATTAAACTTCTCAATCAATTTAACCACAAGATTTGAAAGACTTATTTAGAGTTTTATCTCATAGGAAAAGATCTATGGGATATGGTTGGTGGCAATGCAACAGTAGCACCAGATGTTATTGATGGAGATATCATGTACAGATGGATGATTTTAAATGTAAAGGTTGAATTTGTATTAAAGAGATCTATTTCTCATGATCCCTTTGAACACATTATTCTTTGCAAATTAGTTTTAGAGATTTGAATCACTCTTGATACATTGCCTAATAAAAAGAATAAGGCTCGACTTCAATATTTAGAGAATGATTTGATAAATACTATCTAATGTGATCTCTTAATTTTTCAGTATTTTTTTAAAATTAAAAATTTATATTTACATATATCACTCTTAGATCTAGATGAGCCTATTTTTGATGCACGAATAAAATATTATATTATTCACCATCTTTAAAAAGAATATATTCCTTATATTACATCTATTTAAGGATGGGTTTAATAACCATCCTTAGTAGAGTTGGAAAATTTTCTTGCTTCTCAAAAATCTCTAGCTTGTCAAATAGCAAGATTTTCTAATTCAGGAGCAGATACTTTTTTTATAAATAGGAAAAAGGGTAATGATAATGATAAAAAGGAAAATAATGATGTTAATAGCAAACAAGAGTCTTTTTCGAACAATGATACAAATTGAAAGAAGAACAAATGTTCTAGGTGCAACAAGTTAGATTATATCAAGAAAAGTTATCATGTGAAGATTAAAGGAGAAAGTATTCTAAATAAAAAAGATTATTCTAATGCTACTAATGAAAATTAAGATAAATGCTTTATGGCTGAAACTACTAAGGCCATGACACTATCAATTTTGAACATGATTGGATTGTTGATTCAGGATGTAATTATATTTCATTGATGATGGTATCAAATTCACCAATCTTCGTCAATACGAAGGTAATGGTATAATTAGCATAACAAATAACACTGTTTACTAAGTGAAAAAGAAAAACATCATCTTAATCTCATATAAAAATAATGATCATATTATATTAAAGAGTGTATATCATATTCTAGTTATGAAGAATTTTTTTTCTTTATTGCAAATATAGTTGATGCTAGAAATTATATTTCTTTTGGTCCTAATGAAGTCAAGTTTCTTCGGAATATAAAAAAATTAGAAAAAGATATAATACAGACCGGTAAAAGGGTCAAAGATTTATATATTTTGTCAACATTAATCTTTTATGTTGATAAGATGAGTACAAATGATGGTATATCAATCTGGTATGCTAGACTTTATCATATAAATTTTAAAATTAAAGATTATGATATAAAAAAGTTTAGTGAATGATATTTTCAATCTTACTACTTTTAGTAGTAATGAGTTTGTGAAGGTTGGCAATACGAGAAAGTACATAAGCAATCTTTTGATAGATCACTTTCAAAATGTAAGTTCTCCTTGGAATTTATTCATAGCTATCTAATAGGCCCTAATCAAACATCATCTTATTTAATTTCTTATTATATACTTCTCTTTATTGATAATTTTATAAGGTTCACTTGGGTCTATTTTGTAAAGAAAAAATTAAATTTTTTTTAAAATTTTAAAAGTTCAAATTAATAGTTAAAAGTGCTCTTGAAAGAAATATTAAAAGATTATGTATCGATACTGGCATAGAGTTCACTTCTAATATATTTTTCTCTTTTTGTAAATAGTAAATCAAAAGAAACTTACATGTGCAAATATACCGATAAAATGACATGACTCGATGAAAGGTTCAATATCTTATGGAGACTTATAAGTATTGACTTCATACAAAGAATTTATCTAAAGCGTTGTGGGCAAAAGGTATAACATGTGCAACTTATGTTATTAATCGAACTCCTCTAATCTAATCAATCTGAACGCTCCATATGAGCTTATATTCGATGAGAAACTAAATGTTAAACATTTCAGAGTATTTAATTCTCCATGCTATGTTCACATACTATACTTAAAAGAGAAGCAATCTTATTGCTAAGGCCAAGAAATGCATCTTATTGGCTATGATTAAAAAAAAATTAAAAATACATGGATCCACAAACACATAGGTGTATGATATCTCGAGATATTGTGTTTGATGAAGTTTTTTATTATTATCCTTCATAAGTAATTTTTTTAAAAAATATTAATAACAATAATGAAAGTGATATATGTTCAAAACCAGTAGTTGAGTTTTCTTTATCATCTAATACTTCTATAGATTTTATCTCATCTTCTTCCTCATTTGTATCTACTCCTATTATTTCTTCATCACCAATAATGGAGCATAGCAATAGAGAGAGTAATAATGTCTATGAAGAGAAAATTTTAATATTGAGGGGATCAAAGAGAACAATTGTCAAACTAGCATATGTCACCATTTCTTTTCTAAAGTAATTGATGATCTTAAGTCTACTTATTTTAATGAATCCAAAGGTATTAAGGTATGGGAGGATGCTATGAATGAAAAAATAGATGATCTTCATAAAAATAAAACTTGGGATCTTGTGTTAAAATTTATAAATGTAGATCCAATTACTTGCAAATGAGTCTATAATGTGAAATGTAAGTTAGATAGAAGTATAGATCATTATAAACAAGACTTATTGCAAGGGGATTTTCTCAAAAATATAGATTAGATTATAAGAAAATATTTAGTCATATGGCTAAGATGACATTTGTTAGGATAGTGATTGCTCTAGCAACTAATCTTAAATGAAAGTTTTGACAACTTGATTTGAAGAATGCATTTCAATACGGTGAGATCGACAAGGATATTTATATAAAATAACCATCAGGATATACTTTTATTACCAAACCAAATTATGTTTGTAAGCTTAAGGTGGCTTTCTATGGGTGAAAGTACGCTCCCAGAGCATAGTATAAAAAAATTATTTAATACTTACATTTTTTGGTTATTTTTCTTCTTATTTAAATCCTAGATTATTTATTGAAAAGCAAGGAAGCCTACGTATTATTGTTCTTCTATATGTGGATGATCATTACTAGTAATGAAGAAATATAGATTTCAAAGCTTCGTGGTGATCTTTCTCTTCGATTTAAAATAAAAGTCGGAAGAGCTTAATATTTTTCTTAGTTTGGAGGTAATGAGTACAAAAGAAGATATAAGTATCTCACAAACAAGCTATGTAAAGAAAATTATTGAAACATTTAGAATTAGTAAAAGTAAGAAGGTTTCTACTTCGCTTGATATAAATATAAAGTTAAGTTATAATGATAGAAAGATTCTTTCTAACCCTCGATTTTTATGTGCTCTTTTGATAATCTCATTTACTTAACAATTTTAAGATTAGATATTATATTTTCAGTTGGTCTTGTAAGTCATTTTATGTAATCTCCAAGGAAACCACATCTTGATGTAATAAAAAGAATTTTAAAATATATGAATTCTACCCTTAATTTAGGATTATTCTACGAGAAGGATATACATCTTAAATTGCATGGTTATGCAAATGTTGATCTGGGAGGTGATTTGGATAATCATAAATCTACTTCTAGTTATATTTTTTTATATGATTCTACTTGCATCTTATGGTGTAGTAAGAAACAATAATCGATCTTTCTTTCATAATCAAAAGTAAATACAAGGCTTCCTCACTTATTATTTAAGAATGTATGTGGTTAAGACCTATAATTGAGAACATGTGCTATCAAATTAGTAAGCCAACTATTTAATAGGGTGATAACTAAAGTATATTAAAATTTACTATAAATATATGTTATCATGTAAGAATCAAGCTTATTAAAATTGAACATCATTTTATCTAGAAAAAGGTGTCTCAAGAAGTCATTAAGGATATGGAGATCAAAAGTAAAGATACTATAGCAGATATTTTTACTAAATCTCTTTTCAAAGGACAATTTAAAGATCTTCGAGGGAAGCTAAGATTTGTTTCCAATAGTATATTTTAAGGGGGAGTGTTAAGAAGTTAAAGTATATTTTATAAGATCACAAATTAATATCTTACCTTTTAAATAAGATTAAATAGAATTATAGAGATTAGGACTCTTATATTTTACACCTATAAATAGGTGGTATCTACATGTGCAGGTTCATCTAAGCCTCAAGTATTCAAGCAAATGGGGCTGAAGTCTAAGAATATTTTAAGAGTTGTAAGTGTTTTTTTTTTTAAGTTCAATATATCAAATTTTTTTTCTACCTTGGTTTCTTCTTTTATTTGGTTTAATCTCGAGTTAATAGTACCTTATTACTACTGTTTGAAAAAGAGTTGCACTTGAGTATGATCCCTCTCTTTCTTCACACTCTAAAGATGTGATAGTCTTGAAATTATGCTTTCATGACCAGATACATGTTGGATGATTATTGACCCTTCCATTCCTAGTAGGTTTGGGGAGGAGGCTAAGTTATGCCATCTGCCTTTCGATAACTATGGCATAGTAGAATTATCTATGAGAGTGGCTAATCTAGAGTGTGTAATAACACTTAATTCTAGCTCATACGAAGGCAAAGCTATGTTATGATCGATAAGTATTTTGGGATTCCTAGAGTTAGTGTTCCAATGGGATAAGAATTCTAATATAAGGAGTTCTTATAAAAGAAAAGAATACTAATAATTAAGATTTAGCTCTTCTATAAATATCTCATATTTCTCATGTATCTCTAAGTTTTCACGAGGAAGGACTAGATGTGAGGAATATTGTTAGTGCTCTTAAGTTTCTCTCTAGGATTATCTAGAGAGGGTGATTGAAAAGGATATAAATTCTTTGAAAATTATATGAGAGATGTGTAAAAAATATATACTCTTGAATAGAGATCACTCAAAAGTCATATAATTGGTCTAATATAATAAAGAATTTAATTTTTCTCCATGAATATAAGAATATTTGTTGAGCTATGTTGAATCTTATATCGACTTTATGGTATTTCTTTAATCTTTGTATTTTTTAAAAATTTTTTAAAAAATATTTTGAAGCAATGATAGTTGATTGTTATTGAACAAACATCGTAAAGAATTTGATTTTTCTCAATGGATATAAGTAAAATTTATTGAAACATATTAAATTTTATATCAATTTTTTGATATATTTTTTAATTTATTGATCTTTGGTATTCTTTAGTTTTTTTTTATTTTCTCCAACAAGCTGGAGCAATGACAATTGATTGACCATTCATCGGGTTCTATGCCCACACTAGTTGTGTCATTTGTGAGAGGAATGACATGGCTATCTGCGTCTTATTTGTTAGAGATTGAATTTGTTGGAAAATTCCAAAGATGGCTCGACAAACATGATGAGGTTTGGAGACTAACGTCGATAAGTACTTCGATGCCAATTCCTGAGTCTCACAAATGACGTTTTGATTGTTTTAATTATGTCTTTTAGAGTATCAAAACTAGTCGTCATCCCGAGCTAAAGAACTCGATCTGACCTCACCCATATTACTTCATTGCGAACATGCTACTAATACATGTTCTCATTAAAAAAAATGATGGAGCAAAAGCACCTTCTCTTTGTCAACTAGTATTATCTGGAGTACGTTGGAAGTGTAACGGTTGCAAAGCTTTTTTTTCTTTTTTTTTTTAACTCAAAGGAAAGTTATTATTATTTAAATCAAATTAAAGATAAAAAATATGAAAGTCATTTCTCTCTCAAATATTGAATAAAAAAAAAGAAAGTCATCTCTCAATTAAAGATAAAAAATAAGAAAGCTTTGGTAAACCTAATATGATTGATTAGCCAATTGACTATACAATTAGCTTTTCTATATGCATGATTGACAGAATATACCTAAAAAATTCTAACATAAATCAGTTGTCACGCATAATATTGAATAGCGATCGACGAATAACACATTTCTTATCTATCA